>CM077088.1:7959099-8458941 GCA_039513925.1 Platanthera zijinensis | reverse complement strand
TGATTGCAAATTTCATGGAAATTGGGGGTGGCCGTTCATTTTTGATATTGAATAATCTTGATATATTCTAGCTTAGCATTTACAGGCATTCATGGGGTTTGGCTTTTTAAATTTTAATTTTAAGCTTGAATTTGAAGTGAATATTTAAAAATAATTTAATAATAAAAAAAATTTATCATGTAAATATTATTACTTTTAAATTATTAATAAAAATTTTTTTTATTATGTCAATAAATTAAAATATTATAAATTTTTTGAATAATCTAATCATAAATGGATACAGTTCATAATCTCTCGTTTATTAAAAGTCACCTCACCTTACGGTAAAAAAATACGGGTCGATCCTCCGTACCAACAATCCGGCCGCACTTTAATAAAGCACAACAATGGAGGATTAATAAAGCTTCGTTTGGAAGGACTTATTTTCACCGGTTAAGTGATTGCGATCGCATGAATCAGACTTTAATTATGGCTCGCCTCGATTCATGCGGTCGCAGAGTCGCAATCGCTTGATCGATGAAAATAAATCCCCCAAACGGAGCCTAAATTTGTACGATCAAAAATAAATCAACCGTCAAAACAAATACAGTCAAGCGAAATGTATAGCGGGAGGAAATTCGACCGCACGTTATTACATTTCAAATATGACTGTGTATTAAAAAACACGATCAATTTGCAGCAAATTATTTTTCGCACACCGTACCGCACAAATTTCACATGCACCGTAATTCACGACTCTGTTAAACACGGAAAATTTTCCCTGCGTTAAACGCAGGGAAAATCCATGCGTTCTTAAATACCCGGGCCCACCAATAATTTTGAATTTCTGGCTTCCGTTGTACTCCGCTCGCGAACTCCTCTACCGACGGAAAGGGGGAAAACCTAAGCGGCGTTCCTCACATCTCCGCCCTCCCTTGGGTTGTTTCTTCCTTCCCACCGACGTTCCTCGCATTACGCCTGCAGGTGCTGCTCCCTCCTACCATCTGCCGTTCTGATATCTCCGTCGTACCCGTGCTTCTCCTTCCTCCTCACCGCCGCCGCATATAGAGGTATATTTCATTTTTTTTGGAGTGCTGCCCCATTTTTTTTTGTCGTTCCCGTGCCTCTCCAGTCATTTTATTTGATGTTTTACATTCGGAGTGCTGCCCATTTTTTTCCAGTTAAATATCTTTGTTGTTTTACGGTCGGAGTGATGCCCAGATTTTTCCAGTTACTTTTATTTGTTGTTTTTACAGTCGGATTGCTGCCCTCTATTTTTTTATTCTTTGTTCGTGTTCTATTTTTAGTCGGATTGCTGCACAGTTTTTTCCAGTCACTTCTATTTGTTTTTTTACAGTCGGATTTCTGCCTCTATTTTTTCAGTCTTTTTTCTGTGTTCTATTTTCAGTCGGATTGCTGATCAGTTTTTTCCAGCCAATTTTTTTGTTGTTCTACCTCCATTTCTTAAACAGTTTTGTTTGATTTATGTTTTACAGTTGGTTGATATCTACATTCAGCGCGGTTATATATTTTTAACTATCACAAGTAAGACAGATTTTTTTACGGTTATATTTGTTGATTTTAATTTATCTAATTTGGTTATTTGCCCTGTGTATTATTTTCTACACTCAGTGCCTGGTAGCCCATACCTCAATTGCAGATGCGCAGTATCTACTCTTTCATTAAGAATGCTCAACCTCTACTTGATGTCCTATCTGAGGAATCAAAGAATATTTTAAATGAGGCTAGAATTCTACCACTGTTTAGTATTCCGAAGATTCCACAAAATATACCCCTTTTGTATATTCTTGTCCGCATTTATAATCGTAAGCAACAAGCATTCCTACTAGGCAATGTCTACGTCTCACTCACTGTTAATGAGATTGCGATGATTTTGGGGTTACCGAATAGGGGTGTTGAATTCTCTTTCGTAAGAAGGCCTTTTGCTCGTTATACTCAAAAGAATATGATCGAAGAACTAATGGTTTGGTAAATGAAGAGTTGTCCCCCACTTTGGAAAATAGGCGAGTCGACCTACTTGTTCGTTATATGTTGGCCGTCTTCTTATTCCACAAATGGGTTTGAAAATTCCCAAATCTGTGTTGGCAATCGAAGGTCTTGAAATGTTTACGAAGTACAATTGGCCCTTGGCCATCCACAAACACTTGCATGCCCAGATAGCGGACTTGAATGCCAAGAGCGTTCTCCGGGACCCAGGGGAGAATTTGGGTTATTTCGAAGGTTGCTCGGTAGTTCTTCTGGTAAGTAAGGTAGTGCTCATTATGTTACTTTATAAATTAAAGACATCTGACATCCCAATTTTGTAGGTGTGGATCTATGAGCACACAAATCTCCAACCTGTCGTCGATTTCATTGCACGACCCCGGATCTGCCGATGGTCTTCAAAGTTAAGTTATAGCTCGAAGGTTTGTTTTAATCTCCCCCGTACTCTGCAGCTTCCGGATCAGGTTTGTCATCTCCTTCATTTCAGTTACAATGAAAGATTTATTGGTTGTGCAATATTCCAAATACCTATGTTTGCATTAGGTCAAAACAAAATTCACACATATATTATTGGAAGAGAATGCGCTACTCGGGGAGGAAAACGAAGATTCAGACTTCGAACCAACCAAAACCAAATTAGAAAAGGTAGAATCTTTTCTAGTAACCACTATTTATAATCAATGTATTTTATATGATCTGTCATGCTATGCAGGTGCGTAAGAAAAAAAAGTTTGTTGAATTTAATATTGACGAGTATGAGCGAATAGAGGAGGAAAGGGTAGAGAGGAGAAGTAGGAGACGGGAAGAGAGAAAATTTCTACGAAGGGTCAAGCGTGAGAAAGAGGAGTTTTTGAGGGTGGCGGAGGGCTTGAGAGGTATGGAAAACCGTGTTATGTCTGCCGTACAAATTCTTAGCCAGGAGGTCTGTTCTCTACGGATTTGTGTATGTCTTGGTTTGGACAACCAAGTGACAGACCCCAAAGGGCTCCAGCTCATTTCCCCAATCCATTTCCTGAACCTTCTACCATAAATCCCACTCCACTTTCTACAGTCGAGGTGACGCTTGTTGACACCACCCCACATCCACGAAGAAACGTTATAAGAAAAATGAGCAAGGCACACCCAAACAAGTCAAATT
The DNA here is from genome assembly GCA_039513925.1 of Platanthera zijinensis. Classification (NCBI taxonomy): domain Eukaryota; kingdom Viridiplantae; phylum Streptophyta; class Magnoliopsida; order Asparagales; family Orchidaceae; genus Platanthera; species Platanthera zijinensis. The sequence goes on along the minus strand of CM077088.1, from coordinate 8,455,820 downwards.
GAAGTTTGAAGAGTCGTACCCCGGTAAAGCACTAATAACGGCGAGACAACGCGAGATTATTGAGTTTGTCCTAAACGGTTCACAGGAAGGTACATCTTCATGCTTTGTCAAAGTGGATTTACTGTTTTTTTTTTGCACAGTTACCCAGGTGTACCAAATTTCTTTATATTTATCTCAGCAATCAAACAATTTTTCAATGTGGAAATGTTCATATTACGAGAGCATTATTGGACGACCTGCTGGGTGAGGGTTGGTTATCAGATGTCCATCTGAATGCCTATGCACTCGTGCTATCTGCCAGGAGAAAGAGATCGGCCGAAAAATTAAGAAGTTTTTTGTACGTCTCGCCTGATCATGCTGTGAGTAGATTTTTCTAGAGTTAAAAACAAGCTTTTTGTAAAGGAATCACTAATCTATGTAGATATGCAGTACTATAAAATGTGCAAGGTAAACAATTGCGAAACACTTGTCAGCCATATTACCGAACAGAACGTTGGCAAAGCGGATTTGATACTAATGCCTGTACACGTTCCAAGTCATTGGTGTCTTCTAGTATGTGATCTAAAGCGTTGTGTGTGGAATTTTTATGACTCCATGCCGCGCGCACGACATCAATCATCTCTTCCAGGATTGGTGTGTTTTGTATTTATAACTAATTTATTGTTTGTATACTTTATTGTTTTGTATTAAATATATGTCGTATGTTTCATGCAGATTCGGGCATTTCATGATGACTGTCGAGCAGCCTTACCGTCCAACATATTGGATTGGAAGATCGAAGATGTACCTGGAATTCCGAAGCAGGCCAATGGGTTTGACTGCGGCGTGTTCGTGCTTAAGTACATGGAGACCACGCTTTCACCAAAGGAGGTGTCTTGGGCCAGCACAAAGGGTTGGCATTCTAATATGCCGCGTTATCGTGCTGAGATAACCGCCGAAATACTAAGGATTTTTCATGATTTAGTTTTGAAAAACATTGACAATTTGGAGACGTAAAATATTTTTGTGTTGTAATATTATTACACTCATCGACATTTTGCGACATTTTATTATTTTAACATTTCACTAGTGTTGGAAAAATTATACCTTAGTCATTAAACAAAGTTCTCAAAAAGGCTTGAATACATCGGGCACGCTAGAAAAGTTAAAAGACAAATTAACAAAATAGTCTTCATTTGAATCGGTGCATGTCGGCATGGGGGTTGGCGAAGTTGGCTGCTCTTGCGTTGTGCTGGGAAAAAATCCAAACTCTTTAAAGTTTGGTGGATCAACCTGAATGATCTTGTTAGCTTTGCCCCTTGCTTTTTTCTCTGTCAAACAATTAAATATACATATTAACTTATAATTACAATGAAATACACACTCTATCAATTGAAAAGGAAGAATTACTTGGTTGTTTATATCCTCGCTCCAATGGTCTTTCATGCGTGCATTTGAAGCACCCTTTGGTCTTTTCTTTGGCGGATCGTTTACCTCTGCCTTTCGTTCCTCATTATCATAAATACATCCTTTTTTCTGGTTGTCGTCATTGTCCACCAATACGTCTATTTCTTTGGACATTGCATTCATTGTGCTTATAACATACTCTTTAGCTTGTTTGCAATTTTCAACGCGCCGTACGAGATCATAGCTAAATCGCATTACCTGGTTTCTAAATAAAATGTTGGAGTTGGATTCAGCCATGGTGGGTGTGTCTGTAAGGTAAATACCTTTTTTGGCGTTCAGAGTAAATCTTTTTAGCACATAACAATTCGGTATTTGTTTTAGACTTCTTAAGTTAAAGATCCTTAGGATATGGCGGCATAAAATACCTTTGGTCTCGAACCCACGACACGAGCATTGCGCTTCATTTGTGACAGAGTTAAATGTAACAAACCATCTTTTATCAACATCCACTGCATTGTTTTGGGTTGTAATGTATAGAACGTTCCGGTCATCATATCTATTTTCATCGACCACATCAACTCCTACTACGCCATCCATGTAGTTTTTTTCGAATATTGCAAAAATTTTCCGAGTATACTGCTTAGAAACGTTCTTTAGGAGGGTAGACAAGCTATATCGTACAGTAATAGCACCGTGCTTGCACTTGAAATCCTCGTCGTGCTCATTGCGCCGCCATGATGATACAAGTTTCTCCATTCCATAAAAACACTCAACAAGTGAACTTGTGCCTTTCGAACATCCATGCAAACAATTATTGGCTGACTCACTTCTTTGAGTGGATAAAATTCCTAAGTCCAATAAATCTTTGTTAAATGCGGTAGACCACCTCCTCCTAATACTATGAATATCCCTCAGCCATTTGTTCTCTTGTAAGCTTCCTCTCATTAGCATTTCGTGCCAATACCTATTGAACTCCTCTTCACCATCACACTTGCTCATGCAATTATAGAAAAATCCTCGCAAACTTCTGTCATGATTGAAGCTAGGGACCTTTGAGGGTGCCTTCTTGCATATGTGCCACTGACAAAGCCGATGGCGACTAGATGTCAGCACTCGTTCAATAGCGACAGCCATTGCTTGATCTTGGTCCGTGAAAATTGTAATTGGTTGTTTGCCACCCACACTATTCAAAAAGGCCTCGAACAACCAACAAAATGTTTCGATAGTCTCATCTGCGATAAAAGCACCCCCAACAAACACATTTTGCCAGTGATGGTTAACGGCAATAAATGGTGCGCATGCTAAATTGTACTTGTTTAGTCGATACGTGGTGTCAAATATTAGCACGTCTCCGAAGCAGTCGTAGTCTATCTTGCTGTGCCCATCCATCCAAAAAAACCCTATCAATCTGCTGAATTCATCTGTCCGTATTTCGTAGGAAAACATGTTATCCGCCAAACGGTTTTTTTGAAGTATAGTTACCAAGCTAGAGGCATCACCGCTTTCTATCAAAGCTTTTCGTTCCCTCTGAACGTAATTGAAGGCATCCACTTTGGAGAATCCGATGTTTTCAGGACCACCGGCTTCAGTAGATAGAAAGTTATACGAATCTACTGCTCTAATGCCGATGAAGTCATATTTCTGATAAGGCTGCCTTGCATTTCAGAAATATTGCGGCGAGATCTCAACAAATGCGCCTCTTTCTCAGATGCCAAAGGATGATTATGCTCCTCAACAAACTTCGTTACTGTCCAATTTTTTCCCTCCTTATCAGCTTGGAAAGTAATGCAAGCCAAACATCCTGTGCGGGTATCCAACTTGCGGTACTTTAAGGGTGATTTCTTGGTATCCTTCAGACCGGCTTTTGCACAGGAGAACTCTCGTTGTTTAACTATCCTTGTATGCGTCCAACATGTTAAATGTTGTTTACGCACGCTGAATCCTTTTTTATGAGCATAATCACAATATATTTTGTAGGTCTCTTCATCTGAGTGGACGATGGGAAAGGAAAATGGCTCTATCTTCACCTGCGACCAAAAAAATTTGTCAAAAAACCAGTTTGAAAAGTAGGTTATTTATAATACTAGATGAAGGTTGAATAAAATCCAGTCTGAAAAGTAGGTGATATTTCAAACTGTAAAATAAAAACTCAAAAAATCGAGTAAGAAAAGTACTGAAAACATACAGTGAAATCTTGTTCTCAATTAAGTTTAAACATACAGTGGAATCCTGTTCTTAATGAATTCTTACTGTTTCGGCAGTGGTCGGGAGATTTGAGGTGGCCATCTTCAAGTGATAAAGATAGAGTTCCGGTAAATATAGGCTTCTGGAGTATCTGCAGGGCAAGAAAATTTTTGTAAGCAAAGAAGAACCTGACATTTTGGCAGTTGTCGAAGGTCTAAAAAGTAGTTAAAACATACTTCTGGGTTTGATTGTCAGTTCTTCTGCTCCTTGGCCGTATACCTTTCGGGTAGGGTTTTCCGAAGTGGGCACTAGAGGGGAAGGAGAAATGTTGAGGAGGAAGAACATCCAAAAGCGGGTCAGGCGGCGTCTTTTCTTCGGCGGAAACGGGAAAGGGGAGGAGGAAGAACAGCCGGAAGCTAGCCCTTACCTTCGGCGGAGGCGGGAAAGGGGAAGAAGAACAGGACGGAAGCGGGAAAGGAAAAAAACACCATAAAAATAAAAGGTCCCACCTATTTAAAGACGCATGGATTTTCCGGAAAATTTTTCCCTGTTAAACCGTCATAAATTAGTAGTGCTCAGTCCTTTTATCCAGAATTATATATATTGCATTTAGGAAATCCCGGCTCTCGCTCGCTCAAGCATTCCTCTTTCCGGCAGATGGCGTCCTCCTCGATCTTCTTCTCCTCTCTTTTAGCCATCGCCTTCCTCGCCACCGCCGCCTCCGCCCGTCCCGGAGTTCACTTCCACCCCTGCAAAACCCTCTTCATCTCTTACACCTTCTCCTCCTCCGAATCCTTCGATCTCCCGCAGATCAAAACCCACCGCGACTCTTTCTCCTCTACCCCCGGCGGTTACTTTGCTGTATACCGTGTTTTCCGTCCTCTTTCCATCATCGTAGACCGCCCGAGGTCCGAGGCCGTCACCGATCTGATCCGATCTGAGCCCTCCTTCGGCATGAGCTCCCTCCACGAGAGGGCCAAGGATATCCTCGTCGTCGTCGCAGGACTCCTCTTCGGCGTCGGCTGCGGCGCCCTCACCGGAGGTATTATGTACCTAGTCTGGTCACTTTTCAGTAACCAGTACGAAACCTGCAGGTTCGGTTATGCAGGGGAAGAGGAGGAGGAAGAAGAATCCCCCAAGAAGATGGGCTATGTCAAGATCGCTGATCCCGTGCCTGTGAAAGAAGGTTATGAGGGTCATTAAGGTTTGGATTGTGATTTATGAGGCTGCGGATGTTCATAACTTAAATTATACTTGAAAATCGTTTCTATTTCATGCCTGCATCAGCTATTTTCTTTTATATGAAGTGTTTTCCCTGTTGTAGAGGGTTTGCCATGGGATGCTGTGAACCTGTGTGCTTGCTCTGACCATTGCTTAACTTATTCGTAATTGTGTTGTTACCTGTTATTCTGGTTCTGCTATTGGTTTCTTAAAATTTACATTTGATGATCACAAGTTTGTGGTAACCTTTCCATTGCAATTTCTAGTTCATGGAGGTTGACTTTAGAATGAAACTGTAGGTTTGATTCAGAGGATTGCTGAAGGGTGCTAGGCGATATTAGTGTCATCAACTCTTCATCATTATATATAATTTGTCATCTCCCAAATATTTGGAGTCAGTGATTCATCTATTTGATTTGATTCACAGTATCTTTTGTCATAAATTTGATTTGGATTCAACTTTAGAATGAATTGTTAATTGTATCCATATTGATCCTTTTGCCATAAATTTGATTTGATTCATAGTTTCAACTTTGTTTAAGAAAAATCATTTTGCAAAACTTCCTTCCATGTCTCTTTTGCTTTTTCTTTTGCCTAATTGGCCAATACATGCATTTTCTGTTTACTTTTTGTATATGTCCAAACCATACAAATCAATTTTTCACTATTTCTCCTAGCCCTTCTATTATAATGAATTATCAATTTATCTTTCCTAGTTTTGTTAGTAATCATCTTAACATCTGTATCTTAACTTAGCTACCAATGCCTTTTACACCACTTAAATTTAGAATCCATATGATTTGTTCAACCTAAGTACAACTTTATAAATAAAAAAATTCAAGTCTTCATGATTTTCTATTTTTGCCTAGTATTTTTAGGGCACTCTTAATTTTGACCGCAAGATCTCAACTGAAAAAGTTATACCCTCATTTATATTTTCAATCTTTAATATAATGGATTTGAGATCTTTAAATGTGTCACAAAATATGTATCACGCATGATCTCAACTCTAAAAATTATATCTTCATTTTTATTCTCATTCTTCTATTGTATTTTTAAGGCCGTCTCAGTATTCTCTACATCTGTCTTGCATTTTTTTGTTCATCACATCAAGGATCGGCAACTAGCACGTCATAAAATTAATTTTTGAAGTTGAACCTTTCTCAGACAAAGTGACAACCAACTTTAATGTGTTTTATGCGTTCATGAAACACAAGATTTTTAGGAATATGAATAGCAGCTTGGCTATCGCAGAAGAGAATGTCCAGTAATGGAAGTTTGACTCTTAAATCAGTAAGATAACTTTCTAGCCTTGTAAGATTTGAAATAGCGGAGGTCATGGAATGATACTCCGCTTCAGTAGAGGAGCGAGCAATCACAACCTGCTTATTGCTTCGCTAGGTAACTAAATTTTTGCCAAAATATGTGCAGTAACCATTAGTGGATCAACGATCAACTTGGGAGCATTCTTTAAGTATTTAAGAATACGCTCGACCGCTTGAATGTGGGAGATCCGGGGAACATGCATAAAGCGACTAATCACACCAGCCACAAAGGATATATTAGATTGTGTGACAATAATTAGATTGCCAATGAGGCGTCAATAATACTTCAAATTAGGGAGGAGTTGATCGAAATTCGATCCGACATCATGAAGTAGTTTGAGGTAATATTTTTGCTAAGACAAGACAAGACCACCAGGTTGTTGGGCCACTTCAATCCCCAAGAAGTATCGGAGGCGGCCTAAATCTTTAGTTTGGAATTGAGAGGCAAGATGTTTCTTGATTTGAGTAATTTCGGGAAAACCATCTCCCGTGACAAGAATATCATCAACATAGACTAGAAGAATCATAGTGTCGGATTGATGTCATCGAACAAACAAGAAGTTTGTCGAGCTTTGGGTGAAACCACAATCACGAACTACCCGTCTAAACTTATCAAACCATGCACGTGGAGATTGTTTGAGGTCATAAAGAGATTTCTTCAGATGGCACACTAGGGACTCCCCCGTATTTGAATAATCAAGAGGTTGTTGCATGTACACAGTCTCCATAAGAACGCCATTAAGAATGACATTTTTGATGTCAAGTTGACACATCAGCCAATGTCGATGGACAACAAGAGAAATTGATGCAACCTGTGCCGCATCTTTGTGTGTCTTTATTTTACTATTATTTCTCATATTTTCTTTGTGTAGCGCATGTTCTCACGCATGTCTCTTTTATTTATCGCATATGTATTATTTACTTTGTATTGTGCACGCCGTCTGCGCTCGTTGTGATGACTTATTGGTGTGATTGCCAAATATGCTTCTGAATAAAAAGATCTGTCAAATTAAGTAATAAATTAATTAGGGCAAGAGCTCAAAAAATATTTATTAAAATTAAGCATATTTTACTTTAGGTAATGTTGAAATTAAAATCAAAATCCACTTTTGAAATTAATTAAGATGTAAAGAGAGTTTTTGCCTTCTGGAAATCCCATTTCTTTTTCAAAGGATTTAAGAAGATTATCTCCTCTTCTTAAGGCATTTATTTTATTTTCCTTAAAAAATGCCTAAAGGCAGCCACCCCCCTTGGAGAATAAAAAAATGGATTTTTTTCATTCTAATGCCATTTCATGTCTTCTGCTTTATAAAAGACCTTTTTTCTATTCTAATATCAGCTCATACAGAAATCAGAAACAGGGGGAAATCCTCTCTGTCTCTCGATAAATTCAACCCATCTCCCTGCACCAACCTATCCCTCTACTAGTCGATAAACGCCGCATTGCAAGTCCTCTCCACCACTAGAAGGCTCCGACGAACATTCCTCGGCCAGCTTCTGACGAAGTCGGAGGACCTGCGCCTGTTCCGTCAAGCATGGGTTTCGCCTGAGACTCGAGGCTACCCCTTGCACTGTTTATCTTCCGTCTGCCTTTATTTCACCTTCACCCGACCCTCTACCACCCCCCCTTCTCCATCTGAGGTTGTTTCGACCACCTCTGAAGTCACCCGAGCCTTCCGAATTTGACTCCTCTTTTCCCGTAACCTCTTTTCATAAGGGGCCTGCGCATGCTTGCTTCATGGGCTGAGTTATAGTCTTAAAACTACCTAGCTTGTTTTTTATTAGTCAAATTTATGCTCTTTATTTACTGTGATCTCTTAAATCAAAGCTTGATTGCCTTAATTATCTTGTTGCATGTTTGTCATTAATTGTCACATTCTCGCATTTTCTTCTCTCGTGTATGCTTGTGAAAGAGTTATTTAATGTTGTTAATTGCCTTCGATTGTGGCTCTATGAACATTTACAAGATTGTAGTTAATTAACACTTATATTTATTCGTGAAAATCCCTCTGGCGCTGCATATTTAAAAGAGAAATCAAATTTATTTTATTTAAAATTGACTCAAGAATTTCAGTTTGGTATCAGAGGAGGCTCGATCCGCTTTTATCGCGAATCGATTGATCCGCGTTTCAAGAAAAAAAAACTTTTAATATATTTGAGTATTTATTATCTTTAAGCATTAAGGGTTCTCTTGTTTTAAAAAAAATGATTTAAAAAAATAAAAAAAAGAAAAAAACTTTTAATATATTTGAGTATTTATTATCTTTAAGCATTAAGGGTTCTCTTGTTTAAAAAAAATGATTTAAAAAAATAAAAAAAATGTTGAGATGTTCATTAAATATGTATATATATATATTATTTTACTTTGTGTTAAAAAAAATCTCTTTTATCTCTTGTTATAAAAGTTATAGCACATTGATCCTAAGCGCCTAGTGCACACACCCCCAAGTGATTTTGACGGACGTTTAGTACCTGATGATTGTCTAAACCGGTGTCATATTGTGGAATGTTTTATAAGAACTAGACAAATACATTTGGGTAGACAAGTCGAGTACGTGACCCATATTGTTAAAGGGCCTACATTAGATTGGTGGAAAGAACTCGAACACATAAGAGAAAAGTTATGGTTACCTCCAATAACTACTTGGGTTGAGTTTAAAACGGAGTTGCGCAAGCATTATGTCTTCCCCGATTACCTCCAAACTTTATATCATAGATTTCAAAATCTAGCACAAAGAGGTTTGTCGGATGATGAGTACATTAGTGAATTTATGCTCCTTCAGTCTAGGTTAGATATAGATGAGATGACTGCACGGGTTACACTACTCCATTAGGGATCAACTAAAGTTGCACACTTACCGCGATTTAGATGAAGTTTCTAGTTTGGCCCATAGGGTGAAGTTTGAGTTTAGGTCTACTAATAGACACCTCTCTAGTCCCATTAGTGTTCCCTCTAATATGATCTTAGGGTCCCCTAGTCCTACCGCCCATACGAGCACATTTGCCACACCTCTCTCCACAATGGTGCTCCCTTTAGTCGAGTGGTTTCTTCCCGAGCCTCAAATATAGAAGGAAGAGCTCTTTCCTCTTCATTTGATCATCCTGACTGATATTGTGACTCCACAACCTTTAGTCATTGAGTTCCTTCCCGAGCCCTTACTCGAAGAAGAAGAACTCATTAGTGATGTATCACTCATCTTAGATAATACTGAATCGATCTCTGTCGTTCTTGGCTCTCCTTGTCTATTTCAGTCGCGTGCACTTGAGCCTATTGACATTATGTTTGTTGGTCACCCATCCATAACACTAGTGTCACCAGCATATATTGACTTCATATTTGGTGATCACATGTCTAGTCCACTTCACCATTCATCAAATATATGCAAACATTTTGATTATGACGATCACTTATCCTTGATAGTAGAATCATCACCATATATTGATTTTATATTTAGAGAACATTATTTTATGTCATTACATCATCTCATTAATATAAATGCGGCAAAAAAAATATTATCGAATTATCAATATATTTAGAAGAACTCGTTTTAAGGATATAGTGAGAACTCAAAATATTTTCACACCAAACAAAATACATGATTTAAAGGATTTCTCTGGAAAATTTTAAATAGTAAATTTGGGATTAATTTTAAATTTTGTAATTGTTGAAGCCAGAAAAATTCCGACCTCAAAATTCGGATCAAGGCCACCTAAGGTTACCAGTTCAGGGGTAAGACTAGACGGCTAGAGTGACTAGGATGAAGAACGAAGACAAACAGGACCCCAGATATTGCGGCAGGAAGGTCTCACCACGTACTCGGATGCTCGAACGGAGCAGCCCCTTCTCAACCAAAAATGGTCGAACTAGGTACGAGGGAGACTAGCCGGTGACTAAGTCGCAAGGTCGCGACCTGTTCTCTAAGGAAAAGGAATCCAAAGGCTCAGCTGGTACCTGAAAAGAAGAGCTCGTGAGTATCCTGCAGAGGATTTCCAGTCTCTCCTCGTACTCCTGGGGCCCTATTTATAGGGAAATACAAGAGGGGGGGGGGGTCATATTTATACCCCACCCCCTGGCGACTAGGCGACTTCCCAGGGGAACTCGCACAGACTGGGCGAGTATCTCGTCTAGTCGCCTACCTGGCGAGTATGCGAGGGGAGCTCGCCATACTCGCCCAAGCCTTCTGCTGTCTTGCGCGCTGACTCTGGCTTCTGTCTTGACTTGTTGACCTTGACTTCTGCTGACCTGGTTGCGGTATGACCCATCCTCGACGAATACGGGTTGTACAGTAATGTTAGTCAGATTCGATCAGTACGTAGGCATTAGTGAGATTATGACAAAAGATAGGGCACAATGGAGACAAAGGATCCATATAGCCGGCCCCACTATAGTGGGATAAAGACTTGAGTGTTGTTGTTGTGTTGTAGTCAGATTCGATTGGGTGACATGTTTGAGATAGTTAATTTTGATCTAGTAGGCACTCGTATGTGTCTGACAGGAGAGTGTGTGAGGCGATGCGATTTAATGATTCCACATGTCGAGCTTGCTTGCTTTCTTACCTTGTTTCTTTGATCTCATTCTCTCCCACTTTGCTATACTTGTTTCTTTGATGCTTTGATTTTTTCTGATAATTTAAATATCATGTATAAAATTATAACTAATTGTTTGCTAGCATATTCGAGAATCTATAATTCCATGGTTGATTCTATCACCATGAATAATATTTTTTCCGAATGAGATTGGTTTCTTACATTTTTCGGGAAAGGGAGTTTGCATATAGGTCATGAGCTGCAACAAATGATCATTTTTTGTCTCATTATGCACGCCACCCAGAGCATGACAGTAGAAGAGCAGGTACAGATCGACAATTGGAGTTTCTTATCGCAAGATGCATTACACTCACGACAGGGTCGAGGTCTTTCAACCACAGGAGAATTCATGCAACCTGTATTGCATCTTCGCACGTCTTTATTTTACTATTATTTTCCATATTTTCTTTGTGTAGCGCATGTTCTCGCGCATGTCTCTTTTATTTATCGCATATGTATTATTTACTTGTATCGCGCATGTCGTCAGCGCTCGTTGTGATGACTTATTGGTGTGATCGCCCAATATGTCCCTGAATAAAAAGATTCGTTAAATTAGGTAATAAGTTAATTAGGGCAAGCACTCAAAAATGATTTATTAAAATTAAGCATATTTTACTTTAAGCAACATTGAAGTTAAATCAAAATCCATTTTTGAAATTAACTAAGATGTAAAGAAAGCTTTTGCCTTTTGGAAATACCATTCCTTATTTCAAAGAATTTAAAAAGATTATCTCTTCTCTTTAAGACATTTATTTTATTTTCCTACACAAATGCCTAAAGGCAGCCAGCCCCCTTGGAGAATTAAAAAAAGGATTTTTTTTCATTCTAATGATATTTAATGTTTTTTGCTTTTTAAAGGACTTTTTTCCTATTCTAATATCAGCTCAGACAAAAATCAGAAACAAGGAGAAATCTTCTGTCTTCCGATAAGTCCACCCCGTCTCCATGTGTTGATCTCTCCCGCTTCCATTCGCTAAACGCCGCCTTGCTGATCCTCTCCACCGCCGCCGCCAACCTTTTTGGACTCTGATGAACCTTCCTTAGTCAACTTCCGACGAAGTCGAGGGAGTTGCCGCCAGTTCCGTCAAGCCTGGGTTTCTCCTGAGACCAGAGACTGCCCCCCGATACTGTTTATCTTCCATCTGCCTTTATTCCACCTTCGCCCGACCCTCTACCCGCCCCGCTTCTCCATCTGAGGCCGTTTCAACCACCTTTGAAGCCGTCCGAGCCTTCCGGATTTGACTCCTCTTTTCCCGTAACCCCTTTTCAAAAGGGTCATGCGCTTGCTTGCTTCATGGGCTGAGGTATAGTCTTAAAACTACCTAGCTCGTTGTTGATTAGTCAAATTTATGCTATTTATTTATTGTGATGTCTTAAATCAGAGCTTGCTTGCCTTAATTATCTTGTTACCTGTTTGTCGTTAATTTTCACATTCTCACATTTTCTTCTCTCGTGTATACTTGTGGAAGTGTTATTTCATATTGTTAATTGCGTTCGATTGTGGCTCATATGTGAATTTATGAGATTTTAGTTAATTATCACTTATACTTCTTCGTGAAAATCCCTCTCGTGTACACTTGTGGAAGTGATATTTCATATTGTTAATTGCGTTCGATTGTGGCTCATATGTGAATTTATGAGATTGTAGTTAATTATCACTTATACTTCTTCGTGAAAATCCCTCTAACGCTACATATTTAAAAGAGAAATCAGATTTATTATATTTAAAGCTGATTCAAAAATTTCGGTTTACATCAGAAATTAAGACTCGTACGGTGTTGAGTTTCACAACTAGAGAAAAGGTCTCCGCATAATCAAGATTGTGTTGTTGAGTGAAGCCTCTGAAAATAAGACTGGCCTCGAGGCTATCAATCTCCCTATCAGAATGTTGTTTTACGGTAAAAACTCACTTACAACTTACTACAAATTGATCGGGAGGGCGAGGAATAAGGTCCTATGTATGGTTGGCCCAATGCGCAGCCATTTCCTCATCCATTGCCGCCCGCATCCCGGATGCTGAAGGGCCTCCTGTATATAAGAGGGTGTGAAAATAGAAGACAGAAGTCAAAAACCTGTGTTGGCCAAAGGAGAGACGATGCAAAGAGACATAATCAAAAAGAGGATGAGCAATAAAGGATGATATCGAATTAGCAGCGCGCGAACCATCAATATTAGACGGGGCGGGTTCTATGCTTCAAATCAAGGATGCCAACGAATGTAGACTCGAAGAGGAGGGGCTGAGGTGTGTGGTGTTGTCGGAAGTAGAGGAGAGCGGGTTCCAACAAAGGGACGTGGTAGAGCTAGGATCGGCATAGCCGGTGTGGAGGGAAGATGGAAAGGTTGGTCCTCCAAAATGCCACATCAGCAGACGTAATGAGTTTCCGAGTTGAAGGGGAGTAACAGACATACCTCTTCTAGGTGCGTGAATACCCAACATACATGTATCGTGTAGCATGGGGAGTCAACTTGTCTACTAGGGGTCCTAGGTGGTGGACAAAGCAGACGCAGCCAAAGACTCGGGGGGGGGGGATCAAGGTGAAGGAACGTGTGTCGGGAAATAGGATAGAGAAGAGAGTGACAAAGTTGAGAACAAACGAGGACTTGCGGTTGATGAAATAACAAACATCAGAGACATGAGAGATCAAGCAACTTCGAGGAGATGATGGTTCTTCTGCTCAGCAACATTATTCTATTGCAATATGTAAGCGTAAGAGGTTTGGTGTAGTATGCCCAACATGGTATTGGCTTCCTGAAACACATGACCAATGTATTCACGCACATTATCAATGCAAAGAATTTTAATAGAGCAAAAAAATTGCGTTTTAATATCAGCTGTAAATGAGCGGAATGGGGCCAGAAGCTCAGAGTGATCATCGGGTGCAACCATGTCATACGTGAGTTATCATGAAATAACGAAAACCAGATACACTAGCTGTTTTATAAGGACCCCAAATGTCAGAATGCACTAGATCAAAAAGAGCAGCGCTCCGAGTACAATGAGATGAAAAATATAGCGGTGTTGTTTTCGATAGATACATGATTCACAATTAAAAAGGAAAAAACAAAGTTTGGAAGAGCCTTCTGGAAAATGGGAAGAGGATCATGACCAAGACGCCAGTGTCAGTCAATAGAACTGACGGAAGAGAGAGCGGTCGAAGGAAGATCTAGCGTATAGAGCCCATTTGAAAGTCCCTCGCTTCCAATTATAGTTCGGGTTTGCTGATCCTACACAACTAAAGAAGAAGAGGAGAAAATGATTAAGCAGTCATGATCTTGAGTAAGGAGACTAACTGAGAGAAGATTAAAGCGGGATTCAGGAACATGAAGAACTAAGTGAAGAGATGGAGAAGGGGTTAGCGACGCATCGCCAGAGCTAACAACTAGGGTGGAATCACCATTCGCCATCGTAATGAACTTAAGACACGGAGTCCAAGTACCGAGGAGACATTGTTGGAGTAATGTGATTGGTGGCATCAAAGTCCACAATTCAAGAGGGACTATGAGACAGACAAGAAATACCTTCTTTGGAAACCGAGGCAATAGAACTAGAAGAGTGGGAGATCAACCTGCGAAGGTTCTGGATTTTCTCACGTAAGGTGTCGATGTCGGCACGGGAGGTGCAATCCATACTTCCGAAAGCAAGTGGCCTCAATGTCGGCTACAATGAGTGCATAAGCGAGCGGGGTTTCCCCAGAGCAGTGGCATCATGAACAGGAGAAGATGGAGGTCTGGGGTCGGAACCATTGTGAAGAAGAAACATAGAGGATACTGGGAGATCAGGAGGCGGCGTCACCTTCATCAGCATGGAACAAACATCAAACAACGATGGTATAGTAAGAGAGGAGAGGAAGTGCCCGGACACTGTGAAGGTGCGGGGGCACGCACGCCATCAGTGCAATACCAACAGTTTCTTCTTGAGCCTTTTGAGCGCTTAGATCCGGCGTTGGGGGTTGTGTTGAATTCGGGCCTCGACCTTAGTCTTGGACTAGGTATCAAAGGACGTGAGATCACCATCAGTACCCGAGTCAGTGTTTTGGTGAGCCATGAGATATCAAAGAGGTGTTGGAGGTTATCTTTCCTGTAGTAGAGTGAGTGGGGCTCATCCCACGTTGCTTTGGCGGTGGTATGATGCATAGCCATCCACTATGTTTCACTGTCCATGGAGTTCAAGATCTAGGATTGAACTCGACCATCGTCCTGAAAACACAACTCGGTAGCTCAGCTGGGAGATCCTTATTGAGATGATCAAGAAGTCCCTTGTTTTGGAGAACACGGTGCCTTGATTGTACTCATTCCACAAAGTTCTTTTTCCCGGTGAGAGTGATAGTAGTGATTCGGAGTTCATCTCGAGCATCGGGAGGAGGAGCGGGCGCAAGAGCCAGAAAGGTCGAGGAACCAGGAGCAATAGTCGTTCCCATGAGTGGTAGGTCGGCAAATGCAGAATAGTCTGTAGGATCTCGAAGAGAAGATGTGTTAGGCAGTAACTGAAGGCAAAAAAGGGGTTGGGAGGTTCCAGAGTCGGGAACCACACGAGCTGAGAATAAATGGTGTAGTCACGAATTTGGCTGACAATGGGTAATTGTGGATACGCATGAGAAGCGGATTAAGGAGCACTGCAGACACACCGTAGAAGCCAACTGAGAAGGCAAACTTAGGAGGCTCGACGGTCACGCGGGAGAAGCGCTTGCCGCGAGCACAAGATGGGTGGTTGCAAAGCAGGAGATCACACACATACTGGGAATTAATGGCGCGGTTACGGATTCGGTGGACAGAGGATCATTGCAGATACGTTGGAGAAGAATTCAAAGCTTGGCGATTCAGTGTTAAGGATGACTCGCAGTTACGACGAGTACATCAGTCAATAGAAGAGTTGGCGAGCTCAGCAAGAAGCTGCATGGTGCGATCTCAGCGGCAGATGCAAGCAAGAGTTCGCAGAGATTGGGATGTGCGGGAGCTATGAAGGGGCCCAGCAAATAGCGGAAGTGGAGTATAAAAGGCGCAGGAAGGGGGTAGAAGAAACTCGTGGGGGCAGGAGGGTTCGAGACCTGCGGACTTAAGCTTGAGTTTGCAGTGATCGGTAATGGCGAGCGCAGAATCAGGCTAGAAAAGAGAGCGAATGCTCAATCGGAAAAAAAAGATCCAGGATTCGTAACCTGGCTCTGATACCCTGTGCGAAATGAGAAATTATTCTCCCCAATAATTATTTATCAAAGCTAAATGCATGTACAAGAAGCTCCTTATATAGATAGAAGGAGGAGCTAAGAATGAATCTACGATGTGAGACTAAAGGAGCCTAATAGAAGTGTTAGAAAAGCCCATTTAACATAGGCTCATTATGTATTTTTATTGTTATTTCTCTCTCCTCTTTAGTCTCACATCATGTATATGACCTTCCTCTATCTTTCTCCCTTCTATAAATATATACTCATTCTTTGTATTTAATATAAGTGAACATATATACAAGGTTCTTTTTTTCTCCTTTATATGGTATCAGAGCGACCGGTTCTCCTTGGGCGGTTTCTCCTTTCTTAACCGCCTATCCCGGGAGGTCTCCTTCCCCTCCTGCGGCCTGTTGCGGCCTGCCTCTTCTGTCCGCTGCCCGCCCTTGCCGCTCGGTCTCCTGCGGCCTCTCTTCTATTCCCGCTTCCTCTTCTCTCCGTGGTTCCACGCTCCTCCAAGGGCTTCTTATAGCCTCCTTCCGCTCTGACCAGTGGGGACCACCTCTCCCTCCTGCTCTCGCTCTACCCGCTGCGGACTGCTCCTTCCTGTCTGTTGCCGACCTCTCTTGTCCGCCGCGGTCTCTCCCCGCGTCTGCTCTTCGTGGACTGCCTCTGCGTCTGCTCGCCGCGGACTGCTTCTGCTCTCCGATCCGCTGCCTTCTTGTCGCTGGAGTTCTGCTACTCGCGACCTCTCTTCCCGATGCCTTCTTTATTCGCTCGAATTCTTCTTCTACTCGCGACTTCCTCTCTCTGTCCGCTCGCTTCCTCTTGAGGCCTCCCTTTCTCTGACCGTTGTGCTCTCCCAGACCGTGCGGGCTATTGCCTTCCCGCATTTTGGTCGCGGTCCTCTCCCTCCCTCCTGACCGAGCGGTCTCCGGCTATTCCCGGTTTTCCGCGCGGCCTGTTTCTATCCGCGGCGGTCTCCTCGAGCGGGTTGGCTCTTCCCGCTGCGATCTCTGTCTTCCGGCCTCCGCACCTTGGTCGCGGCCCCCTCCTTGCCGCTGGTGTCTTCACACCGTGACCGTGCGGTCTCCCCTGCAGTTTGTTCGTGCGACCTGTCTCTAGTCGCGCGACCTCCCTACCCGTGTGGACTCCTCTGTTGCAAGTCCTTTCTCCTTGCCGCGGTTCGTCTTCATGACGTCTTCTGCTGACTCTACCGGACCGGCGGTTACTCCTGCAGACCGCCCGGTCTCCCTTTCGGATATTCGTGATGAGCTCCGGATTACAACTATCTCTCTGACCGGTAAGAAAAAATTTGTGGAATGGGCGCACTCGGTTCGCCGAGTCCTGCAGTCGAGGGGGTTTCTTCATCACTTGACCCTGGTCGTTACCGGTACTCCTACTGACGACTGGCTACGCAACGATGGTCGGATTCAGACGTGGATCCTCAACTCTCTTGATGGCGAGCCTTATCGTCTGTCCATGTACCATGAGACGGCCAAGGGTATGTGGGACGAGCTCCATACCCTCTACTCCGGCAAAGATAGTCTTCATCATTTGTACGACATCATCACTGCTCTTCAGGCTCTTGACAGTGGTGGGGCGGCCGATCTGACCTCCTTTGTTGCCCAGGCTCAGTCTCTTGTCGAAGCTTGGATCCAACACCAGCCTCCTACTGTGGACCTTACTGTCCAACTTGCCCAGAAAGAAGTCGTTGGCATCGCTATGATGATCGCTCGGGTCCCGCATCACCTTCCCAGTGTGAGGGCTCAGATTCTCTCCTCTACAGTTACTCCGTCTTTCTCGGATGTGTGCTCGATGCTTCTCAAGGTCTCCCCGCCTCTGGATTTTTCTGGACCTCCTTCTCCGGCTCTTATCCAGCAGGCCCCTGCACCATTACTACCTCTCCCTTCTTCAACTCGTGGGGGCCGTTCTGACTCTCGGGGACGTGGTCGGGGTGGTCGGCCGCGGCCTAAGTGTTCCTTCTATGGCAAAGACGGGCATCTTGAAGCCACGTGCTATCGCAAGCATGGTCGTCCTCCTCGTCCGCAGGCCTCTATTGCTGCCACCGACTCCTCTCCCACTCGTACTGACCTCGACGAGGTTCGCCTTCAGCTCCAGCATCTTCATGGCCTGCTCCGCCGCCCGCCGACCTTGGTTGCCTCCGCCGCCTCTATCTCCAATGATGGTATCGCCTGCCTCTCCACTAGACCGTGATGGATCATCGATTCGGGTGCCACTCATCACATCACCTCTGTTCGACCGCCTCAGTACTCTTCTTCTCCTCACCCGAAGTACATTACTGTGGCCAATGGGGCAGCTGTCCCCGTCTCGGGCTGTGTTGATATTCCTCTCGCCTCCTCCCTTATCCTACGCTCGGCTCTTCATGTTCCGGGCTCTCTCTTCAATTTACTTTCTGTTGGTCGCCTTACTACTGACTTACATTGCTCCGTGACATTTACTTTTTCTTCTTTTATGATACAGGATCAGCAGACGCGGACTATCATTGGTAGGGGGCGACTGCAGAACGAGCTCTACCCTCTTGATGACTCTCCTCACATCTGTCTCTTCTTTGGATTGGCATCGACGTCTTGGTCATGCTCCTCTCCCAGTCCTTCAGAAGGCTCTCCCAGATATATCTCTTCCTGCTTTTCAGTGTGAAACATGTATTTTTGGCAAGCAGCCGCGTTCATCTTTTCCTTCTCATTGTACTCGGAGCTCCGCTCCTTTTGTTTTGGTACACTCCGATATATGGGGTCCGTACAAGATTACTAGTATTTCTACCTACCGTTACTTTCTTACATTTATTGATGATTATTCTCGCATGACATGGTTGTATCTCCTTCGCGATCGTTCTGAGCTTCCCCGTGTCTTCCGGGCCTTCATTCTTGAGACTCGCACTCAATTCTCTGCGCCCATTCAAACTATTTTTACTGACAATGCGCGCGAGTACACTGGTCATGACTTCGCGACCCTCTGCTCTGAGTTTGGAATTATTCACCAAACGTCGTGTGCTTATACCCCACAACAGAATGGTGTCGCCGAGCGCAAGAATCGTCACCTTCTTGATGTGGCTCGCTCTCTTATGCTTCAAATGCAGGTTCCCAAACCATACTGGAACTTTGCGCTCTTCACGGCCTGTTTTCTTATCAACCGTCTACCATCCTCTGTCCTCCAGAATGCTACTCCATTCGGCCTCCTATTTCCCTCCACTCCGGCTTTTCCTATTACTCCCCGAATTTTTGGGTGTACTTGCTATGTTCACCATCTCGGCCCCTCTACAGACAAGTTTGATCCCCGTGCAGCCAAATATATTTTTGTGGGCTACTCGCGCACTCAAAAGGGCTATGTGTGCTATTCGCCTACTACCCGCAAGGTGACTGTTTCTGCGGACGTCACTTTCCGGGAAGATCTCGCTCTTGTTCCAGAGCTCGTCGTGCGTCCTGTCATCTCTGTTCCCCGTTCCCCACCGTCTCCTCTTCCTGCCCAGCCTCCGGTCCGTCCACAACCACCTGTCATCCGGGTCTATTCTCGTCGCTCTCCTCATCCCGTTGCCCCACTGCAGTCGGCTTCGACTTCTGATGCTCCACGACCTGCTGCTCCGGCTCCAGCCTCCACCGCTCATCCTATGACGAATTTTGTCTCTCTACATCGCCTTTCATTGCCACTTCTTCACTTTGTCACATCATTATCCTATGTTTCTGTCCCTAACTCTGTGCAGGAGGCGCTTCAACATCCAGGCTGGCGGGCTGCCATGGACGAAGAAATGACGGCCCTTTGGGCCAACCAGACCTGGGTCCTTGTCCCTTTACCTCCCGATCAGCACCCTGTTGGGTGTAAATGGGTTTTCGTCATCAAACATGCTCCTGATGGCACTATTGCCCGTGGCTTCACTCAGCAGCAGGGCCTTGATTATGAGGAAACCTTCTCTCCGGTGGCCAAGCTCAACACCATTTGTGTCCTCTCCGTGGTTGTGCATCGCCACTGGCCCCTTCATCAGTTGGATATCAAGAATACATTTTTGAATGACGATCTTCAGGAAACCGTCTACATGCGCCAACTGCCCGGGTTTGAGACCACGGGGGAGTCTCGTGTGTGTCTTCTTAAGAAATCCATCTATTGTCTCAAACAATCCCCTCGAGCGTGGTTTGACAAGTTCAGCAAGGTGGTTCGGGACATGGGTTTCACTCGGAGTTCTGCAGACTTCTCCCTATTCACTCGACACCGGGCAACAGGAACGGTCCTTCTGTTGGTTTATGTTGATGACATCCTGCTTACTGGGGATGACTCAAAGGGGATTCATGCGGTCAAACAGCATCTGAGCACCGTGTTTCAGACCAAAGACCTGGGGCATCTTCGCTACTTCCTCGGTTTTGAGGTCGCACGGCGACCGGATGGGCTTGTTCTCTCCCAACGGAAGTATTGTCTCGATCTTCTCAAAGACGATGGCCAGTTTGGTTGCAAGCCAGCTAATACCCCGATGAGGCAAATCACAAGCTATGTGCTCATGCCTCTGATGATGATCTGCCTCTCCAGAACCGGAATACTATCGACGCCTTGTGGGAAAGTTGATCTACCTAACGGTCACGATGACTGATATATCGTTCGTTGTTGGGGTCGTCAGTCGGTTCATGCATGCTCCCCGGGTTTCTCATTTCCAGGCGGTTGAACGGATTCTCCGATACCTTAAGGCAGCTCCGGGTCAAGGTCTTGTTTACAAAACCTCCAACTCTGTTCCAGCATTGGTTGTTTATTCCGATGCCGATTATGCTGGTTCCCTGGACGATCGGCGGTCAATCAGTGGGTTCTGCACTTATTTTGGCGATCATCTCATTACATGGAAAAGTAAGAAACAAGCCGTGGTCGCTCGATCCTCTGCGGAAGCTAAATACCGATCGATGACATCGGTTGTCTCAGAACTCACATGGCTTGAAAGCCTCCTTGCTGGCCTGGGAGTCAAATTTCCTTCATCTGCTGTTCTATTTTGTGATATTCAAGCGGCCATACACATAGCAAAGAATCCGGTGTTTCACGAGCGCACGAAACATATCGAGGTAGACTGTTACTTTATTCGGGAGAAAGTTCAAATGAAGAAACTTGAGTTAAAGCATGTTCCGGGCACTGATCAAGTTGTTGATATTCTCACGAAGGCTTTATCAAGTACCTTGTTTTACCAGTGTTTGTCCAAACTGGGTGCATATGACCTATACGCTCCAGCTTGCGGGGGAGTGTTAGAAAAGCCCATTTAACATCGGCCCATTATGTATTTTTATTGTTATTTCTCTCTCCTCTTTAGCCCCACATCATGTATAGGACCTTCCTCTCTCTTTCTCCCTTCTATAAATATGTACTCATTCTTTGTATTTGATACAAGTGAACATATATACAATGTTCTTTTTTCTCCTCTACAAGAAGAATGAGCTCAATGGGTCATTTATACAATGGCCTTTCTAACAATGTCAAACACATATTTTATAACTAGTGTTTTTGTACGCTCACCTGTGCAAAAATGCTGCTCCAAACAAACCCCAAATCAATTATCATGACATTCATTCATATGCCTTCTCAAGCTTAGATGCAGATTATTTGAAGTCTGTTCCTTTGCACATTTTTTTCATTTATTTCTTTATCTGGCATAAACTCAAATTGATTCACAGTTTTAACCTTTTTAATAACTAGATTAATTATTTGATTTTTTATTTTCAAAATTACATTTGGAGTGGCTTGTTACCAAAATTACATTGAAGTGGCTTGAATTTTGTTTATTTTTAAAATTATCACATGAATTCCATCTCAGTGAATGGATATTTCAACTTGAACAAAAGACTTAACCTTATTATTATATTTATAAACTGAATTTAATTTATTGAACAATGTATAATGTCCTATTACCTTCAAATATTATGTTAATTATGTTCTTCAAATTTCTCCTTTAGTAACTTCTCAAAGCAACTTTTCATCTTTTCTTACTATCTTCCTCTTAACTAAGATCTTGTAATCTTCTCATATGCCATTTTAATCTGATAAAAACTCTAGATCTCTTATCTCTTTTCTCAGCTATCTTATACGTCTAATTTTCTCCTTCTTTAGACTTAGTTATTATATAAATCATCAGAATTTATAGCTTTTGGTTTCTTTGTTACCCTCTTTGTTGGACATCTAGTTACCTTATTCACTATAATGGTCATTAGTATTTGTTTTCCTCTTTATATCAAAAATTTTGACCCCACTATGGTGAAATAAATACTTGAATGTTGTTGTATATCAAATATTTTCCTTAGTAATCATTTGTACTTGTCTTTTGTGGAATTATAAACCTGCATCTTATTACCTTATGAGTACACTTCCCATCAAGCTAAAGTATAGACATTAATTATGCCTAGTTTGGTAGATAAATTCAAGAATGTGTGATGCAAGATAACGTGAAGGTTGTGGAATCAGTATGCACTAATAGAACTCTAATGCATGAATGTGAAATAGGGTTGGAGATTCGATGCAATGATTATACAAAGTCCACACGCACAATTATAATAAGTTTTGAAATTATGTTAGGTTCCGTTATCATGCACAAACAAAATTGGCTATTAAGTCAATGAATAAGTTCTAATAAAACAAAGTATGATTGCTATAGTTAAATATTCAACGAGTAACTCTTTCTAGTAGATTTGAAAAATTGAGCAAACTTTTACAAGTTAATATTCCCAAATCATATGTGTAGAAGGAAATGAACGGTGTAATTATTTTTACTTAAAGGGGGCAATATATAGGAAATACAACATGACTCACAAACCTAACCCACGGTGTGGGACTAAACCTTGAACATGCTAAAATACCCAAATATAACTCTAACACTCCCCCTCAAGATGGAGGGGAAACCTCCAGCTTGAACACAACATAAAAGAGAGGTAAAAGATGGTTGACACCGTAGTACAAAACAACAGCCACCGAGGCTCAACCACGTGTCATCGGGGATACTACAATTGGGCAAAGGCCACACGACGTTGGTCCACAAACCGACCATGATCACGCTGGATACACCCGGAGCAGAAACTAGGTCAACCAAGAATGTCAAACCATTCCTACCACAAAGCGAAGAAAAGAAACGGGGAGATACAAACAACAGACAAAATCAACCTAGGGGCCATGTGTGACTAAGACAGGAGTCGGGAAAGAGGCATCCGAGTCGCCGTTATCACAAACACTCCCCCTCACGTGGATCATGTGCATGATGACAGGCTACACCTGGAGGCCATGTGTGACTAAGGCAGGAGTCGGGAAAGAGGCATGCGAGTCGCCGTTATCACAAACACTCCCCCTCACGTGGAATACATGCATGAAGGCATAGACTACGTCTGGAGGCCGTGACATACACTCCCCCTCACGTAGATCACGTGCAAGAAGGTGGAAATCGCAAAGAGACGCAGACAAACACACTAACACACCAACAAACAACTTAAAAAAAATACAGCAACTACGAAAAAAGCTAGACCGGAAAGAAGAAGAAAAAGAGGCTCATGCGACAGCAGCAAGGCACGACCAGTAGATCAAGCATAGTTGGAGGTGCTGGAGGAGGAGCAACGACAATAGAAGGCCGACGGGAGAAGCTGAGCGCGCAGCCGGCAAGGAGCAGCGCAGAGAAGCGGCACGACAGCGCAAAGGATCAGGCGTCGGCATCGTCGTCGATGAAAGAGCAGACGTCGTCGAGCGTACCAGCACACGGGAGCAGCAGCGGCAATATATAGGAAATACAACATGACTCACAAACCTAACCCACGGTGTGAGACTAAACCTTGACCATACTAAAATACCCAAATATAACTCTAACAATATGATTTCTAACAAGCATACGACACAAAGGAAACTAAACCACCAGTCTAGAACTTATACAATTATTGGAAACCAAATGGGATGGTTTATCGTAGTTTCAAGTCCGAATTGCGGGATTGACGACGCATTTCCACACTAAGATTGTTGTTTTCTACGCTAATCGACACATTCCGTAGGCTGAAATGATACATGACTACAACAAGTTGTATTTTGGAATACTGGAATGGTGTTGAACTGATGCTAGATTGCAGTCTGTTGAAGCAGTGGACCAGTGGTAGTAAG
Source organism: Platanthera zijinensis (assembly GCA_039513925.1). NCBI lineage: Eukaryota > Viridiplantae > Streptophyta > Magnoliopsida > Asparagales > Orchidaceae > Platanthera > Platanthera zijinensis. Next base: position 8,431,849 of record CM077088.1, on the reverse strand, counting down.
GGGAGGGTGCAACCTGCACTATTCGGCCACCTACAATGGTTGGCCTGTTGATCACTTCCAAAACTTGACATGGAGAGGCGCCGAATGGAATGGGGGCCTACAAAGAGACGTTCTAGGCTGTGATAGGAGTTGGACAACAACTATGGGAGGAGAATTGGAGGTAGGAAGGTTGTCAAATGGACTGATGGGTGGCTGGAAGGAGAATGTGCGCGTTCAAATGCTAAAGAGATTGGATTTCTGCGCAAGAATCGTCGTTCTTGTCCTGGGAGTGGTCGGCGGTTCTCATTGTGTCTTGCAATCGACAGAAGAACCTTCATTCTCATCCTTGGAGGACCGACAATCTAGATGAGACTTGGGGTTGCATTTATTTGACAGTTCTAGCTATGTTGTTAAAGACGTGCCTAAGGCTGTGCATCTTTTTTGCTTCTTTGGAGCATAAAGAGCACGTCTGTGTGCGATTTCTGTTGTAAATTTTTTTTCGAGAAGAAAGAAAGAAATAATGTAAGAACTCAATATTTTTTGCATGATTTAGTGTTTGTAAAACATAATTGAGTGTTAAAATTTAAATATGATGCAAATGACCATATTAATTCTATTTTTTAAAAGATATAAATAATAGTAATGAGTGATTAATGAATAGAATAGATGAAAAATCTGATCAAAAAGATGAACTGATGTTTGATGCTTATTTTTTTTAAATGAATGTGGTTGTCTTGCCTTTGTCAGGCGCGCGCCTGTGCCTTGAACCTTGCGTCTTGCACCTTTAATAACTAAGGATTCTAGGCGGTTTGTAGGGATTGCGGACGATTATCAAAGGATATCGAGGGACTCATGGGAAAACAAAAGAATGACAATTGTAAAATTCAGTAGAGTTAAGCAGGGTCAGGCACTTGGGGGAAATAAATTTGCATTAAGCTTCATCACCTAATACATCACGTAGTCGAGACCTAATACTTCAGGAGTAGGCTTCGTGGAGGGCACAAAATCTCAAATCTCTCCAAATTCTGCAATCCCCCCAAAAGAACTCCACAACACAATTATAGGTTAGATATACACAATCGACAATTGTGATTGACCATCACAATACACACAAAAATCCTACATAAATAATGTACACAAAATAGAGCAAACACGTAGAATGATATCTCATCAGCATTCTAAATGCAACAATGGGCTCAAATCATTCATACAACGACCTTAACCCCTCCTCCTGCTGGTGTAAACCCGAATGGGCTCTTATACGGGTCGGCTCTCCCATGAACTTTGATCCCCATCAAAGTTTCTAGGCGGATGCTTAGTGAATATCTTTGCAATTAGTCTTGACGAGGATTCGTGTTTAGAGGATACACGATCAAGGATAAATTTCTTCCTTCTGCCTTATAAATGATATTGTGATAATCCAATTCAACATGTTTAGTCATTTCATGAAGAAAATGGATTTTTAGCAATATGAATAACAACTTCATTGTCGCAATAATGAGTGGATTGGTGTGAGGGATAAACATGAAGATCCATAGGAACAGAGTTGAACCAGACCAACTAAGAAATAACGGAGCCATTTTCGGATATTCTACCTCAGCAGTTGAACAATCTATAATATTTTATTTCTTATTGTGTCAATTAATAGGGTTTTCTCCCAAGATTACCACATTGTATCGGTTTGATCATCGATGAATAGAATCGGGATAATGGAATCCAGCTCAATTGGTGATGAGGAGTGAAGGAATTTAATAGTTAAACGTTCTTGGGCGAGAGTAGTACTGGGATGGGTGACCTCCTGGGAAGTCCCCGTACAACCCAACTTAACTATCGAGTTTGCTCATCAAGGAGGTTTCGGCCTCCAACAACCCGCCGGTGGGTATGGAGAGTGGTTGGGGTGTACGGTCTATAGGCATGTTGATGTTGAACCCTTTCGAGCGTGGTGCTGGGGGTGCCGGCGGACTTCCTTTCGAGTCATGGGCTGGGGAGGCCGTTACCACATTGTCTCTGGTTGATCATCGATGAATAGAATCGGGATAGCGGAATCGATGAGTGTGTCAGTAGATTTATCGTAAGAAAACTTATTGTTGTTAAAATTTCCAGGGTATATTTCCTTTGAGTGGCCCATGACTGACCATAGTTCCTTCGGATCTCAATGCCTACGAAAGAACAAAGATATCCAAATCCTTTGCGCTCAAGTGTGAAGTTAGATATGCTTTAACCTTGACGATCCATGTACTGTCATCTCCCGCAATGATTGTGTCATCCACATACACAAGTGAATGACCATACCTTGAGCACTCAGATGGATGAAGAGAGATGTGTTAGCCATTTTTGGCAAATGTAATTTTATATAAAACAATATTGGACTTGTCAAAATCAAACTCGTAGTGATTGCTTCAACCCTAAAAAGACTTATTCATGAGACACCATAAACTCCCTTGAATGCTTAATGCCAAAAGGTTATTACATGAAGATAGCTTTCAAAATATCGTAATTGAGGAAAACATTCTTTGCATCCAGCCAATGAAGATGACATTCCATCTAAATTATTGTAGATAAGAGAACTCGAACAATAATTAATTTAGCCACAGTGAGAAAGTATTCGTATAATGAAAATCAAATTGTTAAGTAAGCTCCTTGACAACAAATCAAGCCTTTAAATTATGTGCCGTCCTATTGGGATTTTACATAGCAATTTGTACCCATTTACAATGAACCACTTTCTTACATGGGGGTATGGAGAACGAGTTCCATTTTTTATTTGATTTCAGTGTAATCAATTCTTCTAACATAGCAACGCACCAACTATGAGTGCACAAGACTTTCTCAAAAAAAAATACGGAGTACATATGGTGGCCAGAGATGAAATAATAATTTGAACAGAAAGTGTGAGATGATGATAAGATACATGTTGAGATATTTGGTGATTTGTGTAGTACCATTTACTTCTTCTTGTTGCAATAGGTAGATACACATCACAAGGTAAGACCTGGAAGGTCGACAATGAGATGGATGCATCGTAGGATGTGCATGCAAGTTATCAATGACCTAGTACAGTCGAATTGTTGAAGCATGAACATTTTTAGAGCGTTGAGAGTAATAATGATGCTTACGAAGACCAATATAAGGAGTGTCAGATGTTGGTGAGTGAAACATTCAGGACCAATTTTCGGTAAAATATGTAGGGGCATTTGAGGAGCAGTGGTAGGAGACGTAGACGCAATGTTTGGCTTCTCTTAAAATGAAGGTGACATTGTGTGATACAGTAGTTTGAGATGAGGAAAGATTGCAGCAAATGTAACCTTTCTGAGATCTAGATTTTCATGGAAATAAATGTGTCGACTCCGTGGTAATAGATCCATAAATCCTAGGGTAAGAGGGAATTAATTCTCTTTTGGATAGATCACGATGGTGGGGTCTTATTTTGAAGGAACTGAGATGTCATAGAATTAATGTAAAAGTGTTGTTAAAATGTCCGGCTTACAAAAGCGCCTAGGCACATGCATATGGATAAATAAAGCGTGTGAAATTTTTCATTCTACACTCTCATTTTGTTGAGGAGTATTTGAGCAAGTAGTTTGGTGAAGAATACCATGCGCCCAGTGATCACGAGATTTTAACGCTCGAGTTAAATCTATTGCCAATTTCAATAAAAAAAAATTGAACTAGAAAGTACTTTAGTTTGAGAATGTAATAGCTATAACTAGGTGAGGTGGATCAATGATGTTTCCCATAATACGTGGCTTACTACTAAATTCAGAGAAAGGTAATCTATGTAACATTAATCTCAGGGAAGATAAGGGTGGATGACTAAGTCTTTTGTGCCCACTAAATGGTCGAAAGGGTCTCAAATTTACTTGACAAGTAATCCACATTCTACACTCTCATTTTGTTGAGTATTTGAGCAAGTAGTTTGGTGAAAAATACGGTTATGGACCCATTTCAGTGGTGGCCGGAGGAGTGGTCGGAGGCGGAGAAGATGGTGGAGATACTACGGAGCCCTAACCGCGGTTGCCTATGTGGGGTTGCTCATTAGAGGAGAGAGCCGTCAAGATCTCGCATTCAAGATGGGAACTAGAACTCTTTCATTACTGACCTTTATTATATGACTCTTTGGGCTTATATAAGACCCCCAATGGCATGACCGTAATTATAATGAAATTATTAAAACTTAACAAACTCGATACGACTAATACAACAAATGACTCGATACAAGAACTCGACTCAATAATAATAATACAAGATACAAGTCTAGGATCCGTAACATCTCATTCGTCCTCGAAATAGAGCTTACCCTCAAGCTCGAACTTCGCGCGGATGACTGCGTTAATTGGTATCTTGATATCTCTTCAATATAGCATATGGTAATGTCACGCGTCAACGGTAGCCTCGACGAGGAGCGTCGATGCCATCAGAACAATGGACAGCGGCCAAAATGTGTCTGATGGAGTTGGAGCGGCAGTGAGTAGTAGCAACAAGTAAGCCGGAGGGATGACGTCGACGGCAAAAATGGATCTGTCGGAGTTGGCAGAACATGGGCCGGCTGATCAAGAGCCGGTAGAGTAGGCGGCGAGATAGTCAGAGGAATCAGCAGAATAGGAGGCGGCAGAGCGGGGGTCGGCGAAGCAAGTGCTGGCAGAAGAGGCGTCGACGTGGCCAGAGGAACAATCACCTCCAAAAGCGGTGGTGTGTCAGCGGTCGGCGAAGGCGGCGACTACGAGAGGAGAGGCGGCGACAACGAAGGTTAAATCTTTGGCGGAAGAGCAGCTATCAAATTATCAAGTTTGTGGAGGAGCGTGGTCATGTCGTCCTGACGACGGGCTTCGGTATCCCGAAGGCGTGCGTTCATGGAAGCCATGAATTCTCGTAGCATCGATTGGATGGCGGCCTCATTTACGGCACAAATCTTCACGACCATTATAATTAACTGATGAAAGATAATTAATTAATTCAGTTAAGAATTAAATACAATTAATTATTGGGCTTGATGTGTCGCACGGGGGTTCGCTGGAGTCGACGATGGACAGTCGAGCTGATGAGGATTGCTACTGGATAGTCAGTGTTGAGGATTGTTGCTGGAGTCGAGGGAAGTTGTCGACGATGGCGACAACGGCGCTTAGTTAGTGTTGTGGCGGATGAAGATGAGGAAGGGCGTCGACGATGAAGAAGGTCGGCTGGGACGTGCTCGTTGAAGCAGGAGGGTCCAGAAGGGCTTGAGTGGAGTCGAGCTCTGGTAAGTTAGTACAGACCCATTTCAGTGGTGGCCAGAGGAGTGGTCGGAGACGGAGAAAGATGGCGGAGATACTACAGAGCTCTAACCGCAACTGCCTATGCAGGGTTGCTCATTAGAGGAGAGAGCCACCAAGATCTCGCCTTCAAGATGGGAACTAGAATTCTTTCATTACTTACCTTCATTACATGACTCCATGAGCTTATATAAGACCCCAATGGCATGACCGTAATTATAACGAAATAAATAAAACCTACCAAACTCGATGCGACTAATACAATAAAACAACTCGATACATGAACTCGACTCAATAATAATAAAACAAGATACTTGACGTCTAGGATCCATAACAAATACCATGCACCAAGTGATCACGAGATTTTAATGCTCGAGTTAACTTGATTACCAATTTCAATAGAATTTTTTTCAGCTAGAAAGTACTTTAGTTTGAGATCGGAAAAGCTATAACTAAGTGAGAAGTGGATCAATGATGTTTTCCTGTATAATGCCTGGCTTACTAAATTCAGAGAATGGTAATCTATGTAACATTAATCTCTGGGAAGATAAGGAAGGATGACTAAGTCTTTTGTGCCACTGAATTTTTGCAAGGGTCACAAATGTACTTGACAATTAATCCACATAGTCCGCTTAGGGGATGGTTGAACATTTGTGTTGTCGAACAGTGGGTTACTGAACAACATGTAGCTGGTCGGCGGAGAAGAAGAATCATCGGGACTTATGCGCTTGGATGTAAGAGATGATTAGGGGTGAACCAAAGATCCAACAGGAGGAAGTTTCACTTAGCGGGTGAGATTTCGGGTAGCTAAATCAAAACTGCTCTAATATCATGTGGAATGATAAAGTCTTATATTATTCAAAGAGATTGCAAACCCTTGTACACACACATATGACTGCATCAGTCTACCACCAAGTATCTTAGTTATGCGCAAATATATTCATAGACTCAAGTTCTAGAATAAATTTGTAAAATGATTTTAGGCACTTTTTTCCAACAATGGAATTCCAATTTGCCTATCTTAATGGCATATACTGATAAATTTTCCACTCATATTATAGCATTTTATGGTACCTCGGCATTTTTATTGCTAGCACCCTAAACAAAACAAAAGGAATTGATCATCATTTCTTAAAGTATATATTTGTTACTGCATGATCATGTATTATTTTGAAATCAAATAGTCTCCGCCCACTATGTTTCTCTCTTGATAACCCTTACATTAATGCTCTTGGGAGAATGATCTAGATTCTGTTGCTGATAGTTATTTTTTTGCACCTCGATAGTAGCTTTATAAGTGATGTAAGAGCACTCATGAAACTCCTCGATCAGTTAGAAAGATTCGTGTTTTGCTTGTGGATTCCACTACTTGTATCGTGTTCATTTGGTTAATGAACTATGGGGTGTTGTCCACTTTGGATGTGTGGTATAATGGATTCTAAATCAATTGTATACTATCCATGCATGTTGGTTATTTGTTACATTCTCTTTGTCAATTCTGCAGCGGTGTGTGTGTGTGTGTGTGAGTGTGTTCCATTAAGAGTTAGCATGATTACAGGTTGCTGCACCCCTCTCTACTCTGAAATTACAAAGATCTCTCTTGCAATTCTACATTTCTTAACACGCCTGCACAAAAATACCCCCACGCGGCTCCCCTCCACGGGATATTTTAGTGCATGCATGTTATAAAATGTAAATGTATAGGAGAGGTGATGCAGGACAGGCAGACAGGTGGGACGCCTGCCCTGCATCAAGAGGCTTTTGTAATTTCAAAAGAGCGGAGTAAATTTTTGTATCTGTTATCACTATTACAACTTTAGATAACGGCCTATACCTGGTATATTCTTACTGATGGATAAACTTGCACTACTTTTTGGTATAGATAGCATTAAACATGGATGCATAAGTTGTAGTCTTGAGATTTTGATTCTGGTGCATACATTCTTTTAGTTATATATTTATATAGAAAGTGTGATGTTCATATCTAGCATCATGCAATAATTTCACACACGTATAATAATTGAACAACGCCGCCGATAATGCCCAAGTTTAAAGGATTAAATTCGCAAGCTCTGCGCGTTAATTTATGATCATTTGAGATCAATAGCTAGGAGGAAGATATCTCTAGTATGCTGCAGCCCGCCCCTTCAGCCTGAAATCAACAACGCTACCTTCAGCCACTTTTATATTTTTCAGTCTTAAGCCATATTGCTGTTCACATTTTGCATCAAACAATAATTTCACCCACTTCACTTGGTACTAAAATCAGCTGATTAAGCAACCATTCCAAACACAGCGGAATGACTCTCTGTTCGTACCCCTTCAATTCTAACAACAGTTAATTCCACTTAAAAATCTTCCTGACCTCTCTTAGATATTGATAACTGTTCGTGTATGTATAGCCACCTCTGTCCAGATATAATTTAATAGCAAAAACCCTTCAATTTTACCGAACCCCGTTTTAAATCACCTCAATCCAAAGTCATGCTTTTTGGAGCCTGAATACAACGGGATGTCTAACTAAACCCAGCCAAACAGCGGAACCCACTCGTTCTATTTCCGGGCAACAAAGTTGGCCCTCGAGCCATTCCTCTTTAACCAAGTTGAGCGCCAAAACAAAAACCTGGTGGATTTTATTTTTTACATCAAGGAGTGTGTTATGAGCTTTGGGAATTCCCAGTTCTTTTGTTGTTGTCTTTAGGTGTTATTATGTTTTTTTTCATTAAGTTTTATTGTTGATTGTCGATTATGTTGTATTTTATGTAAGCTCAAGTGTTATGATTTATTTACGTTTATGCCCCTAATAACTCCTATTTAAAGGGTCCCTTGGGTCTTTGAATTAGTCTCTTTCTTCCTCAGTCTTCAAGAGATTTTTGTAACTCCCTCTCTCTCTCACGAGCACACACTGCCTATGCAGCTGTGATTCCGGTTCCATAGTATCCTTCGCCACTGTCATCCATCGATGATCTTCTCGGGCTCTCGTACTTATGTGGCTTCTTTAGTGCTCACCTCACTCTCAGCCCCCTTCTCTTCTTCTTTGTCAAGCTGTCAGTTTTTTTTTAAATAATTTATGTTCTCTGTTGCTCTTTATTGGCTTCTGTGGACTATTGCTTTTGCCACTCTTAGCGAATGCAAGGCATATTGTCCTTTTTATCAGCTAATTTATGAGCCCTAAATCTTAATGCTCTATTGATGTGGTTTTTCATTGTTATTATTTATGTCTATGGTTCTGCCCTAATGGAAAAAATTTAGGTGGGTTACTTTCACCTAAAAATAGGTGCAATATTAAATACTGACCGTTGATCTGATATTCTATGATCCATATGGTATTAAATACTGATCATTAATCAGTATTTCGATCAATCATGTTTTTTTTGTAGGAAATGAATGGTCAGCATTTAATACTGCACATATTTCTAGGTAAAAGTAACCACACCTAAATTGTTTCCGCTCTAATGAGTTATATATAGTTTGGTTTTTAGAAAGAAGTGAAAAGTTTGAAATATGAAGTAAATTTGTAAATACAATTGCCATCTGACAAGACCTGTATTATATATTAAAATTTGATATTTTTAAATGTTGCGGGTATTTCCCTTGTCAAGTTAAAAATCAATGTATCCCTTGTCAAGTTGAAAATCGATATTTCAAAGTCAATTTGACAAACACAACATCAAACACCTGCAACTTTGCAGCCGCCTCATTCGGATTTGCTTCTGCCGGATCATGCTATGCATTTCAAGTTTGTGTGGGGTGGCTGATTCTGATGAGGAGAATAGAATTGTTAGAAAAATGCTAATGAGAAAGTTATAAACTGTTTGGCTGCTGATGGAATAGAGCTTTCTGATTTAAACAATTGTTGGAAAGTTATTTTATACCAGAAATATTGCAACGTATTTTATATCAGAAATATTGTGTTGGAAAGTGATTGCCCTAATGAAAATGGGTGCCAAACTGAAAAAGCCCTTGCGAAAACGCGCACCCGGCAACTGAAAAATGCACGCCTGGGATAAAACAAGCTCTCCGTCAAAAATGTATGCCAGTGCGAATATGCGAATCTAGGCATAAATGTGCGCCCAGGCAAATTGTGTGTCTTGGCGAAATGCTCCTCTGGCCGAAACACTCCCCCGGCCAAAGCAAGTTTCAAGGCCAAAACATGCGCGCGGCCGGTCAATGTGCGCCCAAGCAAAAATGTTTGACCGGGCAATAATGTGTTACTAGGTGAAAAATGCATGCCCGGCTGAAAACGTGCACCCGGTCAAAAAATTGTGCGTGTTTTTGCCAGTGGCTCTAGCCGCCTAATAAAAACCAAGTTATGTTTTTATATTGGTGGCTCTAGCCTCATACATACTGAGCTATCACAAGAGGGAAAACATTGCACTTTGGACAAGCTTGGAAGGGCCACTGGAACGTAGTTGCCTTTGTTACTTTGGGCAACTATATATATATTTAATAGATATTTTGGTTGATTGAAATGTTAACTCTACACAAGTGTAAACGCGCTGCAACATTCATATCGACTTTGGAATAATTGCCTATTTTCTTTAGCCCATCATTTTCAGCCTATAAGAATAAAGAGCGAGACATTGCCTGAAAAATTATAGCTCTTTGATGGGTTATCCTAATTTTTTTATCAAAAGGGGGAAGATTTCATCCAAGGACATGGGGTCGAGCCAACCAGATCAAATGAGCCGTATGTACAAAGTCGTGCTCGCTCAGAAACTCAGAAGCATCTTGGCAGGAGGGCAAAGTCAAACGCACACGAATGCGCAAGTGACATGCACGTGCTCATGCAAATGGCGCACACGTGCGGGCCCCGCACCTGCGCGGCCCGTGCCTGTGCGGTCTGCGTCGACATCGACTTCTGAGCAATGCCTACAACGTTCAAGAGAGGCAATGTCGGTTACAGGAGAATCAGAGACGGGCAGCCTCTAGTTTTGTACTAGGACTCTAGGAGGCGGGGGAGTGATCAAGCGGAGTGCTTGGGTGTGCAGCCACAACACAACATAAGCGTTCGCTTAAAGGCCGACTGCCTTAGATGCGGTGACGCTTCCATCTGCCTTGATTTTCTCTCTAGTAAAATTTTATAAATAATATTTAAGAGTATGAAAATATAATTAATTATTTTTCAAATTAATATTTAGAACCCATATAATATATCTATACATAAGTATTGTTGACCGTTGCAAACAGACAATGTGGGACTAAAAAAGTCGCTCATAAGAATATTAAAAAAAGCTGCTCCCAATAGAATTTGAACCTGCAATCACTTTTTAATAACTAATGTGTTAATTCTGAACTATTATATATATTTATTTAAATGTTTATTTTTTTTACTTTATAAATATAAAAAAGTAATAATTTTAAAGTACAAATAATATGTAAAAGAAAAAAAAATTATATTAAAAAAATTATATGATAAGAAAAATATTAAGAGCCGACGGGGACTTCGAGGGGGCGGGCGAAACCCGCAGGGGCGGCGGAACTGGGTACTGTCGTGCGGAGCATGGGGGTGCCCCGTGCAGTGTCACTCCCGTTCTAAATTTGGCCATTAATTTCACTTCGCCTTCAATCTCATCCGTCCATTTTGAAGTTGTCATACCATGACCATGGCATACCATGGTCTGCCAATAAAGAAAATCCTCCAAACAGTCATCCGCCTCCCCTCCCTCTACCGATCCAGCAACTCCCGTTTTCAATGTTTTAAAATTTGCATTGCCAGCGACGGAGGAGACGGCAGCGGCCAGCCCCGCCGAGTAGGCCGCCAGCGGTGTAGCTATAAAGGTTGAGTTTGTGTATTTCAATTTTCAAACACCATTTGTCCCACATCTCAGGATTTAAGATTCTCAGGGAGAGACCTGTGTTTTTCTATTTTTATTTTTAATTCTTTAATTTTTCATATAATTTTTTAATTTAAAAAATAAAAAGGCCACTATCACAGTATCACTCGAATAAATACGTAGTATTAGACTAACAGTGAAGGTTCATAAGTGTTTACCCGCATGATATATCCAGTGCAAGTGTGCAACCACGACATTTATATGATAATAAATAAAGAGTGGTGTTATGGACACACCTAATTTGGCTATGACCACACCAATATACAAGTTTAAATATCTAAATTTATTTTTTTTCTTCTCTTATTTATGCCTCTAAGGACAGCCCAGCCCGTGTTAGGGTTTTCCATAGCCGTTCAAACCTCATGCGCGAAACTCCGCCGTCGCCGTTCAAACCTCCTGCGCGAAACTCCCCCGTCGCCTCTCTCAGTCACCGCATCCTCCCTCCACCATGCTTTTCCTCTTCGCTCCCGATTCGCTCCGTACAGGATCGACCTTCCCCTCTTCGCGCCGAGCAGAAATCACACCTGCAACTCTCGGTCCGCCATTGTTCAACGCCTCTGCCTCTCTCGCTAGAGCTCCTCCGTCGTCCTCCACCCTCATAAATTTGTAATGGTTAGTTGTCAGAGCGATATTCTTTTCGTTCATTTATGAGCTCGATTGTCTTAATTTTTGGCTGCAAGAAGCTTATAAATATAGTAGAGACTAGCAGATGGTGAAGAATATATTAACACATTATTAACGTCACTTGACAAGCTGCCCATAAACTTAAAAAAGATTATTTCATCTAGAATATTCGCTACTGTTGAAAAGCTTGTTTTTCCTATAAATGTTAATGTTATGGAAAGAACAAAGATATTACTTAAAAAGTGGAAAGCTAATGGATAACAGTTTCCACGAGATGAATAAAAACGGTTCATATCATGTTGATCATTTAAAACCTTCTAGTGATACAGCCTCCATTGTGGAAGAAGTGAAGGGAGGTGCTTAATTGACTTGCTTATTGGTATTTGTTTGCAAATAATAATTTGGGTTGTACATAGTATGATTGGGTTGTACATAGCAATATTGAGTTGTACATAGCCATTGGTTGTCCATAGCCAAATATGGTGTGTCCATAACACCGCTCTAAATAAATACTGAGTAAATAATATATAAATACTAAGTAAATAATATATTGTCAAATAAATTTACAAGTGTGTAACTCTGTATTAACTATTTTCCTTATTTCCTATCACTCTCTTCTTCTCTACTCCTCTCTCATTAAAACCCCCCAGCCTCTCTTTTTCGTAATCCTCTGCGTCTCCCTCCATTTCTCATTCTCCCTCTTCAACAGAAATCTCTTCCGACCGACCGCGCACAACTAACGGCGTTCATCCCCTTTTCCGGCGACGCAGAGCTTTCCGCCGGCGGATCCATAACTTCCGCCGCCGATCCTCCCCTCAGTAAGTCTCCACGGAATAATTTCCCTCCCTTTCTAGATTTATTAAACTGTATCCTTCTTTTTTACATAAAATGCATTTTTATCCTTTCGATTCCTATGCACACTGCCCACTAATCCTTCCAGAATCCAACAGCGGAAGAACAATAGGCCCATGACAATGTACACCAAATCCCCCCTGAACACCACAATCCCGGCAGAACTCTTCGTTTCCCTGTTTATTCTTCTATTTTCTACTTCGATTTCTCTCACACCGCCATTAAAACTGTAGTTTACCCTCCCATTCCAACTTCAGGGGGGAGAATCAGGTAATCTTCAATAAAATCTGCAACCAAATCGCTTGTCGAGGCCGCTGCAATCTGCAGCGAGGATTTACTTTCTTCTCCGTTGTAGTATTCTTCCATGGCTAGGTCCCGATGCAGGCATCGGGATTCGCGTCGCCATTTCCGTGTTCAAACTTTCAACCCAAAAGAACTGCAGATATTCTTCAAGATGAACGGGCCAACATTGAGCCCATAACCCTATTACTTGCGTCAGCGTCGATAAATGAGATGTCCTTTTTTACCTCTGACGCTTTTTTTTTTGGCTTTGCTCGTGATTTTCTTCTACAGCAGGAAGACAGGTCAGCTGATTTGATCTCTCTCTCGGCCATTAGCGATGTCGTGCCGTGCTCGCCCTCCTTGGCTTCAGTCGGCACTCACAGGTCACTCTCTTTTTCTCTGTGAATCTGTCGATTTTCTCTCTATTTTTAGCATGATTCGCTCTCAGATCGATGCAATTAGGGTTTATGGGGTTATTCGGCTTTTAATTGTTTTTGAACGGAATTGGAATGGATAGCGGAAGAGGGGGGAGGTGCTCTTGTTTGGCTTCTTTCCATGTACAAATAAGGGATTAGGGAAGAACTGCCTTTTTTTTTTTAGTGAACAACCAGCCGTTTTGGTACTGAAGGAAAAGATGGGTCACGGGCTAGGCAGGTTTCATTATTAGCTCTTATTATAATATCTTGTGTTTTTTTACTGTATAATTACACCATCCAAATTTGTGAAATGATGTGGTCCATTTGGCTCGAGTTTTTTTTTTGCTTAGGTGAATTTAGGCCAAAATGCCACCCAAAAAAAAAAATTTGAACATATAAAAAAAGCTGGAGCTCCTTATGTGAGGTTGGAGCATTACGATGATTTGTAACTATCACCAGCTTGATTGTCACCGCCGTGCCAAACTAAGGCTTCGTTTGGCGAAGCAGTCGCCGGTCGTAAAGGCATGGGTTCGTCATTCGCTAACAACCACCTAACAAACTTTATCCAATTAAATATAGAAGTGAATGAAGTTTCATAAGTGAACTAATGAATTTTTAAATTCAAAAGCTTTTGGGATATTAAACAAAGGTGATTGTTATTAGCACTACAGTTTTGACTAGTCGCACAATGTTTTCTCCTAATTTCTCGCGCATTTTGGAAATACGCTTTGTACATATATTTTTAGGAAAAGTGTTCAACACGAAAGTTGTAGATCTCGACGAGTTGTAGATCTCGACGAGATTTACAGCTTTCGTGTTGAACACTTTTCCTAAAAATGCATGTACAAGATGTATTTCTAAAAGGCACGAAATCTGGGTGTATTTCCAAAGTACGCCTTGTACATGCATTTTTAGGAAAAATGTTCAACACGAAAATTGTAGATCTCGTCAATATCTACAACTTTCATGTTAAACACTTTTCCTAAAAATGCATGTACAAGACGTCTTTCCAAAAGGCGCGAGAAAATAGTAGAAAACGTTGTGCGTCTAGCCAAAACTGTAGTGCTAATAACAATCACCTGAACAAAACAAAGACGTATTCAAAGGTCCTATGAATTTGAGGTTGAAATTTGAAAATGTGATAAATTTAGAAATATAATTATGTTAATTTTTAATATATAATGGAATGATAATTGTTGAAATTTGAGAAACACACATATTGGAAAACTAATGAAGCGTTTGCTTTTAATATAAATAAATCACATCTCCTTTCATTTCCAACCAATTGATTTTCATCTCCAACTCAAATTTAGGATTATGTTTTAATTTTCTCATTTTTTGTCTCGTATCAAAGTGTTTGAGGATTTCCCATCTTATAGAACCTTGTAATATATTGATTGCATAAGAAGCATTATTCTGGCAGTTTGTTTTTGAGTGATGTTAATAGCATCCAAAAACTTGCTATTCGCATCCTGAAAAAAGTCTACAATCTCATTTTTAGTGGTGCAATTCGGATCGGTTCTGTTCTACCCAAAATCAATAACCGACCCATATATATATGGTTCCAAATCCAAATTTTTTAAACCGGAACCGACCCACGGTCCTATAGTATGGAACCGGATCAAAACCGTTCGGTTTGGTTCCGGTTCAGTTCTCATTTCGAAGTAAAAAGTATGTCACCGATAAATAAGTTGGATACAAATAGTTTTAATAACCAAACAAGCATGACATGAATACAATAATTGACTGCAATATATTACCTATCCTGAACTAGAAATATTGACTGCAACTCTGAAAGAAAGAGGGGTTCTTGACCGGCGAGGAAGAGAATTGCTCAAATTTCTTGACCGGCAAGGAAGAAGGTTGCATGCTTGCAACTTCTTGACCGGAGACTAAGAATTTGAAACCTTCTGATTTCTGAGGCCAGCGAGGAAGAGGTGGGAGGAAGGAGCGCCGACCGTCGGCCGTTGACACTGGGAGGAAGTTTCTACTTGCTTGTTTCGGCCACTCGCTTTCCTTTTCGCGGGACAGAGGCTACTAGGCTAGGGCATGGACAAACTAAAGAATTATAAAGTTATAAGTTATAAATTATAACTGTAACAATGTTACAGTGTAAAATATAATCATATTAAGATTTGATAATTAAAATTTTAAAACTTATGTAGCCAGTTATAATTTGAGATTTCATATAACCGGTTACTATTTAAGATTTATTAATAATAAATAAATCTGTATACTCTGTTCGGGTCGGTTCACTGGAACCGAGAACCGAACTGAGCCACCGGTTCTATTTTTTTAGGAACCATACCTGAACCGACCATACTAGAAACCGACCCAAACCGCCTGGTTTGGTTCGGTTTCGGTCCGGTTTTCGATTCTTCAGATACTTTTGCACACCCCTACAGTCATTTTACTCTATTTCAGGAGATATAATGACACCCCAACTCTAAAATGTCATGTCGATCCTGACCCAAACCCT
Organism: Platanthera zijinensis; assembly: GCA_039513925.1. NCBI lineage: Eukaryota > Viridiplantae > Streptophyta > Magnoliopsida > Asparagales > Orchidaceae > Platanthera > Platanthera zijinensis. Next base: position 8,416,131 of record CM077088.1, on the reverse strand, counting down.
TTTGCGAAGCTAAGGCTTGTCTTCCCCTTGTTCCCCTTCATCCATGCCACCGAGGTAGCCGCCTTCCACCTCTGATCCCATTAGGGACTGCTTGAAGTCCACCCACTCGATGTCGAGCAATATGTTCGGGGATTTGATACATACCGCGGTGGATTATCAGCGGCACAACGCAGCCGTGCTGGTAGTCGATGTCGAGGACTTTGATCTGAATCCCCCACGAGTTGAGTTTCCCTGAATTAGCGGCTCGGGCATGGAGGTGGGTGTGGAGGGCACCGTTCTTCATGTACACGTACACGAGAAAACCGGCCAAGTGTTTGTGGTGGAGGCGGGAGAGGAAGGCGAGCTCGGAATAAAAGGTACTTTCTTTTTCCTGTAATTTTTCGGCCGTCTGGAAGTTTGCATTTGTAGAGTGCGCCAAAGCTGCCAGCGCCGATTTTGAGTTCTAGACTGAAATTTTTGGTAGCCGCGGTGAGGTCCGCGAAGCTGAATTCCTGAGGGCATTCTCTGAGAGAGGATGACCCAATGCGTTGCCTCGAATGATGCAAGAGATATGACGAAGAGAAATGCTGGACTTTGAACTGGACGGGTATGCAAATGGGCTGTGTATTGTGATGGAGGAACGCTCTACGGGATTGTTGGTGAAAGTGGCCGAAACTGTTCGGTGCCTGGCAATTGTAGCCTGAACGGAATTATGAACCTTTTGGCAGAAAATGCGGATCCAGATGCAATACAGGATGGTGCACAAGCCCGCGAAGGAGCCGACAGATCCTATGATTGTGAAGGTAAGCCAACCTTTGCTTATCTTCAACGATGGTAGTGGGGTTGAGGCTCTGCTTGAAAACAGGGGAGATTAAAATCTAAATAAATTACTGAACTACAAATAAAATATTTGACTCTAAATATATTATTTTGAATTGTAAGTAACATAGACTATAAATAGCTATAATTGGGCTATTTATAACATTACCCTTTACTTTTTGGTGAAGGATAGAGAAATTACCATATGCTGTTCATTGAATGCACTCACATGCGCCATGAGCACATATGGGACAGTCAAAAAATGTTAATTTAATGCCTATTCCGGCAAAATGGGGGGGGGGGGGGGGGGTAAAAGAGCACTGTTCGTATGTCTTTTGCCACAAAATATTGGGTTAAGTATTTGAAAATCTTCAGACATTCTTAAGTCTGTGTTCAATCAAATTTTGTTTGTTTAAAAAAATTTGTTCACCTTGAATCTTGTTGTTTTTTTTCCTTGATGTGTATGAAATATATATATTTACCTAAAAATATTAAGTTATGAGTTTTTTTTGGTTCCTGCACGCACACACAATTTTATCCTCCAGCGCAAGCACAGTTACTGAAAGCTCGCCCAATTTTTATCTATGAGAATGTCTAGGCACAGCTCGGCCTGCCCTCCAGAGTAGGAGTGATTTTCCGGCCCGCGCGTGCACATAGGCCGGTGCTAGTAGAAAGCTGGTCACCGGATTTGGGATCTGACCGCCAGCAAAAAACGGAGAAAAATTTTAAAAAAAAGTGTGTTGTCCTGATCGGACGGCAAGCAGGGTGGATCGGATGACGAGCAGGCCACCCGAGCACCATTCTCCTTTGTGTTGTGCGCAGGGAAAAATTTTCCCCAGCATAGGTGGTGAATGACTTCTTATTCGTGCTGAAGCTATTGAAAAATGTTCCAAATTTAAATAAATTTGAAAAATATTTACTAAAATATTTTGTGCTTTCCTTTTTTAAAATAAATTTAAAGTACTTCCAACATCAAATATTGTTGGTATATTTAATTTGAGTAGAATGTAATCAAATGTTGATATATTTGTCCTTTTGTCTATATTTTTTTTGCAAAATGTTTTTATATTATTGGTGTTGCCCTAACTAAAATGATAGCTTTATAATTTGAAGATTATTTTGCGAAGAAATTGAATATTACTTCTATTTATTCAATTTAGAACAAAAATATTTACTTAAATTACTCACTGCATGTCTCCTATATATACACACGTAATAGAGGAAGAACAAATATATGATTGGAGATGTGAGACTAAATACAAAGAAGGAGAGCGCCAAACGCATACCAATTTGTGCTAAATGCACTCCAAATACTAACACTTCCCCCCAAGGAGGGCGAAAATTATCCACTGAGACTATCTTGTCACAAACCTAGATTAATCCAGAGAGTTAAGTTCTTTAGTCAGACAATTGTCCACTTGTTCTTTTGTAACGACATTCCCAACTTCAGTACCCAACTATCTAGTTTCCCCTTGCAAATAACCCCGTCCAACATGTCTCAGTTAATACCTGACTTGTTGTCACACCACAATGTCAGTTGCCCTCCTTGATTTGTTTTGAGTTCAATCAGCAAGGCTTTCAACCATAACAACTCCTCCACTTCTAAGGCCATGGCCATATACTTTGCCTCGACTGTAGATCTTGCAACTACAGTCTAATTCTTGTTATTCCACGAGACATGGTTGCCCCCCTACAAACATGTAATATCCTGATGTGGGCCTCCTGTCATGAACACAACTAGGCCAGTCGGAATTTCAATAGTTCTCGATGTTCAAATGCACATTCTTTCGGAAAATCAGTCCTTTTCATGGTGCACTCTTTAAGTGAATAAGAATCCGATACACGACATCCAAGTGACCCTCCTTTGGATCATGCATATAGCCCCCACACTCAGACAACACGACTCTTTTCGCTATTTTCCATGACCGAGTTACTCTCTTCTCTTCGTCACCCCACACTGTTGGAGTTACACCATCATATAGGAGAAGGATGTTTCCCTCCCTGTTGGGTCACATGGGAAGGTCTCATCCTCTACAAGGGTTGTCTGTACATAATTGGGTATGGCTGAAACGCAGCCCTTACCTCCAGACGTCGATCATCAAGACCCCACACAACAAATTGAGCCTCAAATATTGCGGACCATTCTAGGTGACCCAGAGAATCAGGGAGGTGGTTTGTTTCTAGTCCCCCATTCGTTGTCAAGGAGATTACTGTCCGCACCGTGCTTATCTTTACGACAAGTGCAAAGATCTCATCGTCGTCGATGTCATTAGTTTGACTGTATCCCGTTGATACCAATCGGGTCTTGTTGCGCTCAACCTGTCCCTCTGGATTTTGTTTTGCAGTGAAAATCCACTTGCACTCAACTGTCATTTTTCCTGATGGTAGCGACATAATATCCCAGGTTTTATTTTACCTGGTGCTCGACTCAACATTGGTTTGGGAGGGGAAGCTCTCTTTGATCTTTTGGGTTTGTGGCGGGACCTTCTCGCTGCAGCTCGCGGGGTTTGTTTTTAGTTACCTACCCTTGTGAGTGAGGTTCTTTGTTCTGAGTGTCTGTCCTAGCATTCTAACTCAGGAGAAGCACAAACTACCTCAATCGGTCCGAACTCGGGTTTGTGGGGGGGAGCTTCTCGTTGCAGCTCGTAGGGTCTGTTTCTAGTTACCCACTTTTGTGAGTGAGGTTCTTTGCTCCGAGTGTCTGACCTAGCATTCTAACTCAAGAGAAGTAAGCGCAAACTACCTCAATCGGTCCGAACTCCTCTTGAACTGTAGTTTTCGGGTTCAACATCGAGTATACAACGAGAGTTTGAATTGCGCGACGAATGCCTTGTTCCGCATGAATCTCTCAGACGACACGGCTCTTTTCGCTATTTCCCACGATCGAGTTGCTCTCTTCTCTTCGTCAAGAAATTCTAATATCCCCCACACTATCAGAGTTACACCACCATATAGGAGAAGGACGTTTTCCTCCGTGTGGGGTCGCATGGGATGGTCTCATCCTATACAACGGTTGTCTGTACATAACTAGGTATGCCTGAAACGCCACCCTTATCTACAAATTGAGCCCCCAAATATTACGGATCACAGTAGGAGGCATTGGTCTCCTTACCACCACAACTTGAGGATGTCATTCAGTTTCAATTTCGAGCATTCAAAGGTCTACCCTAAAAGGATGGGCGGAAAATCTTGTCATAGATGATGTGTGGTAGGGATGTGTAGGTGAACTCTAGACAATGCAAGCACTGGGTGAAGTCTTGGGGAAATATTCATTTATAACTATAATGTGATGCATGCATTTGGGTAGTGATTTAACATATTTTGCATATAGAAATTGATGCAGGACGGTTTGTAGAGTTTGCGCGTCTGTCGGCTGTTTCTAAGAAACCTTAAATGCATGCAATGAATGCTTGTAATTTTGAGAGGGCGTTGCACGAACTTTGCAAAATTAAACAACTAGATTTTTGTAAGTACAAAATTACTATTTTGTTTAAAAATAAATTTTCTTGAAAATAAATGGTTCAATTTTACAGGGAAGGAAGTTCACAACTTTTGTTTCGTTCCCCTTGTCGTAGCAAAACGAAAATCGTGAACTCCAAATACGTTTTCGTTTAGAGTTTTTGACGTAGCGTTTGCTGACAAAATCCGGACGATAATCCAGCAAGAATCTAATTATCGTAAGAGAAAATTTAGGCACACACAAAACAAGAGATAGAGGCAAGTTACCCATGAAAAGAGGCGTCTTTCCGCAATCGAAGTCAACGGCGATCCCGCGAGGAATTTCCTCGTCACCTTCGATCTCCCGCTCCGAGGTCGGCCGCTATCGCACACGGGCACCAAGGAGAAATTTCACTCACTCTCACACGAAAGTGATTCCGCGAAATCTCAAACACTCAACAGTGTAAGTAAGCCACAAACTAAACAATCTAAATACACTCACTCTCACACAAGGGTGGCTCCACGAAAGCTCTAAACAGGAAAAACAATTTTCCCTCTAACTATTCCCGGAATCAAGATTCACATAGTATGATCAAAATTCCAAAATTCCTACAGCAATACTCACGGGAAACAAAGTATCAAGCAGCAAATCAACTCACTCCAAGCATTAGATAACACTGTTCATTAATCTAGACGTTACAACAAAATATTCAAGCTACTGTTCACCTTCTCTGCTGGCGGAAGGCAACAAGACAGCAGGAATCAAACGGGAACACTTAAACTCGCAATCAATAGCAATTTCCGAAATCATACATCAACAACCAATGAAAACTACAACAAGCCCTATTTATTGGGTTTCGAAAACAAACACGGGCAACTGGCGGAGCTTTGAGGTTCTGTCATGGCGAAAGCTGGACGTGGAGCCATAACCGTTGGGAGGAGGGCTCTAGCAAGACGGTGGAAGTAGGCGGACATCTCGCTGGAGTAGATCGTGGGTGGAGATGCGCGATTTGCGCTGCGCCATTGTCGGGGACGGACTGTCGAAGCCGAGCCCTATTCGTCTGTGCGGCACGGGATCGGGAGGAGGGCTGGACCGTTTCACTTAAAACATAATATATATACATTATTTATAAGTATATATATATACTTATTGTAGAAAGAAGAATGAAATAGAAAGGTGCAATATATTCTTTCACATAGGGGCTTTAAATAGGAACTACAACATCACACCCAACACTGATAGGCGGTGTGGGACTAAACCCAATAACATTAAAATATAATATCTCTAACACTCTCCCTCAAGCTGAAGGGGAACCCTACAGCTTGAACACAACATAAAATGGAAGGTAAAAGAAGGTTGACAACGTGGGACAAAACAACAGCCACCGAGGCCCAACCGTGTGTCACCGGGGATACTTCAACCGGGCAAAGGCCACACGACGTTGGTCCGCAAACCGACCATGACAACGATGGATACACTCGGAGCGGAAACAAGGTCAACCACGAAAGACCAAACCAACCCTACCAAATCTAGAGAAAACGACGAGGAGACACAAACAACATATGAAATCAACCTAGGAGCCATGTGTGACTAAGGCAGGAGTCGGGAAAGAAGTATCTGAGTCGCCGTGATCACAAACACTCCCCCTCACGTGGATCATGTGCAAGAAGACATAGGTTATACCTAGGGGCCGGGTGTGAATAAGGCAGGAGTCGGGAAAGAAGCATCTGAGTCGCCGATATCACAAACACTCCCCCTCACGTGGAATACGTGCATGAAGGTATAGACTATGCCTAGAGGCCGTGACGTACACTCCCCCTCACGTAGATCACGTGCAAGAAGGCAGAAATCATAGAGACGCAACACGCAAAAAACACAAACAACAATAACAACGTAAAAAAATTTTTTAAAACTTAAACCCTAAAATAGAGAGCTGTCGGGCTGGATCTGAAGAAGAAGGCCGGGCCGGAGACGGGGCAGTTGCTGGAGAAGAAGGTGCTGCAGCAGCAGCAGCCAAACCGGAGAAGAAGAGAGCTACGACAGCAACAGCCAGAGAAGAAGAAGCTGCAGAGCAGCAGGCCGGACGGAGAAGAAGAAAACAAAGCTGTCGGAGAAGAAGAGCAGCCGTCGGAGCAGCGGCATGGCAGCAGGCCGGAGAAGATGAAGACGGCAAAGCAGCCGCCGGCCGGAGAAGAAGAAGCTGCAGCAGCAGCAGTCGGCCGAAGAAGAAGAAGTGGCAGTGGCAGCCGGACGGAGAAGAAGAAGCTGTAGCAGCAGCAGCCGGAGGAGCCGATGTCGACATCGGGAGAAGCATTCGTCGACGGGAGAAGCAGCGGCACGACAATGTCGTCGGGAGAAGGTCCCGCTCCCGTCTGCGGAATCAGACGACGATTCCGTCGACGGGAGCGAGGGGAAAGCCTGTTCCCGTGAGCCCTAGCAGCGCGCGGAAGAAGAAAATAAAATCGCGGGTCGGGGGGGTGGAGAAACAGTAGCGGAAGCGGAAACCGGAAATTTTTTTTTTTCAGGCTTCAGATCGATCCTCTGATACCATGTAGAAAGAAGAATGAAATAGAAAGGTGCAATATATTCTTCCACATAGGGGCTTTAAATAGGAACTACAACATGACACTCAACACCGATAGGCGGTGTGGGACAAAACCCAATAACATTAAAATATAATATCTCTAACACTTATAAATATAAAATATATTTTATATATTTTTTACAACATTAAAAAAATAAAATATAAATACACACAAATACACAAATTTGCAAAATATTAAAAGTACACAAATAAAATGCAAAACTCAGGGTCGATAGAGGTCCGAACGGGTGCGGCGTTTGACACTTTTGCGCCGACCAGATCGGGATTGGTCTCCACCAGAAATAAAGTCATAAATTAATACAAGTGATATTAAATAATTGTGAGAACGAGCATGCTAGATTTTCATTTAATTGGATGGCCATTAATTAATGTGCGATAGAATGAATCTGCATATCAGCACAAAAACAAGCACGCTAACGTATGCCAACATTCATAAGACTAATGATTCTTACAATAATGACGAAAACAAAGGAATTGAATGATAAAATACACAAGTAAATGTATTGTAGGATTCGGTTGTTTATGTTGAAATTGTTGAAGTGAAAGTGGCAGTTTGGGTGGACTGTTCAGGCGGACTGTGCGGATAGTCTCGGCGGTTTTGGTGATCAGACCGGGCTGTCTGAGCGGACAGAGCTGGCGACTTGCGAGGTCGGCCAGTGTTCTGCGACTTGTTTCCCAGGTTGTTTCAGGCGGATAGGATGGTTATTCGCTCAGTTGCTGGGTTGAGCAGCTGACTCTGGAGGTCGCCAGTTTTGTCCGGACTGGTGTTGTATCCGCTGGTGCTGTGTTCGCACCAGGGATGTTTGGTGGTGTGGACTTGGTCTGGATTTGGACCAAGTCCAGGTCGGCTTAGTCCGGAGGTCGCGCGGTCTGCGCGGGTTGGTTTCTTCATCCGCCTAGCTCGGCAGCAGTCTGTCTTGTGCGACTGGCTGTGAGCTTGTTTTCTGCGGTCTGGAGCTTAGTCTGCAAGTGGGCGGACTTAAGTGGTACTCGCTGAGTCCGCTAATTTGGTGGCCTTGTCTGGCTAGGCTTGGCGGCTTGTCAAAGGCTTGTTTCAGGCCTTGATATTTTACCTTGGCGGACTCACTCTTGGCAAGTCACAGCGGTCTGGTGTGTATCTGCAGCCTTTGCGGATACACTTGGTGGTTGCACTGGATAGGGCAGTTATCCTATCGTTTAGGGCGGTGATCACACTCCTCTTCGCGCCTATAAATAGGATTCCCTGTCACATCAACAGTACCGAGTGAACAGTAAGTCAAACCGCGGAAAGTTTTTGCGGTTAGGGTTTTCTATCCGCATGGTTTGAAGAGGTTTGACCGGTTTGTGCTGTGCAGGTTGTGCGGATAACACTGAAGAGCTAGGAATTTGGTTCTGACTGATGTGCCGGCTGCTCTCTGCGGGTAACAACCAGCGGTTATCAGCAAGTCGCGCTGCGGCTTTTTGCGACTAAGCTGTTTCAACTGCAACTTTTTCCCTGTTCAATAAGCTGTCCGCCTCTGGGCGGCTTGTTCAGTTTGGTGGCAGCAGTCCGCGTGTTCTGGAGGCTAGGCGACCTCGCGGTCAGGCGACTTGCAGTTCAGTGGCTAGAGTTCTTCAGCAGCACTGGAATAACGGGTAGTCGCGGCTCCGACCCATACAGGTCTAATTCGTCGCGACCAGACGGCTTCAGCGCACTCCTTAGCGGTTAGCAGCAGAGCCGGCGGTTACTCCTTGAGGCCGCGTTGTTTGTTTTCAGCTTGTAATTTTCTTGCTCCGTAGGATACATTGGCAATCATTTCTCGTCATGTATGTCTCGCTGTGTAAAGATTTTTTTTAATTAGTACAAGACTCTTGCTCTTCTAGTTGTTTTTTGGTTTGCTTGGACTCAGTGTGGTTGAGTGTTCCTGCGCCTGGCATCCCGTTATCCGCTTTCACAATTTTTTCATGGTATCAGATGGGTCAGAGGCTAAACAGTGATCAACCGTCAGTTGCTTGTCTGCTTCTGAGAGTCTAAGTAACCAAGGTGTCTGCAATGGAAGGACGTGATGCAAGAGGTCTTGGAATCGAACTCCTTATATTGACTAATTACAAGAAGTGAAAGTCGTGTATGCAGAGTTATCTGTTGGGCGAGGATCTTTGGGAAGTTGTCGGAGGAGACGAAAAGCAGGAGGTTACTGCTGCTGCGGGTGCTGATGGGGTGAAAGTTTGGAGGAAGACTAATGTCAAAGCTGAGTTTGCTCTCAAGCGGGCTATTTAACCGGAGCTCTTTGACCACATCATTGATGTGGGTCTGCTGCAGAAATTTGGACTTCCCTTGATGGGTTGTTCAACAGAATGAATGTAGCTCAGCTACAGTTTCTTGGGAATGAGTTAGCAAGGGACACTCAAGGTGATCTACCCATCTCAACGTTCTTCTTGAAAATGAAGAACTTGTGCGCTGAGGTTTCAGCGCTGGACCCTGATGAGCTCATTTCTGAGGCAAAGCTGAAGAGGCACATCGTCTGCGGCTTGCGGAAGGAAAATGTGGCCTTTGTCACTTCAGTTCAAGGTTGGGTCACTCAGACGTCTTTGCTGGAGCTGGAAAACCTGCTTGCTTCGCAGGAGAGCTTGTCAAGGCAGATGGCTGGTGTCACTGTCTCTGAAGGAGGCAGTGAGACGCTTTTTTCAGGTAAGAACAAGAGGTGGGAGAAGAAGAAGTCTGATGTTGGTGAGGGTCCTTCTACTTCATATCATCAAGAGGAGAGCGTTGCTTCTAAGCGAGATTGGAAGGAGTGGCTTAAGTGTTACAGATGCAACCAGCCAGGACACTTCAGGAGAGACTGCAAGGCCAAGCTGCAGCCTGGGCATGTTGCAGACAAGGAGGAGGCTGAGTCCAGTGCTGAGGAAGCATGATGGGGAAGTGCTTTCATGACGGGCACATCTGTTTGGTCCGACAGAAGTGAAGTTTTTTCGTAACGTGCCAGCGGTTAAGGCTGACGTTGCTCATGTAGGGAAAAGGGTGAGGGACTTGTTTGTAGTATCAGCAAGTTCCTATGTTGATCGGATGAGAGCCAATGATAGTGTCTGTTGAAGCCAAAAATGACTTCTGTGGAGTTGGGGGGGTGACCGCACACCTACTACGCTCAAGCGAACAATCTAGACTCTAGACTAGGAACGTAAGGGACAGACCCAAGGTATCAGCGTGGAGGTTCCACCACACACCCGGAAGACTAAAGAACTCTTCCCCTCTCAAGCCAAATGCTGAGCTAATTAGACACCTTCAGAAGGCTCTCTTGGCCGACCAGAACCTTTAGGGAGGATCTCAAAATCCACTCCCTCTTAACTAAAGGTGTCACTTCGGGTTTGCACAAAATTCTCCTCACCCGCCCTACTAATGACGCAATCTCGCCGAGCAATTCTACGACACGCTGCCCAATTGGGCTGCAGACAGCGCGACTCCGCTGCCCTAAAAGGCTGTCAACAGGCCGTCAGGGGCTTCACGGCAACTAAACCTCGGGGCTCCAATGGGTCGAGCGGTTCACGAGCACACCACTAGCCCAAGACAGAAGAAGTAAACTATACATACACAGAGCATCACAGATATTATGAATAATTACAGGAATATGAATTCCATACTTCGACACACAGGCTGCCATATAAACAAAAATAGGCCTTCGAGGGCCGGCACAAGCTTGGGCTTAAGTCCGCTACTTCCCGCTTGCTACTGCAGCACCTGTACGTCAATGTCTCGACAAACAACTGCCAGCTGAACAACAGTCGGCTAATCATAAGCTGGCCAAATATATTCCGTACACCCCCTTTTCGGGGCTACGGTGCGCATTCCCTGCAAATAGATAATATCCAACTTCCTCGGAGTCTTCTCCGGGAACCCCAGAACATCACCAATCCGGCTCACACGTCTGGATGGGCTTCACCCAGAACATCACCAATTCGGCTCATACGTCCGGATGGGCTTCACACAGCATGCCTAAATCCGTACTCACACTTCCGGATACTAAATGCAATTAATAGCGGGGACGTACATGTCAACCCGTCGGAGAGCTCCCTTCCTCCACTCATTGGTGGAGAGGGGCCTCCATGCAAATATGTAAAATAAGGGCTTCACCTGCCCGAGAAGAAACTTCGTTACCTTTAACGCGTGCTTGGCGGCGGTGACGGGAGAGAAGCTCCTGACCGACCTTGCTAGGAGTGATGAATTCTCACTTCCTCTTTTTCTGGTGGTCGAACCCTTGTTGGAAGAGGAAGCAGATCTTCCTCTCTTGCTCCACTTCTTCATGGTGACCGAGCCCCTTGCCGGCGGTGGGAGAAATGAGACCTCCATTTTCAACTTGGTGTATGACTCGAGCTCCGGCTGGCGCCGGGAGAGAAGCTCCCGGCCGACTTAGCTCCGGACGGCTGAACTTGCCCCCATGAGGCCGATCCCGGCTCCAAATATCCAAACTCAGCCCTACATGGCCGATCCATGCTCCAAATGGTCGGATATTACCATAGGCGGCAGCGACGGGAGAGGAGGAGACCGAGCCTTTGCCCTTGCTGCGTGTGAGAGGAAAACCGAGAGGGAGTAAAGGGGGGTGGAGCCGGGCTACTCCAGGCCGAGAGGGAGTGAAAGGCGGTCGGGCTTGAGCCGTGCTGCTCCATGCCGAGTGGAAGAGGGAGAGGTCGAGCTTGAGCCCTTTGCTGCTCCATGCCGAGAGGAAGACCGAGAGAGAGAGAGAGAGGCGGCTTGTGCCGCTCCAGGTGGCCGACGGGAGAGAGAGGGAAAAGCGGCTTGTGCCGCTCCAGGTGGCCGACGGGAGAGAGAGGGAGAGGGGCCGACTTGTGTCGCTCCAGGTGGCCGACGGGAAAGAGAGGGAGAGTGGCCGGCTTGTGCCGCTCCAGGTGGCCGACGGGAGAGGAGGAGGAGGCCGAGCGGCGGGCTGCTGCAGGCGGTCGGCCGTGAAAAGCCCTAGGGGCGTTCTTCCTTTCTTTTCCCTCCTGCCCGATGCCCCCTTTCTCTTTCTTTTTTTGTTTTTCTCGTTTTTCTTGTCCCTGTACCCGCATGCCCCCCTGCCTTTGACCTGCTTGCCCCCCTCCATGTTTCCACATGTATATATATAAATATATATATATATATATATATATATATATATATATATATATGTAATGACATTATATATTATATATATAATTAATATATAATTTATATATATCTTAAATAAATAAATATATATAGTATATACATTTATTATATATAAAGCACAGAATCTCCGCACGCCCGCACGAGCACCCGCACGAGCATTCGCACGTCTTCGAACGGGGCTGTACAACATCGTCGCTTGTAGCTCGCCCCAAGTCCGTCACTTGGGGAGGATCCCGCTCGACCGGATACGGGGTTGAACAGTGTCGTTATCTGGCATGAGTGGCTGGGACATGTTAGGATGGACAAGCTGAAAGTCATGGCAGTGAAGAGCTTTGTGAAAGGCTTGCCTAAGTTGTCATCCTTCGGCGACATTCATGTTTGCGCGGGATGTCAGTATGGAAAGGTTCATCGCCTTCTATTTGGCAAGTCGTTGAACAGATGTAAAGCACCATTGAAGTGTATCCATGGTGATCTGGTGGGGCCGATCGTCACAGCCAGTCTTGGAGGCAGCAGGTATATACTGGTCCTGATTGATGACTACTCAAGGTACACTTGGGTATGTACTTTATGAAGGAGAAGTCAGATGCTTTACGGTTGTTTGTGGAGTTCAAGGAGCTGGTGGAGGGCCGGCTTGGCGGCCTACGGATCAAGAAGTTGAGAACAGACAACGGGGGTGAGTTTATTTCAACTGAGTTCTCAAACTTCTGCAGGAAGTACGACATTCAAAGGGAGCTCACTTGTGCCCATACTCCACAACAAAATGGAGTAGCATAGCGGAAGATCTGTCATCAGACGGAAACCTGCAAGTGTTGGCTTCATGTTAAAGGCATTCCAAGGTCCTTCTGGGCGGAAGGAATGGTTTGCGCATCTTATGTCATCAATCAGATGCATCTTAGTCCGATCAACATGAAGTCTCCCTTGAGATGATGTTCAAGGAGAAGCCCAGCGTTGGACAGCTTCGAGTGTTTGGATCTACCTGCTACGTGCATATCCCAGATGCTCTGAGGACAAAGCTGAATGCAAAGGCAAGGAAGTTTGTCTTTGTGGGCTATAACGAGAGGAAGAAAGGATGGAAATATATGGATCCTGTGACGAAGAAGTTTGTGGTTTCAAGAGACGTGGTCTTCGACGAGCTGACGTCATATAGAGGTGTCTCTTCTGTGGAGCTGCAGGAGAGCAGGTCAGATGGCGAGCAGGGAGAGGCTGCTAAGGATCTTCTGGTTTAGTTACCTGTGTCACCAGGAGCTTCAGGTGTTTCTAGCTCCGGAGCAGAGGCTTCTGGTTCAGGAAGCAGGGGGAGCGTTGCTCCAAGTTTGATTGGGAACGGAGCTGATTCAGAAGAAGCAACTGAGGTGGTTAGCAAGGGTCAAACCCTTCGGAGATCGAAGAGGACCATCAAACCACTGGCTCATTATAGCGAAGGAAACGCAGTGAGCTTGGTCTCTTGTTTCTTCGCAGGACCTCTGGTGAGCGAGAGCCTTCTAGATTTGAAGACGCTACTGGGGTCAAGGAGTGGGAAGATGTCATGGATGAGAAGATTGCTGCCCTCAGGAAGAATGAGATTTGGGACCTTGTGTTCAAGGTCGATGACATTACTCCTTTGATATGCAAGTGGGTTTACAAGCTGAAGAAGAAGACGGATGAGAGCATCAAGCGGTACAAGACTCTCCTTGTGGCTCGAGGTTTTTCTCAGCAATATCGAGAAGACTATTAAGAGACGTTCAGTCCTGTGGCAAAGATGACTTCAGTTCGGGCGGTGATGGCTTTGGCGGCTTGCCAGGGCTGGAAGATATGGCAGATAGACGTAAAGAATGTCTTTCTTTACGGGGAGATTGATAAAGACATCTTCATGGTTCAACCGCCTGGATACGTGTCTGAATATCATCCAGGACACGTCTGCAAATTCCGGAAGACCCTTTATGGTTTAAAGCAGACTTCGAGGGCATGGTATGGGAAGATCGCATTGTACCTCCAGTTCTGCGGATATTCTGCCTCGGAATCAGACTCGAGCCTGTTCATCAAGAAAAGGGGGGAGCTTCATGTCTTGGTGCTGCTGTACGTGGACGATATGATTGTCACGGGGAACTCTGAAGATGAGGTGGCTAAGCTCAGGACAGAGCTAGCCATTCGGTTCGAGATGAAGGACTTGGGTGAGCTCCACCACTTCCTTGGACTCGAGGTGGAGAGGAAAGAGAAAGGCATACTTGTTTCCCAAAAGGGCTATGCGGATCGAATCGTTTAGCGATTCGGCATGCGGGAAGGGAAGAGTTGTTCTACTCCTCTTGAGATTGGCATCAAACTTCGACGAGATGAGGAAAGGATACTTTCAGATCCTTTAGTGTTTCGTGCTCGGGTGGGAAGCCTTATTTATTTGACGATTACGAGGCCAGGCATTGCATGTGTTGTAGGCCGAGTAAGTCGGTATATGGCGGAACCTCAGAAGCCTCATCTGATGGCGGCAACGAGCATTCTGAAGTATGTGAAGTCTATTTCTGACATGAGTCTCCTTTATGGGAGAGACACGTGCTTCAACCTGCACGGTTATACAGATGTTGATTATGGGGGAGATTCAGACGATCGGAAGTCAACATCTGGTTATGTCTTCACATGTGGATCAACAGGGATTTCTTGGTGCAGCAAGAAGCAAGATTCGGTGTTCGTCTCTACTACAGAAGCAGAATACAAGGCTTCGACCTTGGCAGCTCGAGAAGCTATCTAGCTTAGGAGGCTAGTAGAAGACGTCCATGAAGAAGTGCGTGGTCCTACTCTGTTACGCGGTGACAATGAGAGTGCCCTGAAACTGATTAATAATCCAGTTTGTCACGCGCGGACCAAGCACATTGAGAGTGAGCACCATTTCATTTGGGAGAAGGTGTTGGAGGGGTCTCTTGTGGTTGGACATGTGTAGAGCGAGGACAACATCGCGGACATCTTCACGAAGCCGCTGTCAAAGGGGTCATTTACCCGGTTACGGGGGTTGCTAGGGCTGGTCTCCACTTCTCACTTCAAGGGGGAGTGTTGGAATTGTTGAAGTGAAAGTGGCAGCCTGGGCGGGCTGTTCGGGCGGACTGTGCGGATAGTCTCGGTGGTTTCGGTTATCAGACCGGGCGGTCTGAGCGGATAGAGCTGGCGACTTGCTAGGTCGGCCAGTGTTCTGCGACTTGTTTCCCAGGTTGTTTCAGGCGGATAGGATGGTTATCCGCTCAGTTGTCGGGTTGAACAGCTGGCTCTGGAGGTCGTCGATCTTGTGCGGACTGGTGTTGTATCCGCTGGTGCTGTGTTCGCACCAGGGATGTCCGGTGGTGTGGACTTGGTCTGGATTTGGACCAAGTCCAGGTCGGCTTAGTCCGGAGGTCGTGCGGCCTGCGCGGGTTGGTTTCTTCATCCGCCTAGCTCGGCAGCAGTCTGTCTTGTGCGACCTGGCTGCGAGCTTGTTTTCTGTGGTCTGGAGCTTAGTCCGCAAGTGGGCGGACTGAAAGGAGCAACCACCGATCCCTAAAACCATCCACAAGCATGAGTATTTATCGAGGAAATAAAGCTAGGGCACCCCGATGGACGACCCATAATGATCGGGCCGATCAGTGGCCAAATACAACACAAAATGACTGAAGTAATATAGCAAAATGATTCGGAGCGACCATCCGGGCGCATCCGCGAACTCGGATCGCCCAAATGGTTCACCGATCACTGCCTCATGCTGGAATAATCGCGTGTGGGCCGTCGATCGCCATCAATAGGTCTGGCTGGCTATGTTGTTAAAGGCGTGCCTCAGGCGCTCTTAAGGCTTCGGGCTCACCTGGCTCAGAGATTTGCGCATTTGGTCATTAATGGCGCACCTGAGTGTGATTTTTATTATAAACTTTTTTTCCAAAATATCGAAAAAAATAATGCATGAACTCAATAATTTTTGTATAAGAGCTTCGGAGGCGGAATCTTGAGCGGGGTCGCCTGAGGTGCGAGTGGTGGGAGCTATGGGGCTAGAGACGTCGGACGATGGCTGGTAGTAAGCGGATTTGGTGTAGAACGGCAGAACACAGAGGCCTGACGGTTTTGCGTCAGAACAGGGCGCGGAAATTGCAAAACAGTCGACAACGCACCACAAGAGGCGACGCACGTGCGGATGCCGACGGTTGGGGCGGATCAGGGCCGCAGTAGGCAGGTGGACGCGGGATCAGCGCTCCAGCAGAACTCAACGCGGGATCGGGCGTTTCAACGCGGAAACGGGCGGAATCGGCGGTTCAGTGGAAGCGGAAGTCGCGCAAAGTCACTAAAGTCGCACAATCTCGAGCACCTGCGGCTAGATGGCGGGCGGTGAGGCGGGTTGGACCAAATTGATACGATCCCGGAGAGGAGGTGAAGAAGATGAATGAGGGAACGAGACGAAGAGCTAGAGAGCAACCCTAATTTTCCATAAATCCAAGCATAATGAAATAGAGTATAATGTCACCCTTTATATGTGCAGGGTACGGATAATGAAAATCAGCTCGAAAAGCGTCCACATAAATTAAAATAACATAACGAATGCAAGTAAAATAATCACGTCGACGGCGCGTCTTCGGTTTCTCCTCCTCCAGACTGACCCGTCATCGTCTCCCTCTGCGTGCGGACTCGCCACGGTGTCTCGCCGCCGTATGCGTGTCCCGTCGGCATGCCCAATCGTAACAGTTGACAAGGTTATCTAACCACGTAAATCTGTGTGTTTATTGTGTTGCTTTCTTGTTTTTTCTTTATTGCTTTCGATCCCTTCGTTCCTAAGAGGGTTCTCTACATAATGTTGATTCTCCTGATCCCTTCGTTTCTAAGAGAGTTCTCTTCATCACTCTAAGAGGATCCGTGCACCAATGGTTCGCAAATGTTTAGAAAATGTTGATTCTCCTGATCCTCCCCCCATGGCAGCAGTCCTCTTACTAACTATTCTTATGTACTCGCTTTCCTAAAGATCTCAAAACCTGGGTTAACGGTTGTAAGAATTCTTAAAAATGGAGAGATTGAAAACAACTAAGGAAAAAACAAGAAAGTAACTCAGAAATCACATTCAGATTTACATGGTTTAACAACCTTACTTACATCAATGACCGCACTAGGATTTCTCCATTTTTTCTTTGATTTTTTGGTTATAGAAACAGTGAATTTATGATGTTTTATTCTTGCATTTATTCTTTCGGTTAGTACTAACCTATCTTAGAGCCCCATCTTTTAATATGTGATTATGGACAGCAATTCTAACTTCAAAATTCTAATCTTTAGTGTGTGAAATGTGAGAGTGATACAGCTAGAGCCACCAGTCCAGTGTGTTGATATTATTATTATTATACTAAAAAATGTGTTTGTCAAGTACCACATGCTGGGGGCCCTACACTCATTTCATATTCGGATTCTTATATAAGAAATGTGCCGGTCAAAAAATAGTATTCTACTATGAAGTGATCAAGATAGTTACGGTATTTATTTATGTTGGAGAGCACAAATCTGATTTTTTTTTTAACTAAGAACCAGAAGGCAGCTCACCTCAACGTATTTATTTTAAATTATCATAGTTGTCTGTCACATATAAATTATTATCATTGTTATATTAATCTAAATTAAATTATTCATATGCTAGCTGGGAGACTGTTCTGTGAAGGAGAGCCTGATAGCTACTGGGCTCTACTTGCCTGTTTATAATCCCAGTTTATAAAAACTCACGGATATGATCCCTTTTTTTTTTTTTGCTACTTTCAACTTGGCTATGCAATTTTGAATTTTTGATAGGTGGGCTCATAAATTGATACTTGCAGGGAGTATGTTTGATGTTTTTAACCACTATAATTGGTCGAGATTAACTTCCGAGCTCTCTCACACAAGCACATTCTCCTCCGAGCAAGAGAAATACCCTCGGTGATGACAAGATTGGCACACCCATCGGCCACAGTTTACCTCCCGGTAACCATGACCGATAACAAATCCGTAAAGACTCGGAACCTAGAGTAGCATATGGGAAACATGCGCTGCTCGAGCATCCAGGTAAGGAGTAGACCCTACCTTGCATTGGAACCCGGGGGGAGTGGAACTCGCCGCCCTTCTCCCCCTTAGATCATTTATTGATCCGACTATGTTTGTTGTTGTTTGCGGGGCGATTATTGAAGGTGATTGTAGGGACTTGATGGAGCTTTGCTGTCAAAGCCTAGGTAAGGGACATTGGGGGACGATTGAGGATGGGGAGGGAGGGCCATTGTGTCCATTATCCCATGACGTCTACCTTTTATTATTGGCCTACTTTAGTTGACACTCCCATGGAGTTTATTGAGTTAGTTGTTGCAGATATGGGTGGAATCATGTAATAGCTTTACATTTGCTTCTTTTTTATTTCTAATGCAAATGTAAGTTTCAAGGTAAGGAGTAGACCAGTGAAGCCATTGAATAACCATCATGAAATCTCCCTCCAGATGAATACGCCAAGCACCCAAAATTTGAACACCCCGGCCGACTCCTTTCCAGGCAGCACCGAGAGCTCCACCGTCCGTACACAAACACAATTTTATTTTTTGTATGATGTAATAAGCTGAGTGAGATTTAATTAAATTTGAGGATAAACATAGTTAGCTTCCTATGAAGAATTTGATTGATAATATGATAAATAATTATATTTAAACAAAGATTATATTTGTACTAAATATAATTTGTGCTATAAAATCATCCCTGATTGTTTATAATTAACATAAACTCCATAATTCCGCAGTTATAGAGCAGAATGTGAAGGCACTCTCCACCAACACTTCCGTGGCTATGCAGGAGCCGGACTCCTTCGCCTCACGAGCGGAGAACTACTACCAAAAACGCCCGCAGCTCATCTCCCTTCTCCACGATCTCCACAACCGCTACCTCTATCTTGCCGACCGTTACATGCAATCTCTCCGGTCTCACCATGGCCACCGGCGCCACCACTCTGTTTCCGACCTCTCCGATATTGAAGACCCCCTCGACTCCGCCTCCTCCGACGCTGATGCCGAGAGCTCCCTCTCATTCGAGCGTCCTCTGCATCCCACCGCCCCCGGCCTGGACTTGCTCGTGGCCGAGCTGGTGGCCGCGGAAGTGGATCGGGAAATCCTTCTCGCCGAACTGGGCGGGTCGGAGAGAGCACGAGCCGAGTCGGGTCGGAAATCAGAGCTGCAGGGAAGCCTCCTGGAGGTGCTGGAGGCGGAGCGGATGGTGCTGCTGGGGGAGAACGCCCGGCTGGGGTATGAGTTGGCGGCGGCGACGGAGAACGCTAGGGCGCTGGCGTTGGAGGCTGCGTACACACGACAGAAGGCGGCGGAGCTGGCGAGGTGCATGGTGAAGATGAAAGCTGACCACCGGATTTGCGTGCTGGCCGGAAGGAGGATAGAGGAGCTGCAGGGGCTGGTTTATGCGCTGGAGAGGAGGAATCGGGAGTGTTACGAGGCGATGGCCAAGAGGGAGGTGGATAGGGTGGAGGTGAAGATGGAGGTGGAGAGGTTGACGGAGGAGAATCGGAGGTTGGCGGAGATGGCGGCGAACAGTGGAAGAGGGCGGCGGACCGGGATGGTGGCGGTTGCGAGGTGGTGGGGGCGGGTGCGAAGTTTGAAGTGGGTCATTACTCCCTGCGGGCCAGAAATAAAAAAGGCAGAGTGAAAATGTGGGGGATCAGGATCTCTCCGTGTGAAAAGGTGGTGTTATTCTTTACTAATTATTGACGACGGGCGGTTCATTTTTACTACTCCAATCTTCTGATTTACTCTGAACGGCTGGATTGGATTAGCTTTTATTTAAATCTTTGAATAACAGTGGTAGTTATTTTTGAATGTGGAATTCAGTTTCAGCCCTTGAAAATGAATCCGACCGTTGGGAGTTGGGCCGGATCTAATTGTAGTTGCAGATCATCAGAATTACTGTAGAAGGTGGGGGGTGTTGTATCTTATTTGTAAATGGTTTTTGTTCAATGATGATGGGTGGCATATGTCCTATTTATTTTTCTAGCGTATGATTTTTTGTGATACAATTAGCTTACTTTAAAATTATTAAAGTTTATTAAAAATATTTCAAACATATTTCAAACATGTCCTATGTGCACACTGAACTCTTAAAATAAAGGGCGCGCATCATTTTTGGCTATGTGCACACCAAAATCTTAAAATAAACAATACCACTATTTTTTTTCAATCCCACTCATATTAAACCTAAGCATACAGTCCGCTCATATTTTCTCCCGAAAGCTGAAACTCTATCCTCGCCTCAGCTTCATCCTCGGTTCACATGACATACAAGTAAAGTTGGATGGGATACTCCAAAAATACAATACATCATCGGCTATTCAAATAAATGAATTGAAAAGAAAATTACGGCAGCTATTGGATCCTACAGCAAGTCACACCATAGAACATTTGGTTCCGGGTCGCATAAAGGGGCGACTAAAAGGAAGTTTGAACAAGCAAAATGACCGTGCAGGTATTAATATTTAATTTTAATTAACTTGCAAATATTTTATTTACTTAAGACAACTAATATGCATATCTTTATGTTCGTGAATGTCTACATGAACTTAAAAATGAACTGTGCAAATTTTTAGTTATATCGGTGGAAATGATTTGGATTTTTGTTTTTTATTTGTTTGTTTGAAATATAAAATGAAAAAAATCTTTTGTATTTGAAGTAAAAAAAACTCAAATTTTATTTTGGTGTTTATTTAACAATTTGACATGCAAATAAAATTTATGGTATTTACTTGACATTTTGATCTGCAAATAAAATTTATGGTGTGCACATAGCCAAAAATGATGTGCACGTAACAGCGCCCTAAAAAAAGATCGGAATAAAAGGAATGAGAACAACCTCTCAAAAGAGACTCGTAAATCTCAAAGCTAATTATATATATAAATCAAGCAAAAAGCTAATCCACCACGTTTATTTCTTACTTGGCAGCAATCACTTCAAGTGTGTGCATGTTCCTGCAACCAAGTACAAACGAGTGAAAAACGATGGTCAACGTCAATCAGAGCTAGCCAACACTATGTAACAATATTTCTCTCCCGGAGCATCCTAGCGGACCCGGGGAGTTGGAATCTTGCTGATTAGTGTGTAACAACATGCAAATAAAACACAGCGGGTGGCAACGAACATGCAACGATGTGGCACAATCATCAAATATGTTTTAAAGTTGAGCATAAAAGTATAGGGGTCTATATGCACACAGTGCTAAAGACTAAATGTTCTATTCATGCACTCAATTCCTAGTAGCGGACTAGCAAGTCCCAGGCTACTAAAACATAACAAGCAAGCACCAAAAAATCCGCACTCGAGGCGTCATTCAACTAAGCATCATGGGTTGTACTAGAAACCACAACATAATGCACGATTTCGTTCTCTCACTATGTACACGACACGTCTCACACGCTCTTTTTTATGTCGAGGTACACAATAGTTTTATAAGAAGTGACAGAGGTATAGTTTGCCCCACACTTTCAAACGTAGCGACAGGAGGATCAACCCTACAACCATCAAAGCAAACGTCAGGGGGGCCTACTTGACTTGTGTCCTTAAAGCAGGAACTACAGTCCTAAGGCCCATCAAAGGCCCAAACATAAGATAGTGCACTCAAGACACTCCAACCAAGATTAGGAGCACACAAAACTCCAAGTCCAGTGATCATCTCACCCGTCCGGGCTATCGCCAGACTCAAGGTTCCTCCCATGGTTCAATATATAAAAGGGACACACCACATGCTACTACATCAAGGGTGCGGGTTCGGTTAAGTTTGTTCTCATTGCTCAGGTCATCGTATCACCACACGATGCGGGTTCAACTTTACCTCACCTCAATCACTTAATAAGAAACAACATCACATAATCAAAACTGGAGCAAAATATGCTACAAGTGTTATCATATCTGTTACACACCCTAGGTGGATAATCGAATCACATAAGATCTTACATGATTATTCAATATTATTAAGCCACTAGATGACATGGAACACCTCCGAGTTCAACTTGCTTTCATACTCCGCTCAAAATCCAATTAGGAGGGATTTGACCAAATAACTCTCCAACATCACTACAATGATTTTATAAATATTATTATTGAAGCCAGGAAAATTCCCGACCTCAGAAATAGGATCAAGACAGCCTAAGGTTACTGATTCTACGATCCGACGTCACGATTAAAGTGGCTAGCACGAGAGAGAGGAAAATATCTATAAGCACACCCCAAGTGCTCCAGCGGGGAGGTCCCACCACATACCCGGAAGCTTTGAAGAAGCTTCCCCTCTGCAACCAAAAGGCTAGGCGAGGTACTAGGCTGGCATGTACTTGGCGAGTATCTACTTGGGGGGATCTCGGCTCTTCCAAAAAGTGTCATTTCCAGTACCCTTGGGGGTCTATTTATAGAGAAATCCTGGGGGTAGGCGAGTATCCAGCCTCTGCGAGCGAGTATCTAAGTCTACTCGCTCGTACTCGCAAGATACACGTCCAAACTCGCCTCTTCTCGCCACAGCTCGCCTCTGCTCGCCCAAGCTCGCCACAGCTCGTCTCTGCTCGCTCAAGCTCGTCTCTGCTCGCCCAAGCTCATCTCTGCTCGCCCAAGCTCGCCTCTGCTCGCCCAAGCTCGCCTCTGCTCGCCCAAGCTCGCCTCTGCTCGCCCAAGCTCGCCTCTGCTCGCCACAGCTCGCCTCTGCTCGCCACCGCTCGCCACAGCTCGTCTCTGCTCGCCACAGCTCGTCACAGCTCGTCCAATGGTCTGCGAAAAGCCATCTGCTCGAGTACTTCTGATCTCGACGAATTACGGGTTATACAATTATGATCAATCTTATGTGTAAGTGTTCATCACCGTGTACTCTATAAAACATTATCGCTCAATTTGGCATTTATCCCAAACTTGGAGCTTTTCGCCCAATGTCGATAATTATGACATTGATTTGTAAGGCAAAACACCTAAAATACGCTAAGCCTCGCCGTTGATTTATATTCGAATTCTTTCGTCGTCACTCACGTTCTTCTACGGGTAACAACCACATATCGACATGATCTTGCTTTAAACCTAGGCCATACGTAGATTCCTACGACCTCAACCAACGTTGATTCTCAACCAGTAAGCGCACACGACAAAAGAAACATGGATAATTATCCGATATAAAATATGCAATCAGCATCACTGCACTGCATGCTTAATCCAAATTAGTTCGTCGGATGTTTCTAATACAAATTATGTCGGAGACTGACACAGTCGACTCGGAAGTTTGCTAGAAACCGTGGTCGCCATAGGTTCTCTAATTAGAGACACCATATGCATGCCACACAATCACATCATAAAATACACATGCAATAATCGAATCCTAAACCTGGGGAGAAAGAGATCGTTGCATGCGTTCAATTCTTATCGGCCATAGAAGGCACAAGGATTTGGGTGGAAAATGATGGCGTCGTAGATTTCTTTGTGTTGGCGGCAACGGTTCCTCGGTCGGAGTTCTCTAACTCCGGTGACAACAAGCTTCTCCCTTTTCCCTTTCTTGAACGACAACACAAACTTTAGGCAATGATTTCTTAAGCAAAGAGCTCCCTTTCACCGGTTCGAGTTTTCAATCACCCTTCTGCAACAACGTCAGCAGCAAAGAGCCTCACAAGGTGGCTTGGAGGGCTTCCACTACCCAAACTGTCGGACATAAGTGGTCTTGATGAGAGAGACTCGGCTAGCACCTCTTCTCACTATCTCCTTCTTGGTCGGCCCGCACACAAAGAGGAGGCTCCTCCTCAACCTATCCTTTCTCTTTCACTAAAATGAGGTTGCAGTCGGGTAAAAGGTCTTCATGGCAGCAACCCTGTTTATCTTAGGAAACAAAAGGAGACAAAAGGATCAACAAGATATCGCACAAGAGGGAGGGGGATTTTGATTGCTTCCCCAGCTTTAGGTGTTCACATGCAACAGGGCTCCTCTAGGTCTGCAGCAAGTGGTTCTCTCTTCTCTACCCCAGGTAGCACAACCTTATGGGCAGGTCGACAAGGGAGGAAGCCACACATGCACCTCTAGGTCGCAGTCGGCCTTAAGCACGCCAAGGCTCCAGCATTTCCCTATTGCTTAAGGAGGAGGATCGGTTGTGTCGGGCTCCTAGACATATGAAGAAGAGAGGGGATTGGGATGGGTAACGAGGACTTCCTCCGGGGGGTTGCCCTGACCTCACCCGGGCGCTGTTATTTTGTGGAGCCTGACAGCGTCTGAGAGTACTCGACACCTGCCACGGTTTCGTCGATCGATATTTATGTAATTTTTCACGTCCTGTTTGTTACGTGTATAAAAGGTCTGTTTTGGCCTAAGGTTGTGTAGGCGTATGCGAAAACTGAAGAAGAGGAGTGACGGAATAGAAGCGGTGTACTCTTGATCTCTTTCATAGTGGATTTTCTGGGCACTGGTGGTTGTGGTTTTTTCCCCGATCTTGGGGTTTTTTCACGTTAAATCCTTGTGTGTTTTGCTTGTTAATTTTTTTGTGATTTCTTGCGTGTTCCCTAGATCTCGTATTTCCTAACATAGCGAGAGTGAGGGGAGGAATCAGTTATAAGGGGGGTTGCCACCGCCGCGTCCTGCCTACACCCTGTCACCTCCCGAGTCTGCCCCTTCGCAGCTGACGTTAACAAACAAGGGTAAAACCGCACTCTTGGTTCGAATGAAAAGGCTCTTCACCAACACAATAAGCCTACGCCATGCCATCCTCAAGAGATGCCCCTCTCACGGTTGGCACTAAACAAATTCAAAAACAAAATAAGGTTGAAAGCTAAAGAGCGGTATCAACACGTCAAGCAAAACAAAAATAAGTCATCATATGAAGTGATGTGTAGGGATAATAAAATCCACAAACAAATGCAAAGAGTAAGAGTGGATATACATGCATCAGGGCACAACACTTGCAATGTTGCATCCAAGCGTTCTCTTCACCATATGAAAAGTCCTCTCGAAGTCACTACAGGAAAACAGGCTTTTAGTGACTAAAATTTTGGTCACTAAATATTGCGGGTTGGTCACTAAAGACATTTAGTGATCAAATGTGATTCGTCACAAGGTGGTTGCAAAAAACACGTCACTAAATGTATTTAGTGACCAAATTAATTTTCATCACTAAATATATACTTTTAGTGACAAAAAGAATTTTCGTTGCTAATTATTTTTAGTGATTAAACTATTTGTCACTAAAAAGCCTTTTTTGTGACAAATTTAACTTAGTCATGATATCTTGCATTCGTCCTCAAGTAGTGGATTCATCTCTTTAATCATGATCTCGAAGCTCCTTTATAACGAAGGAGCATGCCTCCACGAAGGCCAAAGAGTCGTTGTACTCAACATCTCTCGCATCCTTGGTCAACTGACGAATAGCGTCCAGAGCTAGGGCCTTGTCCGCACAGTGCTCCCCTCGCACTTTCTTGAGCTCAGTCTTAGAATGAGCTTGATCGGACTCCCACTGCTAGATTTGGGAAATATTACGCTAGATCTTCTTCTTAGAATCAACCATGGCACTCTTCACCTTCTGCAACTCCTCCTGGAGAGTGAAGTGCTCATCCTTCAAGTCCACATAATAATCATTCCAAGTGTGGACAAAACTGTTCAGCCCTCCAAGCTGCAAAGGAAAAAAACTCAGAGCTCATGATAAACAAAGTAAGAAATGTACGAACAATAGAAAAGTTGCTAGTCATCGACGTCGTCCCTTGCAGGGCAAGACGAGTTTCAAGTATCGTCTCGATGATGTAGCTTAGTTGTGTATGTGACCATAATCTCCTCAACCTCGTGGTCGTCGATAGCATCTTTCACAACAATATGACTAGTACGTACTTGCCTCGTCAATATAACTCCTTGCCCATTTAGTGGAAGACGTAGCATCGGTCGGAAGCATCACACTCTACATCCAACAAAAGGCTGGTCGGCCGCATTCTGTCCTCCTTTATACAGCTGACAATACAAAAATGCCTTAGACATCCCGTCTCGATAAAAAAAATTAGGGTTGGCCGAGAAGTCGCTCTCTCATTTGGCTTATCTATGACAACAACCATGGAGCTCTCTCCACAACTCAGTCAACTCCCAGCAGTTCCTGACGTATCCATAAAGAGTATTCCCGTTGCAATAATCGGGCCTCTCTCCGAAGTGAAACTGCCTCTTATTGTTGCAGATCTTTATCCTGCAATCTGATACAAAGAAAATTAGGAAATAGGCACTTCACAAACTTGAAATATCTTAATTAATAACCTCCGCCGATGAGGGAAAGTGAAACCTCGGTTTTATACATCTCTTTGATAGAGTAATAAAATCCATCAGTGAATTCTGAGTGCCCTCCTCAACACACAAAATCTTCACCACAACACTGGCGGGTAGTCCAGATCACTTTCGCTATGCGTCGACTCGTGTTGTGTTAAGTGTGGAGTACAACAACATCGATTTTGATGGCCCACCTCACCTTGGCCCCTCGCAAAAACAAAAAACAAATAGGTCGGGAAAACGTTACCGAAGAATATGCTAAGAAAAATTATTTGACACTACGAGACATCCATGCAAAAATAGCTCAAGTAACCGGAGACAAGTGAATGAAAATAGACAAAAAGCTTGTGCGTCACAGCCAGACCTCCCTCTCTCCTTCCACTATCTGTTCATTGCTCATGCGCAAGCAAAAATGGCTTACCTCTGACATGGTGTTGCTATGATTTTCGCCTCCACTACTCTCACTCAAGTCGTAGTGCAAAAACTCTAGGAGAAATCCCCCCGACATCGAGTTTGGACTCCGACGATTTGAGGGGAAATTGTTAGATACCACTTTATTTAAAAGTGAGACGAGCTGCGGTTAGCTAAACTCCTCCTGTTGAAACCAAAAACTTGGTCTCTGTGGAGTTCGGAGTCCCAAAAGAGGGGTGACCTCACACCGACTACACTCGGGGGAACGTCACGGACCGAAGACTTGAGAAACTAGGAACAGACCCTCGGCTCTAGCGTGAAGGTCCCACCACACACCCGGAAGGTCACAAGAACACTTCCCCTCCCTTACCAATGGCAGAGATGGGTACATTGGAGAGTTCTCTCAACTCTACCAAGAAGAGAACTAGGGAGGAGGAAGCCAAAAACCAATCCCTCTCAAAAGGTACCCAAGTGGGTCTATTTATAGTTTTTCCAAGTCCTGAGGTCAAAATCACCAAAATGCCCCTAAGGCAAATATGCCTCAAGCTCATAAAAAACCTCCACATCGATGGGCAAAGAGCACGTCCCAAAGAGGTCCAAGGGCGAGAGGAGGCCAAACCACCCCCCCCCCCCCCCCCCCAACCTCCCCTGGACACCCGAGACGAGGGAACTGGCCGCGGGGGCGAGGGCCTGGCCGGCCGGTCTCGCCCCGCGAGCTGGCCTCGCGGGCGAGAACCCGCCTGGTCGGCGGTCTCGCCCGGCGAGCTGGGCCTCGCGGGCGAGAACCCGCCTGGCCGGCGGTCTCGCCCGGCGAGCTGGGCCTCGCGGGCGAGAACCCGCCTGGCCGGCGGTCTCGCCCGGCGAGCTGGGCCTCGCGGGCGAGAACCCGCCTGGCCGGCGGTCTCGCCCGGCGAGCTGGGCCTCGCGGGAGAGAACCCGCCTGGCCGGCGGTCTCGCCCGACGAGCTGGGCCTCGCGGGCGAGAACCCGCCTGGCCGGCGGTCTCGCCCGACGAGCTGGGCCTCGCGGGCGAGAACCCGCCTGGCCGGCGGTCTCGCCCGGCGAGTTGGGCGCGCGGGCGAGAACCCACCTGGCCGGCCGGTCTCGCCCCTGCTCGGGGCTAAGGGGCAGGGGGGACGAGACCTTGGTCTCCAGTCAACCCCGCTGCCCTCACCTCGCACTTCATCCCGTCGGGGGATGCCGACCAACTTGCCGCACTCGACCCTCGAAGAATGGGGCAAGGGGGAGGCAAATTTTTCCTCCCCCTACTAGTATATTTTCAAGCTATAGCCAAAATTGGCCCCCAAGAGTGCAAAAACAGCTCAAAAGCTTAAAACTTGCAAACAGGCCTTACGCTCTGCTTGGGATTTTCACTCCGCGAATACAGGGTTGTACACAATCCCCGCTCTTTTCGAGATTGACATAAACTCGGAAAGAAACATCCAACCCAACGTATTCGCTGAGTGTAGCTCGCTCTCGCGGTGTCGAAAGATTATGAGGCCTCTTTCGAGGGGTCATCCTGCCATGCCAGCTAATAGGAGCCTGGGTGACGAGACAGCCTCGGGGTGAAAACACTTAGCCTCCTGAGGGGTCAACCTGTCATGCCAGCAAATGGGAGCCTGGGTGACGAGACAGCCTCGGAGCGAAAACACTTAGCCTCCCAAGGGGTCAACCTGTCATGCCAGCCAATGGGAGCCTGAGTGACGAGACAGCCTCGGGGTGAAAACACTTAACCTCCTGAGGGGTCAACCTGTCATGCCAGCTAATGGGAGCCTGGGTGACGAGATAGCCTCGGGGCGAAAACACTTAGCCTCCCAAGAGGTCAACCTGTCATGCCAGCCAATGGGAGCCTGGGTGACGAGACAGCCTTGGGGTGAAAGGTCAACCTCCACGAGAGATCAACCTACCCTGCCAGCTAGTGAGAGCCTGGCAGCGGAATCATCCCGGAGCTAAGGGACTTAGGCTCCACGAGAGATCAACCTGCCCTGCCAACTAATGAGAGTCTGGTCAGCGGAATCATCTCGGAGCTAAGGGACTTGGGCTCCACGAGAGATCAACCTGCCCTGCCAGCTAGTGAGAGCCTGTCAGCGGAATCATCCCGGAGCTAAAGGACTTAGCCTCCTCGAGAAATCAACCTGCCCTGCCAGCTAGTGAGAGCCTGGCAGCGGAATCATCCTGGAGCTAAAGGACTTAGCCTCCACGATAGATCAATCTGCCCTGTCAGCTAGTGAGAGCCTGGTCAGCGGAATCATCTCGGAGCTAGGGGACTTGGGCTCCACGAGAGATCAACCTGCCCTGCCAGCTAGTGAGAGTCTGGCAGCGGAATCATCCCGGAGCTAAAGGACTTAGCCTCCTCGAGAAATAAACCTGCCCTGCCAGCTAGTGAGAGCCTGGCAGCGGAATCATCCCGGAGCTAAATGACTTAGCCTCCACGAGAGATCAACCTGCCCTGCCAGCTAGTGAGAGCCTGGTCAGCGGAATCATCTCGGAGCTAGGGGACTTGGGCTCCATGAGAGATCAACCTGCCCTACCAGCTAGTGAGAGCCTGGCAGCGGAATCATCCCGGAGCTAAAGGACTTAGTCTCCACGAGAGATCAATCTGCCCTGTCAGCTAGTGAGAGTCTGACAGCGGAATCATCCCGGAGTTAAAGGACTTAGCCTCCACGAGAGATCAACCTGCCCTGCCAGCTAGTGAGAGCCTGGCAGCGGAATCATCCCGGAGCTAAAGGACTTGGGCTCCACGAGAGATCAACCTGCCCTGCCATCTAGTGAGAGCCTTGCAGCGGAATCATCCCGGAGCTAAAGGACTTGGGCTCCACGAGAGATCAATCTGCCCTGCCATCTAGTGAGAGCCTGACAGCGGAATCATCCCGGAGCTAAAGGACTTGGGCTCCACGAGAGATCAACCTGCCCTGCCATCTAGTGAGAGCCTGGCATTGGAATCATCCCGGAGCTAAAGGACTTAGCCTCCACGAGAGATCAACCTGCCCTGCCAGCTAGTGAGAGCCTGGCAGCAGAATCATCCCGGAGCTAAAGGACTTGGGCTCCACGAGAGATCAACCTGCCCTGCCATCTAGTGAGAGCCTGGTAGCGGAATCATCCCGGGTCTAAAGGACTTAGCCTCCACGAGAGATCAACCTGCCCTGCCAGTTAGTGAGAGCCTGACAGCCGAATCATCCCGGAGCTAAAGGACTTAGTCTCCACGAGAGATCAACCTGCCCTGCCAGCTAGTGAGAGCCTGGCAGCGGAATCATCCCGGAGCTAAAGGACTTAGCCTCCACGAGAGATCAACCTGCCCTGCCAGCTAGAGGGAGCCTGGCAGCGGAATCATCCCGGAGCTAAAGGACTTGGGCTCCACGAGAGATCAACCTGCCCTGCCATCTAGTGAGATCCTGACAGCGGAATCATCCCGGAGCTAAAGGACTTGGGCTCCACGAGAGATCAACCTGCCCTGCAATCTAGTGAGAGCCTGGCAGCGGAATCATCCCGGAGCTAAAGGACTTGGGCTCCACGAGAGATCAACCTGACCTGCCATCTAGTGAGAGCCTGGCAGCGGAATCATCCCGGAGCTAAAGGACTTAGCCTCCACGAGAGATCAACCTGCCCTGCCAGCTAGTGAGAGCCTGGCAGCGGAATCATCCCGGAGCTAAAGGACTTGGGCTCCACGAGAGATCAACCTGCCCTGCCATCTAGTGAGAGCCTGGTAGCGGAATCATCCCGGAGCTAAAGGACTTAGCCTCCACGAGAGATCAACCTGCCCTGCCAGCTAGTGAGAGCCTGGCAGCGGAATCATCCCGGAGCTAAAGGACTTAGCCTCCACGAGAGATCAACCTGCCCTGCCAGCTAGTGAGAGCCTGACAGCGGAATCATTTCGGA
Source organism: Platanthera zijinensis (assembly GCA_039513925.1). Taxonomy (NCBI): domain Eukaryota; kingdom Viridiplantae; phylum Streptophyta; class Magnoliopsida; order Asparagales; family Orchidaceae; genus Platanthera; species Platanthera zijinensis. Next base: position 8,385,685 of record CM077088.1, on the reverse strand, counting down.
GCTAAAGGACTTGGGCTCCACGAGAGATCAACCTGCCCTGCCATCTAGTGAGAGCCTGGCAGCGGAATCATCCCGGAGCTAAAGGACTTGGGCTCCACGAGAGATCAACCTGCCCTGCCATCTAGTGAGAGCATGGTAGCGGAATCATCCCGGAGCTAAAGGACTTAGCCTCCACGAGAGATCAACCTGCCCTGCCAGCTAGTGAGAGCCTTGTCAGCGGAATCATCTCGGAGCTAAGGGACTTGGGGACGGGGCATGTCGCCTGAACTCTGCCAAAATTCAACATCCTCAAAAGGGGAAAATAGTTGGATTACATGACCCTCCCGACCCTACTGGTCGGAGGTTGGACTCATTACAACATAAAGAAAAACAAGATACATGACTCCGCCGAGGCGAGGCTTCTTCAGGGGGTCCGGGCATGGTGGTCGCCATCGGGTTCTCTCCCACTGGACACCTCCATCCTACTCAGGCTCTCCATGATCTTCTCCATTTACTCCGCCCTAGCCAACCAAGAGATGGTGTTGACAGCCATGACGTAGCACTGCCTCGCCATCCTGGAGTCTCCCTTGATCCTGACCTGGATCCCTTCTGAGTAGAACTTGAGGCACTGATGGAAGGATGAGGGCACACACCGGAAGGCGCTGATGAGGGGCCTTCCGAAGATGGCGTTGTAGCTGCTTGGAGCGTCAACAATGACGAACCTGCAGTTCCTTGAGGTCCCTCCCAACTTCACCTGGAGTCCGACTCCACCTTCCACCTCTTTCCTCTCCCCTGAGAATCCAAATAATGGTCCGTCCGAGGCTAGCACCCTCCTTGGCTCTACCTTCATCCCATCAAAGGACTTCTTGAAAACGACGTTGACAGAGCTTCCATTGTCAACCAAGATCCGGGAGACGGTGAAGCCTTCGACGGCTGCCTGGATGACCAGGGCGTCGCAGAAGGGATCCTCATGCTCTGGCATGTCCTTTGACGAGAAGGTGACCCTTTCCTCCATGGGAGGGGTCTGGGACGTCGAGGCAACGCTCTGACGGTACATCACATGGAGACTTGCCTTTCGAGTGGCCTCGATACCCACCCCGCCGTGGATCACTGCTATGCCTTCTCGGTGCCCTAATCAACCCGATCCTCGCATGTCTCATTACCCCCTCCTTGGGGTAGAACTCCTTCAACCTGTGCCGGCAGCTGAGGCTGGTCAGGGCCTCTCGCCCCTCTTACCTCTAGGAACTCGGGGCAGGTAGCCGTGACATGACCCTCCAACTGGTGAAAGTCGCAGTATGGTAACTCTACTCTGCCTCCTCTCCCCATGCGATTCCTCCTCTCCCTTCGGCCAATCGTCATTGCTTGCTGGGGTGGGGGCATGAGCTGTCTTAGGGGTTGCCTCTGGAAGTTCAACCTCCCTTGGCCCCCATGAAAGTTCCCCCCATCCTGGATGAGAGCTCTTCCTGGACCATGGGCAGGTCCTCCCTGCTGCCTCCAGCCTGGCTCCGGACCCTCCTATATCTGGAACCCCTGGGCTCTCTGCTCCTCTCTCCGCCTTCCTTCCTGGTGCCTTGAGCCACCTTGCTCTTTTGACTCCACCTCCGTCAACTTTGCCAACTTCTTCACAAAAGCCGGGTTGGCTGCCTCCATGGCTATCTCCTCTATCGCCCTTTTCATCAGCTCCTCGAAGGAAAGGGGGGGTCTTCTGGGTCAAGCTCATCTTGAAGAACCCTTCGCGCAGCCCCACCGTGAACGCCATCTGGAGGGCATACCCTGGCACCTCTTGGATGTCAAGGACCTCCTCCTGGAACCTGTCAACGTAGTGGGCCAACGACTTCTCGGCCCTTTGCTTTATCAGGAAGAGGGACTCAGGACCTTTCTTCCTCTTCTTGGAGGTGGAGAAGCGAAGCTGAAAGCTCCGGCTCAAGTCTTCGAACCCGAAGATGGACCTTGGGGGGAGTTGATGGAACCAGTCCCTCGCATTCTCTTTCAAGGTGATCGCAAATAGACGGCACTTGAAGGCATCCGTCATTGGCATGATGGAGACGGCATCCTCGAACCACTGCAAGTGCTGGATGGGGTCATCCTTCCCGGTATAGTATGCCTTGTCAAGTTCCCTGAACCCCTCGGGAACGGGAGCTGAGATGATCAGCTCGCTGAAGGGTGACCCCCTGAGGGGTGGCCTCGCGGCCTCTACTGGCGCGACCTGATCGCCTAAGGGGCGAGCACTCGACGGGCTGGGGAACAGCTCCCGGCCGGGGAGGTCTCGCTGACCCCCTCTCCCATCCTCTCCTTCCCAGGTCGCCTCCCTGGGGCACTTCCTTCTCCCCCTACTCGGGTGATCTCGCTTAGATCCCTGGGGGGTAGCTCATTGAGATCCCCGGGAGCCGGTCCCTGGGGGGTGGGGGCTGAGCTGCCAGCCCGAGGGGCAATGCTTCGCAACATCTCCATGATGCCAGAGATGGAAGCCATGAACTCTTCCCTTCCTACGAAGGGTCCTGGGTTGGGGAGACCACCGAGGTCATCACTACCTCCCTGATCTCCAGCCATGACACTCTCCCGAGATCTTCTGTGCTGGTCACTCTCCACGCTCACCGCACCAAAATGTTGAAACCAAAAACTTGGTCTCTGTGGAGTTCGGAGTCCCAAAAGAGGGGTGACCTCACACCTACTACACTCGGGGGAACGTCACGGACCGAAGACTTGAGAAACTAGGAACAGACCCTCGGCTCTAGCGTAGAGGTCCCACCACACACCCGGAAGGTCACAAGAACACTTCCCCTCCCTTACCAATGGCAGAGATGGGTACCTTGGAGAGTTCTCTCAACTCTACCAAGAAGAAAACTAGGGAGGAGGAAGCTAAAATCCAATCTCTCTCCAAAGGTACCCAAGGGGATCTATTTATAGTTTTTCGGAGTCCTGAGGTCAAAATGACCAAAATGCCCCTAAGTCAAATATGCCTCAAGCTCATAGAAAACCTCCACACTGATGGTCAAAGAGCACGTCCCAAAGAGGTCCAAGGGCGAGAGGAGGCCAAACCACACCCCCCCCCCCAACCACCCCTGGACACCCAAGACGAGGGAACTGGCCGTAGGGGCGAGGGCCTGGCCGTAGGGGCGAGGGCCTGGCCGGCCGGTCTCGCCCCGCGTGCTGGCCTCGCGGGCGAGAACCCGCCTGGCCGGCGGTCTCGCCCAGCGAGCTGGGCCTCGCGGGCGAGAACCCGCCTGGCCGGCGGTCTCGCCCGGCGAGCTGGGCCTCGCGGGCGAGAACCCGCCTGGCCGGCGGTCTCGCCCGGCGAGCTGGGCGCGCGGGCGAGAACCCACCTGGCCGGCCGGTCTCGCCCCTGCTCGGGGCTAAGGGGCAGGGGGACAAGACCTTGGTCTCCAGTTTACCCCGCTGCCCTCTCCTCGCACTTCATCCCGTCGGGGGATGCCGTCCAACTTGCCGCACTCGACCCTCGAAGAATAGGGCAAGGGAGAGGCAAATTTTCCCTCCCCCTACTAGTATATTTCCAAGCTATAGCCAAAATTGGCCCCCAAGTGTGCAAAAACAGCTCAAAAGCTTAAAACTTGAAAACAGGCCTTACGCCCTGCTTGGGATCCTCACTCCGCGAATACAGGGTTTTACACCTCCATTATGAGGAGTGCTCATAATGGAGAAGGAGAGAGGTTCCATAACTTCCTCCACCATGCGAGTGCTCATAGTAAAGAAATCTCATTAACCGCCAAAACCATCAACAACCGATGGGGACGCATGTGCATGGGTGTGTGTCCTTAAGCACACCTCACACGACGCCACTATGTGAAGGAGGCGGTTAGGACAACAATTTTTGTCGACGGGACTGCCGCTCGGCTACCCGACAACATCAAACGTGCGCGGTCGCGTGCGACCCAAGGACACCCCTGCCTGCACCAGTGCACACATGTTTGTGGCGGCGCGCACAATCACGCATATGTGGTCGCCCGCACCGTTGCATGTGCACTCTTTGGCTCGCGGTATGGGTGCGCACTTCATGGTGCGCGGCAGGGGTCGCATTCCCCCTTGCACGCACCCTTTGGTCGAGGCCCCCATATGTGCGCCTCTCCTTTCCATATGGCTACATTCGCGCTCAAAACACTCCATAACCAATATCTCCACGTCGATTCCATGATCACTATGCGCTTAGACCGACTTCCCTCTAACTGCGCACTCAGACCGCTTCCACACTCACTGTGTGCTGAGAATATCTCCACACTAATTGTGTGCTTAGATCTCTTCCACGCTCACTGCGCGCTTATAACATCTCCAGGCTAACCACGCGTTTAGAACACTTCCACGCTAAATGCACGCTTAGAACATCTTTGCGCTAACTGCACACTCAAAACACCTCTGTGCTCAACCGTATGGGATCACAACATGTCTACGCTCACGCGAACTCGCGGAATTCCTCCGAGTGCATGCTACAGTTTTCTCTCTTTACTTCTGTATTCACGAGGATTGCAGGATTGTTCACATTTCATTACCATCGCCGCCAACAATCCTGCTCGAACTGTCTGATGGGAAAAGTTGTCATTTCCGCAAAATGGCAATCAGTGTGCTCTATATCAAGGAACGTGATTTGTCCATCTGGTAGTTATGGTGGTTACAACTAGGGGTGCAAGCGGTTCGATTTGGGTCAGTTTAGACCCAAATCGAAACCAAACATATGTTTATCGGTCCGATTTTTTTTTAAATTGGTTTACTCGGTTCGGTTTTCGACTTTTTGGTCAATTTTTAGTTATCGATTCGGTTCGGTATTACCATTACTATCACTATTATTAGTACTATCACTTTTGAGGGGTGTACTAGCTTCAACTATGTTCTTGAGCAATTCACTATGCCGCTCCTTGGCGGATTGCCACTCATCGTCCTCATCGCTATCTGAATCTGTGGGCTCTAGTATTGCTCGATGTTTTCAGGTTCTTTGGCTTTTCTTCTATCCACCTTCTCAATGAGCGACTCCCATGTAGTCCTCGTCTTCATTTTCCAAAGGCTCCAATCATTTTTTCTTTTGCTCCTCCCTCTATAGCCACTTCTCCCCTTTTTACCTTAGCAAGCAACTCCTAAACAATTTGGTCTCCCTGAATAACTGAATTAATGGATTAGCAGAGAAAGGGCAAAAGAGAAATGAGTTGTAATGCCTCGAAAATCGTAAATGAACTGGTCGCGTCCTAAGGAATTTTTGGTGCCTATATAGGGGTACACGGCCTGGGATACGGGAGTGTCTAAGGCCGTGTCCTTCTGTGCTGGCCGGGCTGTGTCCAATAAAGGACACGGCAGGAAACACGGTTATGAACAGTAGTGACACGGACGTGTCAGGGATGACACGAGCGTGTTCATACCCGTATCACCACCTGTGTCCTGCTCGGGTTGAAAACTTGGGCTGTGTCGCCAGGAGTGCACGATCGGGTTACACGGGCGTGTACTGGTCGACACGGGCGTATCCCATTTGACACGGGCATGTCTGTACCCGTGTCCACTGTTGAAGTAGGCGGTCTGGCGGTCTAAATATGGCGGTCTGGAGACCGCGCGGTCTAGCGGTCTGGGGCTGACGGGCTAAATATCGAGTTGGTGGATGCTATGGTTCGGCGGTCTTGCGGGTTGTCTCCAGCGACTTGTATATCTGGCGGTCTGGCGGTCTGGCGGTCTGGCAGTCTTGCGGTCTCCTACGGCATCTTCTTCTGGTATGTCCGGGCGGTTAGCCTGTTTTCTAACCGCGCGGACTGTGCGGTCTGTACATGTTAAACCGCCCAGTCTTTGTACATTTATTTAGTCCCACATTGTTAGTTTGTACTCTCCTCTATCTCCTCCATTCTATAAAAGGGAGGTCATACCTTTGTAAATGACATCTTTTTGGATAATAAAAATTTCAATTATTCAAGCTTCCGGCCTGTTTTTCTAGTCGTTCTTCTCTATTTTCACATGGTATCAGAGGCATCGATCTCTGGCTCCTGATTCTGTGCTCCTTTCTAGCCGTGCGACCTGCTTCTTCTTCCCGCGGCCTGTCTTGTTTGCCTGCGCCCTGTCTGCGCGGCCTGTTTCTCTTTGTCTGCTTGCGATCTGTTCTTGTCGCAGCCTCCCTTCTTCTCTTTCTTATCGCCTCGGCCTGTTTGCCGGATTCCTCTTTCTCTCCCGTTCGTGCGGTCTGTCTTCCAACCGCCCGACCTCTTACCCTCTGTTTTGGCTCTGCGGCTTGGTCGTGGCTTCTCTAGCCGCTGGTGTCTGACATCGTGACCGCTGCAGCTTTTCCCTTCTCTCTTAACCGCCCGACTTGATTCCTAACCGTCCGGTTTCGGTCTTCTTCTATGGATAACTCTGACAATTCCACTACCACCACTCCTGCAGCCACTCCGGCTCCGCCTTCTATCCCTACTCCTTCTGGAAATCTGGGCACTGTTTCTAAGCTCATTGGCTCCAACTATCCGGATTGGAGCGTCTCTTTCACCTTCCTTCTTCGTTCTCAGCGCAAACGTCATCATCTTACCAATGATCCGCCTCCTCCTAATTCTCCTCTCTTTGACGAATGGGATGCGAGTGATGCGCTTGTCCGCACATGGCTGGCTAGTAGCCTCTCTGATGAGTGCCTTCCCGTCATCCGTCATGATGAGACGGTAAAGGCCGCGTGGCTTCATCTGGCTGCTCTTTACTCCAAGGGGACGCAGACCTCCCGGATTTATACTCTTTATGCGGATCTCTTCGCCCGTTCGTCCATGACTCCCGCTGCAGCCTATCAGCAAGTTCAGGCTCTTGGCGCTGAGATCCTCCAGAATCGCCCCTTCTCTGCGGACTTGGCTCAGCAACACAGACACTTCCAGGAACTCCTGGTTGTTTGTTATCTTCTGCGACTTCCCGAGTCTTTTGATCTCATCCGCCAGCAGATCTTGGGTGAAGCTGAGTCTCCCACCTTGGATGCCACCGCCGCTCGCGTAGCCGCCGTTACTTCTCTGCTCCAGCGCCCTCTGTTATCCTCCCCTCCTCCGCAGGACTCTTATGCTCAGCACACTCAGCGCGGCAACAATAGTGGCCGCAGCCACTCTGGGGCGCGCGGTCCGTCCAGGTTCCTCTGTTCTCACTGTGGTCGTACCGGTCATACCATTGACCGATGTTGGCAGAAACATCCTCATCTGCGCCCATCTGGTGATACTTCGCCCTCCCCGAACCCCTCCTCTCGGTCGTCTGCTTCGGTGGCGACGACCTCAGGTAGTGCTCATGTCGCTATCCAAGGTAAATGGTTGATTGATTCTGGTGCTACAAATCATATGACAGGCAATCCTCAATGTTTTTCGCTTCTCGAAACACATGATCGGTTGCCTCCTGTCCTTGTTGCGGATGGTTCTCCTTCCCCGGTTCGTGGGACAGGCATGGTTCAAGTCACCCCATCGCTGCGCTTGGTGGACACTCTCTATGTCCCGAAGTTTCCTTGCAATATTCTATCTGTTACTACTTTATGCAAGCAACTTCAGTGCTCTGTTGTATTCACTCCTACTTCTTGTTGCTTTCAGGACCCGAGAACCCAACGGACGATTGCTACTGGGACTGAGAGTGGCGGCCTCTACTTCCTCGACAACGTTTTCGCTGTGTCCGCCTTCACTTCCTCATCTACTGATCTGCTTCAATGGCATCTTCGCCTTGGACATCCTCCTGCTCGCATTCTTCGACAGCTTCTGCCCCACTTACCGCCAACCAGTCCTCCGCTCAACTGTGACGCCTGCCAACTTGGCAAACATCACCGCTCCTCCTTCCCGCCCAAGCATGCTCGCAGTTCCTCTAGCCCGTTTGATCTCATCCATTCTGATGTATGGGGTCCGGCTCCTACTCCAACCATTGGTCGGGGTAGTTTGTATTTTGTAACTTTTATTGATGACTTTTCTCGTTGTACCTGGGTGTATCTGTTACGAGATCGCTCTGAACTCTTCTCTGTTTGGGAATGCTTTTATAATATGATTAAAACTCAGTTTCATGTCTCTATTAAATGTCTTCGCTCTGATAATGCTAAAGAGTATCTTAGTCATAATTTTTCATCTTTCTGTATACAACATGGTCTTATTCATCAGACCACCTGCGTTTACACCTCCCAGCAGAATGGGGTGGCGGAACGTAAAAACCGTCATCTCCTCGATGTCGCTCGCACTCTCCTAACGCAGATGCATGTGCCTCGCTCTTATTGGGGCTATGCTGTTCTCCTCGCATGTTATCTCATCAATCGTATTCCTTCTACTGTTCTTCAGGGTAAGACTCCCTTCTCCATTCTCTACCCCGGCAAGGAACCTTTTCCCCTCCCTCTTCGAATCTTTAGCTGTACAGCCTTTGTGCATGCCCCGTCTGCTACCCGTGACAAACTTTCTCCCCGTGCCACCAAATGTGTCTTTTTGGGCTACTCGGTCACTCAGAAAGGCTACTGTTGCTTTGACCCCGTTTTGCGCAAACAGTTTGTTTCTGCAGATGTCACCTTCTTCGAAAATGCAGCCTACTTCTCCTCTTCACCCCTTCTTCCTCCTGTTCCTGACTCATCACCTTCCCTGTCTGTTCCCTCTCAGCCTATCCACGTTTCTCCTCCCCCTTCCTCATCCCCTCCTCCGTCTATTCCTCTCCCCTCTCCTCCCCCCCCCCCCCCGTCTCCGGAGCCGTCTCTCTCTAGTCCCGGGCCAGCTTTCTCCGCTACGGATGCTCCGGTCCCTGAAGCCCCCGACGACCTGGATCTCCCCATTGCTCTTCGCAAAGGGGTGCGGGCATGCACTCAACACCCGCTTGCGGCAGTTGTGTCCTATGATCGGCTTACTTCTTCTCGCCGGCATTTTGCTTTAGCTATTTCAGCTACTACTACTCCCCGTACCTACCAGGAGGCGCTTGTTATTCCTCATTGGAAGTCTGCCATGGATGAGGAAATCGCTACTCTTACTGAACGGGGCACTTGGACCCTTGTTTCTCCTCCAGTGGGTACTGATGTGGTTGGATGTCGATGGGTGTTTGTTGTGAAGTTTCGCCCAGACGGGACTGTGGACCGCTACAAAGCCTGACTGGTGGCCAAAGGCTTCACTCAGACTTATGGGGTTGACTACTTTGATACTTTCTCCCCGGTTGCTCGTCTCAGCACCATCCGGGTTATTCTCTCTGTGGCTGTCAACCGCAATTGGACTATCTCTCAGCTTGATGTCAAGAATGCCTTTCTTTATGGGGATCTTCATGAGGACGTTTACATGGAGCAACCTCCGGGGTACGTTGCTCAGGGGGAGACCCGTGTATGCAAGCTAAAGAAGGCTATCTATGGCCTCAAGCAGAGCCCTCGGGCATGGTTCGACAAGTTCAGCAGCATTGTGCCTGCTGTTGGCTTTATAAGAAGTACGGCTGATCATTCCCTGTTTATTCGCAAAACTGCATCGGGCCTTGTAGTTTTGGCGGTTTATGTTGACGACATTCTTCTTACCGGTGATGATCAAGCTGGGGTGGACTTGACAAAGAAGCACCTCCGTCAACATCTTGTCACAAAGGATATGGGCTCCCCGAAATACTTTTTGGGGATAGAGATCTGTCGGAAGCCCGACTCTCTGGTTCTCTCCCAACGGAAGTATGCACTTGATCTTCTACGGGATGCAGGATTGACCGGTGCCAAACCGACGCGGTATCCCATGGCTACTGGAGAAGACAAAACGTGGACAGATGACTCTCCTCTTATGTCTGATGCCACAAAGTATAGACGTCTGGTGGGTAAACTCATTTATCTCACGGTGACCAGACCTGACATTGTCTATGCTGTTGGCAAGGTAAGTCAGTTCATGCAAGCTCCCAGGGAATGTCATCTTCAGTCTGCCTTGAAGATATTAGAGTATGTTAAAGCAGCACCGGGCAAAGGACTACTCTTTCAGAAGAATGGTCATTTGAGAGTTGAAGCCTACTCAGATTCTAGCTATGCTGATGATAAAGATGACCGCAAATCTACATCTGATTTCTGCACATTTGTTGGAGGTAATCTTGTGAGCTGGAAGAGCAAGAAGCAGTCTGTAGTTTCAAGGTCTAGTGCTGAAGCTGAATATCGGAGCATGGCGTCCACCACTTACGAACTAAAATGGTTGCGGGCTCTCATGCTTGATCTAGGAGAGGTCTACGACTATCCTCTTCCTATGTTCTGTGACAACAAGGCCGCTATATATATATCCAAAAATCCGGTCTTCCATGAGAGAACCAAACATATTGAAGTCGACTGCCATTTCATCCGGGAAGAGATCTTGAAGAAACAGATTTGCACTCCGTTTGTCACCTCCGACAAAGAGTTGGCAGATATCTTTACCAAGCCTGTGTCTACTTCATTCTTCCACATTTGTGACAAGCTGGGCATGATCGATATCTATGCTCCAGCTTGAGGGGGAGTGTTGAAGTAGGCGGTCTGGCGGTCTAAATATGGCGGTCTGGAGACCGCGCGGTCTAGCGGTCTGGGGCTGACGGGCTAAATATCGAGTTGGTGGATGCTATGGTTCGGCGGTCTTGCGGGTTGTCTCCAGCAACTTGTATATCTGGCGGTCTGGCGGTCTGGCAGTCTTGCGGTCTCCTACGGCATCTTCTTCTGGTCTGTCCGGGCGGTTAGCCTATTGTCTAACCGCGCGGACTGTGCGGTCTGTACATGTTAAACCGCCCAGTCTTTGTACATTTATTTAGTCCCACATTGTTAGTTTGTACTCTCCTCTATCTCCTCCATTCTATAAAAGGGAGGTCATACCTTTGTAAATGACATCTTTTTGGATAATAAAAATTTCAATTATTCAAGCTTCCGGCCTGTTTTTCTAGTCGTTCTTCTCTATTTTCACATCCACCAAGGGACGTGCCGGTTGCCGCGGCGGTTATGTGATACTCCCCTGTGTCACGAGCATGTCCGAACCCGACACGGGCGTGTCAGGTAGAGACACGGGCATGTCTCTACCCGTGTCATTTCTTGGCCACGGCAGTCGTGCCTAGATCGAGGCATACGACCTGGGACACGATTGTGTGCAAGGTCGTGTTCGCCTATTTAAGTGAATTTTTGGGTGAATCGTAGCCGTTCATTTTCTTTAAAGAAGATCTGACGGTCCAGGTAATCTCCTTTTGGTTTAAGTCCGGGATTGGGAGATTTATTTCTCATTTCACTTAAGGCTTTCTCTTTCTAAGAAGTTAGAGAGAGGAGAGAGCAAGGAGGAAGGAAGAGGAGGAATCCGGCCGCCGGCGGAGCATCGGAGCACCGAATTGAGAACCGAGACCGGATCCGCGAAGGAAATTCCCTTGCGAAGCTTTCCATCCCGATAGTTTCCCATGACGCAAAAGCGAATTTCAAGGGTAACGATCCTCCACTTGGACATGTGAAGTCCTTTTCCTTTCTGTATAGGAAACCTGCTCCCGCGACCGCGAGTGTGCGGTGAGTGTGCGGTGTTCCTTGGGGTAGATGTGAATAGTCCCCCTTGTGTTGCATATAGAGTCTGGAATCGAAGTATGGACATAGGCATTGTGTGTGAAGCCTACCCGGACGTGTTGGTCTGGATCAGTGATGTTGTATATTGTATGGATTACCGGAGAAGACTCCGTGCTATGTGTTTTTCGGGTTTCTACACGGTAGATTGCACCAAGGATCCTTAGGGATTAACTCCAAGGCGCACTCGGAAAACTAGGCGGAAACGTAGTTCTGCTAACTTGGCGGCCGGAGAGCCAACCTTGAACATAACTGGGTTATGTGATGATTGGGAATGAATTAGGATCCGAGAGAAGCTTGGCCCGCGCGTACATCTTAAAGTGACTAGGCGAAATGGGCAACGGGCAAGTGGAATCGGACCTGGGATATGCAGTTCGGTACGAGAGACCCAAAAGAGGGACTGGTCATTGGCATAGTCAGTAGTCTTAGACTATGGTCAAAAAGACTAAAATGCTCACGTTGTTGCCATCTCGGCGATGGTGGTGAAGCCACGGAATTGACCGGATTCACCGATAATGTGCCCTTAATGCACAGGGTGTTTGGCCGTGCGAGCCTACACCTGTGGCGAAGTATGTTTGCACTTTATTGTTTAGCTGAGCTAATGAAATGCAGGGAAGGAGCACCGCCGTCCCGAGTAAGGGGCGGGGTCGTTATAATTTGGTCAGCTTTAGCTGGCCGTTGCTTTGTTTGCCACCGTGCGGTGGAATGTTGCTTGGAGGTGCTGCGGAGCCAAGTACCAAATAGCGGGCTGAAGCCCATGTTGTTGTGCTGGCCCTCGAAGGCCAAAGTGAATTGTTGTTTTATTTTGTCATGTGTGGCCGGCCTGCGAGCCGATGTATGTAAAACATTACTTTGTTAAGTGAACTCTTGTAAGACTATAAGGTCATGTACTTTTGTGTATTTTGATATTTCATTCCTATTGTGGTTAGTGGACATTCATGATATATATTATCTGTTATTGGGTTCTTTCAACTGCTTAAAAGCTTCTGCTAGTTGCTCTGTGTAGGACGTTTGTGATTTGAAGAATGGTTTCATTCTGTAACTCTTCGGTCTGTCTGTATTATATGGCGTCGGGCCCCGACCGGACCTACTGATATATCCATACGATGGATAGGGGTGTTACAATTTGGTATCAGACTACTGGTTCTGGTCTTGCTTATTAGAATTCGTGGGCGAATTCTTTTAAGGGGTGGTGAACATATGTATGTGCATCATCGTTATAACATAAAAAGAACCCATGAATGTCCACTTAGGAATGAAAATACACTTGTTTGGAGGAACCTGAGTGTTCCAATGATTGCTTTTAGCAATCTATATGTCGCTTAATCGATGGTTATGTTATATAGGTGACTAGGAGTGGTGCGGGGCTGTCGCAAGGTCAGCACTCCACGGAGAGTAGCGCACTTAACAACGTGCCTGAGACCCTTCTTTCTGTTGAAACCATAAGAAGGATAGTTGAAGTGGTGTTCGCTGTGACTAAAGCACAACTTGGAGGGCAAGTGCAGCCCCCTGTCTTTGGGGTGGCTTCAACACTGAGTGGTGTGATGGAACAACTGACATGTATAAGACCTTTGATTCAGCAGTTGAACATGCTTTTGGTGCAGGGTACACACTCAGTTGAGGAGTATTTGCTGGCGTTTCTTATCATAAGGCACTACCCAGGGTTTGATTTGGAGAACGAGCAGACTATAGCTAATAGATTCTACAACGGTCTGCGCGATGAATTACGACTGCTACTCGTAGGACCAAAGCTACTTGGATTCCGAGCATTAGTGGAGACGGCTAGAGCTTTGGAAGCAGATCTAGCCAGAATCAACCAGACGTCAGTGTACAGGTTACCAAACTCCCCAGGTCCCGCAAAGTCTGTATACCGAAAGAGGAGTAAAGTGAGGCTTGAAGTATCTACTAATCAAGCTCCATATTACTGTTATAAATGTGGAAGGTTTGGTCACTTTGCCTGAGATTGTCATAAAGACGATCTGAGGACAGAGAAAATTATGAAGAGAGTCCAAGAGAAGAAAGACTCCAATGCAAAGAAGACAGAGTTCAAGGTGCTGACCTCCTCAAAGTCTGGTTTCCTTAGATGGTATAAGAAGGCTAGGATTTCGGGTCTAGTTCCTTCTTTTGGTATGTCTGAAACAACTATTGGCCGAGACCCGGACGCATGTTTTTTACTGTGGGAAGCTGGGACACTTTGCCCGAGAGTGTCGGAGCGGACGTCTGAAGTCCGAGAAGAAGCCTAGAGCAACCTACGAGGAGAAGGGCAAGGGGTTGGAGGCAACTACATCTCAATATGCTCCATTCCAACCGTGAGTGTATAGCTTTGGCCATCAGGAGGCCATGGAACATGCTGACATGGTGACAGGTATGGTTTAATTTTTGGTAGGTCAGCTTTAGATACTTATTACCTTACACATGTTAGCCTATGATTGGTTGTGATAGGATTTGTATTGATTTTCTGAGTGTCTGCACTGTTCGTCATGGTAACTTCTCATTCCTTTTTGTCCGAAAGATTCGTATCGCGCATCAGAGTTCCTTCCTCGATGGCAAGAGACAAATCGAAAGTACTGTTGCCTAACTGGTGCTCTATACACACGAATAGAGTCTGTTGTATGAAGTTACAGATAGGGAGTCAGGAGTTTGACTTGCAAGCATCGGTACTGCCGTTAGTGGAGTTCGACGTAATCTTTGGTATGGAATAGCTCTCGGAGCAGCGAGCATGCATTGATTGCAGCCGAAAGAAGGTTAAGTTGGGACTGAATACTGATTGGGAGACTATGGTTGCGGGCATGAAAGGGTCGAGCAAGATTTTGATGTCGGCTCTTCAGGTGATTAAGGCAGTTTGGTTTGGGGCAGAGCTGTTTGTCACCTTAGTGCAGGCTTCAATGCCTAAACCTAGTTTGGGCAGTATTTCAGTTGTGTCTGAGTATCCTGATGTGTTCCCAGATGATCTCCCTAGAGCCCCTCCTCAGCGGGAGATTGATATTAGAATTTAGTTGGTACCGGGTGCCAAACCGGTGTCACGCTCTTCATATCGGATAGCGCCTAAGGAGATGGCAGAGCTGAAGGTGCAACTGCAAGAGTTGTTGGAACAAGGGTATGTGCGTCCAAGTTAGTCGCCTTGGAGCGCATCGGTCCTCTTCGTTAAGAAGAAGGATGGGAGCTTGTGACTCTGTATCAACTATCGGGAGTTGAACAAGCTTATGGAAAAGAATAAGTATCTGATCCCAAGAATTGACGATCTATTTGATCAGTTGGTTGGGTCGACAGTATATTCGAAGTTAGATCTGAAATCCGGATACTACCAATTAAGGATAAGGGAATCGACATCCCAAAGACAGCATTCAACACGCGGTTTGGGCATTACGAGTTCACGGTCATGCCATTTGGGTTGACCAATGCGCCATCCGTGTTTATGGATCTGATGAACAGGACGTTCAGAGAGTACTTGGACTGTTTTGTGATAGTATTTGTTGAAGCCAAAAATGACCTCAACAAATGTTCACGAACCAAAGTGCAGTCAATGCCTACTTCTCTCGAACCTCGACCCCTGACAGGTTGCTAAGGCCCTAACACAGACCCAAAGCCTCAGCTGGGAGGTCCCACCACACACCCGGAAGATCTCTGAGAGCTTCCCCTCCAAAGCCAAATGCTGGGCTGGGAGCTCTTCAGAAGGCACTAGGGCTAGAGGAAAAATGATCAGCTTGCCTTCTAAAGAGCCCTTATGGGTCTTTTTATAGCCTTCCTTTGGCCTGAAAATACTGAAATACCCCTGAGGGGTCTGCCAATAGCCAAATCCCGCTGTCACTTAAAGGGGCATTTGGGTAATTTCACCTCGGGATAATGTATTATAAAATAATCCTCTTTATGAGCGCCGGGCCCCCACCACGTGGGCCCACTTGGCGAGAACCCTGGTTGAGGAGGCTCCCGCTGGACCCCCACCCGGGCCAACCTTGGCGAGACCCCCTTGCCAGGGAGGTTCGCGCCCTCCACGGTCTTGAAACTACCGCGGGCGGAAGGCCTACTTGGGGCCTTCTCGCCTCCCCTGGGCGGGAGCTTGCCCTAAGGCGGAAGCTTCCGTGGTCGACGATCTCTCCCACCGAGAGCTCGACTATCGGCCTTGGTCGGTCGACGATCTCTCCTGCCGAGAGCTCGACTATCTGCCTTGGTCGGTCGACGATCTCTCCTGCCGAGAGCTCGACTATCTGCCTTGGGCGAGAGCCCCTTCAGGGCGAGAACTCTATAAGTATGTCTTAGGGCTGACCCAGGGCTAACCTGAGCCTAGCCCAATCCCTTAGTGGTGTCTCCGGGTCCCACCCAGCGAATATGGGGTTGTACACAATCCCCGCTCTTTTCGAGCTAGCCCTGCGCTCGACAAGACAAGTCCAACCCCCAAAATATTCGCTGGACACGTGCCCGCCTATCGAGGGAATCTTTTGGTGGGTCCCACTGCGGCTATAAATATGCACTGATGGACGTCCCTACGCCCTGCCCTTAAAATACGGCTTTCCGACTGAGCTCTCGCCTCCGGGATTTTCGCGCGAGCACACCATGCATTCCAAACGTGCTGCCAAACCGCTTCCGCAAGGCCTCCAAGACCGGTTAGCCGCTGCCCAAGCGCGGGCCCTGGCTAACTGTGCGGCGGTGGCTCCATGGTTAGCAAAAAAGACTTCAACCGCCGGGCCTTCGGAGCCGAAGAAGAAGGGAAAGAAAAGGGCGAAGGCGGTCCGGCGGGACCTTTCTCGCGAGAACAGGGATCCTCCTTCCCCCACTCCCAATCCTGCCGGAGATTCTTCCCTACAGAAGGTAAGCCTTTCGCACGTGCCTACCGAGCTAACTGTACATTAGATTCGATGATTTAAAGTATGCTTTCGCAGGAGTCCGCTCCCGATAATGACGCCGAAATTCCGCCCAGCTCTTCGAACCTACCCGCTCATCCCCCCGAGGGCCAAACACGGGTCTCGGAAAGGATTCCTCCCGCCGAGACCGGAATAATAGGTACACTTTCCCTTGTCAATATTTCAACCAGACCCTTTCTTTTCTGAACCGTCTTCTCGCAGTGCCAGCTCCCGCCGACCCGGGTCTATCCACCCGGGAAGATGAAACGAGAACCGCCGAAGTGCCTCCCGCGGTGGCCAATCCTCTCCTGCAGGCTGGGGGGGCGGCTTCCAAACCTTCCGCTACTCTCAAGGATGCCGATCGCCCCTTGAGAGAAGACCACTCCCCTCATGCTTCCGGCCAGGCCGGGATCATCGTGCGCGAGCCCTTCCGCCCGGGGCTGGGCAAGCCTCTTCACCTCCTTTACGGAACCAACGGAGGGGCCGGGCCTTCTCGTCCAACTTTGGCTGACGGTTCTCGCCCAGCCGCAGGTATGCGAAAACTGTCGGACTGTCGATCGTCATGTCTTAACCAAAATTCTCGCGTGTTTCTTCCGCAGGTGATCCTGGCTTGGAAGTCAACGAGGAAGGAGAGGAAGAGGAAGAAGAAGACGAGGAAGAAGAGGATGAAGAGTCCCCCCTCCCTTCGTCTGGCGAGATAGAGGAAACCCTGAACAGTGCAGGGAGCGCGAAGGGGAGACGGAGGAAGATCTCGGCCATCCTGGCCAAGCTTGTCCGGCGAGACCGTGCCCATGCTGCCGCGGCGAAAGCGTTCCGCGAATCCGTGGAGCAAAGACTGGAGGCTCTGGAGCGGGACTTCTTCTTGGGCGAGACTGATTGCCCGCGCGGGCCTTCCGCCGAGTCTTCGCCAGGGAGGTGCATCTCGCAGATCCGGGACTACGCCAGGCGGATCAACCTTGGGTGTACCACGCTATCGTCTTACTTCAACCCGTTGGCGCCCCCAAGGACTAGGCGGCGAGAACGGGGACGATGGAGCTGGAAACCCTACTAGCCTTCACGCTCTGAAACTTAATGTATCTCTTTTTTCTTCTCCCCTTGTTTCTCTTTTTCAATGTCTGTAATAAACATTATTATTAATTAAGTTTTATCCGGCTTGCGCTAGCGAGAGTCTCGCTTCTACCCATGTCTCTCTTTTCCCTTTCCTTTTTATCGTTCTGCGGGGCTTTTTAATCAAGGCGCTTACCCCGATCTAGGATGCTTGCGCTGATCTAGGAGGTTTGCGTTAACCCAGGAGGCTTGCGCCAGTCTAGGAGGCTTGCGCCGATCCAGGCAGTCGCGTCGAAACCCGTAGCGACCGTTGACCGCCGTCATCCTGAGGGGGAGAACCGAGGCGCCGTTAGCCCGGATTCTGACAGCTGTACTCCGCTGTCACTTTCTCTCTCCGCCGGATGAACTCATGATGACTACGATTCCCTATAAATAGAGAAGTCTACCAACCGCATTTACTTCTCCGATCCGGAACCTCAGCCTCCCTCCGTGCTCTCGCGTTCCTGCTCCTGCTTCGACTCCCTTACAGCTCTCGCTCTTACTCACGAACTAGCCATGCCTGGCGAGAGCAAGGGTCGCGCCCATTGCGCGGAAGCCTTCCAGAAGCATCTCTTCCCTTCCTGCAAGCTCACCCTCGACGAATACAACGCGATCGTCGACCGCTACGTTCCCGCCGGCTTCTCGGCGCGGAACCCGGGGAATCATGATAGGGTGAATACCCCCGGGGCGGGAGAGCTTGCCATCCCCCTCGAGCATTTCGAGGTGGGCTTCCGCCTCCCCCTGTGGCCGGAGGTTCGGTTAGCTCTCCGTTATTATGGGGTGGTGCCCGCCCAGCTAAACCCGAACTCCGTCGCGATCCTTATAGCATTCATATGCTATATGCGATCCGAGAGGATCGAGTTTAGCCTGCCCATCTTCCGGAAGCTATTCAACTTCCGTGCCAAGGGGGGGGTAGTTTTCTTCTCCGGTCAACAGCTCGAGGTTACCGGTCTCGCCAATAAGCACCACCATTGGGGCGAGAAGTTCGTATACGTCAGCGGGGACTTCGGCAACGTCCCGCTTCAGCCCGTCCAGTATGAAGACGCTGCCTACAAGCCGCCCGCTCTGGGATCGCGCGAGAGCGCAATCCTGGAATTCTTCGGGAACAAGGAGTTCGACGTCCCCTATCTCCTGCGGGACGTCGACTCCCTCCCACTTGTTCAATCGGGCGAAGGTACGGTCTCGCCTCAGATTCCCTTTTTCTATCACAGATTTTCTTGCGCTGAAGTGCCAAAGCGTTTTTACTTTGCAGGAGAGCGGGAGGTTCCTCTGCGCCAACCCTTCGCCGCAGGACGGGGTGTCGGGGGTCTGGCAGCGAGAGGCCCCCTTGCGCTCGCGGAAGCCAGCGCCAGCGCCTGCCGAGAAGATCCAACCCCTTCCATGCCGCCACCGGCCAAGAAGCGGAAGGCCACCCTTCCTCCTCTCCGCACACTGAAGAGGCCGAAACCCTCTGCCCTTGAGAAGGGAAAAGCCCCGGCCGTCCCGCCTGTCCAACCTCCTCCCGAGGGCAGGTCCTTTGAAGCGATCCTTCAGATGGCCAGCGAGATGGATGCCGCCGCCAAGAGCCGTGCCGAGGCTTCCGCCAAGAATATATCGGCCGCAAGCGAGGCTGGTGGAGAAGTGGTCGCCGCCGAAACCTCCGCCAGCGTCCCGCCCCCGGAGGTGCCGAGAGGGCACCGAAACTTTGGCTTCGGCGTTAGATACGCCGACTCGGAGGGGAAGCCTCAGATGGAATGGGACCCTGAGTCAAACTCGATCAGGGTTTCAACCCTCCTTCCCAGATGGGCGGAGGGGGAGAATGTGACCGGCGAGGCCTTCTCGCTTGGGTATGGTCTCTACAGCCGGGAGGATGCTGGCGTTTTTGACCAGATGTCCACCCGCCTCCTAGCCTTCGACGCCACCCGGGCCCTGATGCGCGCGTTCGAGCTCACGCATATGTGTGCGCGCCGAGGCATCACCCTTGACAAGAATTTTACCGACATGCGCAAGGCGAGGGAGGACGCGATAGCTCGCGCGCGCGTCGCGGAGGAAGAACTCGCGAGAGCTCAACAGGAGCTCGCGGATGCCAAATTGGCGCTGTCTCTGCGCCCCGCGACCGAGGTAGGCGAGACCTTCCTGAGCCCTTGCCCCCGTTTCCTCGAAGTTTCTACTGTGTAATGCGCGACTAAGATCTTTTGTCCCTTTTGCAGGATTCCGCCCAAGTCAGGGAGCTTCGCGCAGAGCTGGCCAACGCGCGCTGCGAGAGCGTCCTTCTGAGGGAACAGCTCCGCGCAGAGCTAACGAAGGGCCCGCCCCCGGAGCTAGATGCGCGGTTGCGGAGCCGCTACCTCTCGGAGTATGACGTCGATAAGCTGCTTCAAGCCAACGCTCAAGCGACCGTCAGGCTGACGCTCGAGACGCTGCGAGACGTCGAGCTGCTCCGGGAGGATGGCGCAACCATCGACGCTCGCCAGCTTCTCCCTTGGCTTTACGACCCGGTTTCCAAACCCCCGGGCGCGCCGGACTCGCCGCTCTCAGACGTCCCGAGGTCCTCTCCCG
The DNA here is from genome assembly GCA_039513925.1 of Platanthera zijinensis. Lineage (NCBI taxonomy): Eukaryota > Viridiplantae > Streptophyta > Magnoliopsida > Asparagales > Orchidaceae > Platanthera > Platanthera zijinensis. The sequence goes on along the minus strand of CM077088.1, from coordinate 8,365,795 downwards.
CTGTTGACGAGACGTCCGGGGAAGGCTCTGGCGATGCTTCAAGCGAGAGCACCAGTGGGGACTACAGCGCGTCTCCTTGAGTTGTCTTTTACTTTGAATATCCTCTTGTAATGAGCGAGAAGCTCCTCACTTTTGTAATTAACCTTATATAAAGTAATGTTTCATTTCTTCACTGTCATTGTGTTTTTTAAGCGTATATTACTATGCCGAATGACCTCCGCGCGAGCTTCCGCCGAGACCCTTAGTCTCTTTAGGGTGACCCTACTTAGAGATCAGCTAGGCGGAAACCTCGCATCGTCGATTGAATCGTTCTGCCTGGGCCCGCCGGGAGCTTTCTTTCTGCGAGAGCCTCCTTTAACCGAGACCCTTGCTGGCCGAGACCTCTGGGCCGTGATCCTCACTGGCCGAAACCTCCGGGCCGCGATCTGCTGAGACCTCCAAGCCAAGACTTTTACTGGCCGAGACCCCTGAGCCGAGACCTTTACTGGCCGAGACCCCTGAGCCGAGACCTTTACTGGCCGAGACCCCCGAACCGAGACCCTTCAGGGATTTGCCCCCGGTCTAGGTCAGGGTCCTGCCCACGTATTTTTCCAACCAATCAAACCCCTACCCCGTCGGCGAGCCGTTGGACCTGCTAGCTCACATGGGTGCCCGCGCGGCGGGTCTACCGGGGTTTGAGCCGAGCTCGTTGTAACGTAGTAGTTACCAATCAGGAACCAAGGATCAAAAGGTCAAGGACTTCACCTATCCCCCGCAGGCGAGCCTTCGGGCCTGCCAGCTTGATGAGAGCCTGCGCAGCGGGTCTACCTGGGGCCGAGCCGAGCTCGGGGTGTCGGAGTGGCTAAGAGCAAAGTATCACAAGAGCCAACCTATCCCCCACAGGCGAGCCTTCGGACCTGCCAGCTTGATGAGAGCCTGCGCAGCGGGTCTACCTGGGGCCGAGCCGAGCTCGGGGTGTTGATGAAGTGGCTAAGAACAAAGTATCACAAGAGCCAACCTATCCCCCACAGGCGAGCCTTCGGACCTGCCAGCTTGATGAGAGCCTGCGCAGCGGGTCTACCTGGGGCCGAGCCGAGCTCGGGGTGTCGTTGAAGTGGCTAAGAACAAAGTATCACAAGAGCCAACCTATCCCCCACAGGCGAGCCTTCGGACCTGCCAGCTTGATGAGAGCCTGCGCAGCGGGTCTACCTGGGGCCGAGCCGAGCTCGGGGTGTCGTTGAAGTGGCTAAGAACAAAGTATCACAAGAGCCAACCTATCCCCCACAGGCGAGCCTTCGGACCTGCCAGCTTGATGAGAGCCTGCGCAGCGGGTCTACCTGGGGCCGAGCCGAGCTCGGGGTGTCGTTGAAGTGGCTAAGAACAAAGTATCACAAGAGCCAACCTATCCCCCACAGGCGAGCCTTCGGACCTGCCAGCTTGATGAGAGCCTGCGCAGCGGGTCTACCTGGGGCCGAGCCGAGCTCGGGGTGTCGTTGAAGTGGCTAAGAACAAAGTATCACAAGAGCCAACCTATCCCCCACAGGCGAGCCTTCGGACCTGCCAGCTTGATGAGAGCCTGCGCAGCGGGTCTACCTGGGGCCGAGCCGAGCTCGGGGTGTCGTTGAAGTGGCTAAGAACAAAGTATCACAAGAGCCAACCTATCCCCCACAGGCGAGCCTTCGGACCTGCCAGCTTGATGAGAGCCTGCGCAGCGGGTCTACCTGGGGCCGAGCCGAGCTCGGGGTGTTGATGAAGATCCCTTCAACCAGGCCTATTCTATCACTGAGATGAGGGATCCTAGCCAGTTAAAACTAAAACATAAAGATTGCCTATTCAGCGACAGTCAACATTTTGAAATAAACTTATTGAAAATGCAACAGTTGTTTACAACACTACAATCCTTCTTTCCCTCCTACGGATAGAAGCGCTTCAGGTCATCACCATTCCAGGTGTGACTCAAGGTCCTTCCCTCCGCGTCCTGGAGATAGTAGCCTCCGTTAACCAGAGCCTTCTCTACTATGTAAGGCCCTTCCCAGCTAGGGTTGAGCTTACCAACCGCGGCCGACCTTCCCGCTGCGTCGACCTTTTTCAGTACTAGATCCCCCTCGGCGAATTGCTTGACTCTGATGTGCTTATCGAAGTACCGAGCCATTCGCCGTTTTATTTCTTCTTGCCTGATGGCGGCAACATCCCGCAGCTCTTCCACCATATCTAATGAGAGGCGCAACCCTTCCTCGTTCTCCAACCTCCAAGCTTCGTTTCCCTCTGCTGCGGCCGTAACCCTTGGGGACCGAACCTCGAACTCGACAGGGAGGACAGCCTCACACCCATGAGAGAGCTTGAAGGGGGTCTCTCCTGTGGCCGTGTTCGGAGTTGTTCGCAAGGCCCACAGGACGGAAGGGAGCTGTTCCACCCAACTACCCTTCAGGTTTTCCACCTTCTTTTTGAGCAAGTTGACAATGACTTTGTTTGCCGCCTCCACCTGACCATTGCTCCGAGGATGATGGACAGAGGCGAACCTGAGGTCAATCCCCAATTGGGTGCAGAAACCGATGAATTCTTCGCTGGCAAACTGAGGTCCATTGTCTGTCACTATCGCTTGGGGCAATCCGTGCCTGCAAATGATTTCCCCCCAAACGAAGTTTCTGATGACCTGGGAGGTTACCTTGGCTAACGGCTTGATCTCCAGCCATTTGGAGAAGTAGTCAATCATCACTAGGAGGAACCTCCTTTGCCCGCTAGCTGGAGGGAAGGGTCCAACCAGGTCCATCCCCCAAATGGCGAAGGGCCATGGCGCCGTGATGCTTCGAAGTCTTTGGGCGGGCAAGAGCTGGAGAGGAGCATGTACTTGGCACTTCCGACACCTCCTTGCGAATTCAGCGGTATCCCTCCTTATGGTCCGCCAGAAATATCCCTGCCTTATCACCCTTGCTTCCAATGTCCTCCCCCCTGAATGGCTGCCGCACTCTCCAGAATGCACCTCTTCCAGGATCCTCGGGACCTCCTCTTCGGTTACGCATCTCGCGAGGAGCCCCGACAACATCTTCCGATGCAAGCTCCCTTCCAGCATCAGGTAATGAGCCGCCTTGTGCCTGAAGCTCTTTGCATCCTTGACTTCTTCCGACAGTTCTCCTGTGGTTAAGAAAGTCACCAATGGATCCATCCATGAGGACCGCCGATTCACCTCCATCAACTCCCCCTCTTCAATGGCTGGCCGAAATAGTTCGGTTAGGGTACCTCCTCCCCGAGGCCCGAACTTCGCCAGTCGATCAGCTGCCATGCTTTCCTCCCTGGGAACATGTCGAATAGAAAAAGAACGGAAGCCTCCAATAATAGTTCTTACCTTTGATAGATATCTTGCGAGGGTAGGCTCCCGGGCCTCGAACTCGCCTCGGATCTGCGATGCTACCACCATTGAGTCGGTGAAGGCCTCCACATCCTGGATTTCCAGCTCCTTTGCCAAGCGAAGGCCAGCTATCACAGCCTCATACTCCGCTTGGTTATTGGTTACAGGGAAGTGGAAGGTCACTGCTTGCTCTATGGTAACTCCCTGAGGACTTACCAACACCACACCTCCTCCCAGGGAGTGCCTTCCTGAGGCCCCGTCGACCACCATCTTCCACGCTTCTCGCGGCTTTGGTTCTTCAGCCTCCGCCTCGGTAACATAGTCCGCCAGGAAATCCGCTACGGCCTGGGCTTTGATAGAGAGCCTCGGGACGAAAGAGATGTCAAACTCGCTTAGCTCGATGGACCACTTTGCCAACCTTCCTGAATGTTCCACCCCCTCCAAGACCTTGCGAAGGGGATGGTCTGTTACCACCCTAATCGAGTGTGCTTGAAAGTAAGGGCGAAGCTTCCTAGCTGAGATGACCAAAGCATATGCTAGCTTCTCCAGGATGGGGTATCGGAGCTCTGCCTTTTTTAAGATTCGGCTGACATAATAGACGGGTAATTGCTTCTTCCCCTCTTCCCTAACCAAGACGGAGCTCACCGCCTCTCCTCCCACTCCTAAATACAAGGCTAGGTCCTCCCCCTCCTTTGGGCTTTGAAGTAACGGAGCTTGGGAGAGTTGCCTCTTCAGCCCCTGAAAAGCCTCTTCGCACTCGGCCGTCCATTCGAATGCTTGGTTGCCACGAAGTACTTTGAAGAAGGAGGAACATCTATCCCCTGACCGCGAGAGGAACCTGCTTAACCCGGCCAGCTTCCCGGTCAAGCGCTGGATCTCCTTGGCGTTGCGAGGCGATTCTAGGTCTAGAATAGCCTTAACCTTATCAGGGTTGGGTTCTACCCCCGCGGGAGTCAAGAGGTGCCCGAGGAATTTGCCGCGACCAGCCCCGAAGACGCACTTCAAGGGGTTCAACCTCATCTTGAACTTCCGCAGGGTGGCGAACGTCTCCTCCAAGTCTCGCAAGTGGGAATCAACACACTTGCTCTTGACCATGAGGTCATCCACATAGACCTCCAGGTTCCTTCCCCTTTGATCTCGAAAGACTCGATCCATCATGCGTTGGTATGTTGCCCCTGCATTCTTTAATCCGAAGGGCATCATCTTATAGCTGAAGCATCCCTCTCTTGTGATGAAGGAAACATCCTTGACATCAGGAGGGTGCATCCGGATCTGGTGGTAACCTGAAAATGCATCTAAAAAACTCATAAGAGAAAAACCGACGGCTGAGTCAACCAGCGCGTCGATTCGAGGCAAGGGGTAACAATCCTTGGGGCATGATTTATTTAATAAGGAAAAATCGATACACATGCGCCATTTTCCTCCTCCCTTCTTTACCATTACCACGTTGGAGATCCAGCCTGGATACTGGATCTCTGAGATGAAGCCTGCGTCCAGGAGCTTTTGGACCTCCTCTCGGATGGGGGCTTCTAGCTTGGTGGCGATGGCCCTCATCTTTTAGCGTATGGGGCGGGCTCTGGAATCCAGGTTCAAGCGGTGACAGGCCACGTCCGCGTCGATGCCTGGCATGTCTGCCGCGCTCCAAGCGAAGATGTCAACGTTGCCCTGGATGCAGGCTCGCATCCGCTCCTGATCCTCAAGGCTCAAGCCTCCGTTGATCCGAATCCTTTGCGCCTCCCCCGCTCTTGTAAGCACCTCCATCTCCACCACCTCTTCGGCCGGCTCCAGCCCCGACCGCTCCCAACTTACCCTTGCCTCTTCCCGCTCAAACTCGAGCTCTTCTCCCCCAACCTCATCAACTTCCTTCGCCTCCTCCAGGCTCTCCTCCTGCCTCTGCTCTTCTTCATCCACCACTCCTCTCGCCTCTTCTGGGCTGATCTCCCCCAACTCCTCTGCCTCCGCCGTCTCCTCGGCAACCTCCATCGCCTCTCCCAGGCTCATCCCCCCTTCCTCAACTCCTTCCTGCTCAGCCATCTCCCTCTCCAACTCCTCTGCCTCCGCCATCCACGACACGGTGTTAACCGCCGTCACATAGCACTGCCTTGCCATCTTCGGATCCCCCCTGATCCTAACCTGCACCCCTCCATTGTTGAACTTGAGGCATTGGTGGTACGAGGAGGGTACACAGCGAAAGGCGCTGATGAGGGGGCGCCCAAAGATGGCATTGTAACTACTCGGGGCGTCCACGATTACGAACCGACAGTTCCGTGAGACGCCCCCAAGCCTCACATGCAAGCCTACTCCTCCTTCCACCTCTTTCCTTTCTCCGGAGAAGCCAAAAAGCGGTCCATCAGAAGCCAGGACCCTTTTTCCTTCCACCCTCATCTCATCGAAAGCCTTCTTGAAGATCACATTCACCGAGCTCCCATTATCCACCAGTATCCGGGAGACGGTGTAGTTTTCTACCGCTGTCTGGATCACAAGCGCGTCGCAGAACGGGTCCTCGTAGTCTGGCATATCCGCGGATGAGAAAGTGATCTTCTCCTCTGGGGGTGGAGCCTGGGAGGTCGAGGCGACCCCTCGGCGGAACATGGTTTGAAGGCTCCCCTTGCGGGTTGCCTCGATCCCCACTCCCCCGTGGATCACTCCAATCCCTCCTCGGGTCCCCACGTCAATCCTGTCTTCACATCTGTCCTCCACCTCTTCCCGCTGTACTTCGACGATCCTTGCAGGCGGATCTTGTCTTCCGGCCACTCTGGCCCCTCTAATCTCCAGAAACTCTGGGCAGGTGGCCGTTGCGTGACCTTCCTCCTGATGGAAGTCACAATAAGGCAACGCCACCCTGCCCCCTCTTCCTTCTCCTCCTCCCCTTCTTCCGGCTCCCCGAAATCTTCTTCCTCTTCCCCTTCCCACCTCCATAGCCTCCTGCGGCGGTGGGAAATGACCCCTTGGTCCTTGTCGCCATCCTCCCTGCTCCAGCCTTCTGGGCTCCCTGAAGTTATCTCTTCCCTGAAGTCCTCCCTGGCCCTGGGGGCGACCCTCCTGAGGCCTCCAACCCAGTCGGTTGTTTGGCTCCCTGGCCCCCCCATGCTGTTGCCCCTGCCCTCGGGGCTCTTCTCTTCTCCGATCTTCCCTCGGCTCCCTCTGCTCCCTCTGCTCTCTCTGCTCTCTCTGCCTTCCCGCCACCGGCTCCTTCACGTCATCCTCGGCCAACCTGGCCAGCTTTCTTGCAAACGCAGGGTTTGCCCTCTCAAAGTCTATCTCCTTCGCCGCCCTCTCCATGAGCTCCTCAAAAGAGAGAGGGGGCACTCTCTTCAACTCCATGCTAAAGAACCCTGGCCTCAGCCCCAGGGTGAAGGCTAGCATCAGCGCGTACCCCGGGACCTCCTGGACCAGGAGAACCTCCTCTTGGAACCGGTCGACATAGCGACCCAATGTCTCCTCCGGCCCCTGCCTTACTGCAAACAGGCACTCAGCCTCCTTCTTCCTTTTCTTCGAAGTTGAGAATCTCAACAGAAAACCCCTCCGCAGATCCTCAAAGCTGTAGATGGAACTCGCCGGCAACTGGTGGAACCAGTCCCTGGCCTTTTCTTTTAGAGTGATGGCAAAGAGCCTACACTTGAAGGCATCCGACATTTGCCTGATGGACACCACGTCCTCGAACCATTGCACGTGCTGGACCGGGTCATCCTTCCCGGTGTAGTAGGTCATGTCTGGCTCCCGGAACCCCTCCGGCACTGGAGCCGAGACAATGAGCTCACTAAAGGGGGTCTCGCCCCCTGCCTGGCGAGAAGGCACGTCTCGCGACCTCGGTTGGCTGGACCGATCCGCGAGACCCTGCCCAGGGAAGAGCTCCCGCACCGTCGCCTCCTTCTCGCCCAGATCCGCCGGAAGCCCCTTCTCGAGACGCTGGCCTGGGAAAAGCTCCCGCGCGGCCACGTCCCTCTCGCCTGCCTCCACCGGGACCTCCTTACCGGGGCGCTGCCCGGGAGCGTTCTCGCCTAGCAGCGGAACCACCTCCACCGGAACCTGCGGCGTCTCCCACTCGTTCCTTGCCGAGAAGGCCAAGTTGATCGTCTGCATGACTTCTCGCCTGAAGTCCTCAAACATTTTTCTCGTCGCCTCGTCCACCCGGGTGGGGGATCCTCCCGCGCCTGATCCTTCACCCTCGCCTCCTGCCATGGGACTTAACTCAAGATTTTCTTGCACCGACTGCTTCCACGCTCACCGCACCAGAACTGTTGAAGCCAAAAATGACCTCAACAAATGTTCACGAACCAAAGTGCAGTCAATGCCTACTTCTCTCGAACCTCGACCCCTGACAGGTTGCTAAGGCCCTAACACAGACCCAAAGCCTCAGCTGGGAGGTCCCACCACACACCCGGAAGATCTCTGAGAGCTTCCCCTCCAAAGCCAAATGCTGGGCTGGGAGCTCTTCAGAAGGCACTAGGGCTAGAGGAAAAATGATCAGCTTGCCTTCTAAAGAGCCCTTATGGGTCTTTTTATAGCCTTCCTTTGGCCTGAAAATACTGAAATACCCCTGAGGGGTCTGCCAATAGCCAAATCCCGCTGTCACTTAAAGGGGCATTTGGGTAATTTCACCTCGGGATAATGTATTATAAAATAATCCTCTTTATGAGCGCCGGGCCCCCACCACGTGGGCCCACTTGGCGAGAACCCTGGTTGAGGAGGCTCCCGCTGGACCCCCACCCGGGCCAACCTTGGCGAGACCCCCTTGCCAGGGAGGTTCGCGCCCTCCACGGTCTTGAAACTACCGCGGGCGGAAGGCCTACTTGGGGCCTTCTCGCCTCCCCTGGGCGGGAGCTTGCCCTAAGGCGGAAGCTTCCGTGGTCGACGATCTCTCCCACCAAGAGCTCGACTATCGGCCTTGGTCGGTCGACGATCTCTCCTGCCGAGAGCTCGACTATCTGCCTTGGTCGGTCGACGATCTCTCCTGCCGAGAGCTCGACTATCTGCCTTGGGCGAGAGCCCCTTCAGGGCGAGAACTCTATAAGTATGTCTTAGGGCTGACCCAGGGCTAACCTGAGCCTAGCCCAATCCCTTAGTGGTGTCTCCGGGTCCCACCCAGCGAATATGGGGTTGTACAGTATTTATCGACGATATCTTGGTGTACTCGCGGTGTGAGGATGATCACTACAAGCATCTGAATTTGGTATTGGAGACATTGAGGAGAAATCAGTTGTTTGCCAAGTTCTCCAAGTGTGAGCTTTGGTTACCCTCAGTAGCGTTTCTTGGTCACGTCTTGAGTGGAGAAAGTATCGTGGTAGATCCGTCAAAGATATTTGTGATACGTGAGTTGCCTTTTTTGTCTATATCGGCGAAAAGTCTGAAGTTTTCTAGGACTGGCCGGCTAGTACAGACGCTTCATAGAGAACTTCTAGCGGATAACATTACCCCTCACGACTTTGACAAAGAAAGATCAAAAGTTTGTGTGGTCGCTAAAGTGCGCGCAAGCTTTCGAAGAGCTGAAAAGTCGGTTGACCTCAACAACTATTTCGTGTTCACCGAGTGGGATCGAAGGATTTGAGATTTACAACGATGCTTAAGGCAGTGGCTTGTGTTGTGTTCTGCTACAACATAGGAGTATAATAACATATAGCCCACGTTAGCTGGAGGTATGCGAGAGGATTTATCCGGTTCATGACTGTGAGTTAGCGGCCGTGATATTTGCTCTAAAACTGTGGAGGCACTACTTGTACGATGTGAAGGTCGATATCTACACCGATCTTAAGAGCCTGAAGTACTTATTGAATCAAAAGGACTTAAACATGTGACAGCGAAGGTGGATGGAGTTCCTGGGAGACTACGCCTTCGCCATACATTTTTGTGCAAGATTTGGAGGCATTGGAGATCACTTGCGTGGACAAGCAGATCATGGATGATGCTTTTGATAGGTCAAATTCCCAATATGTTGTTGAAAACGGTATAACGACCCTAGCTGATACAACGTGACGATGTCACGGCTCCGCTCTAGGCGACGCTACCGGGCTGCAGCCCAAGCACCCCAACCCCTCTCCAGCCCAAGCACCCCAACCCGCTAGTGGGCTGGAAAGGGGTTGGGGTGCTTGGGATGCAGCCCGGTAGAATTGCCTAGAGCGGAGTCGTGACATCGTCACGTTGTATCGGCTTGGGTCACAGCTCCGCTCAAGACGACGCTACCGGGCTGCAGCCCAAGCACCCCAACCCCTCTCCGCTCTAGGCGACGCTACCGGGCAGTGGCTTGTGCACGCTTGACTATCGAGTTTGACTCATTAAAGGAAGACTGTGGCCACCAATAACCCGTCATTGGGCTGGAGAGGGGTTGGGGTGCTTGGGATGCAGCCCGGTAGCGTCGTCTTGAGTGGAGCTGTGACCCAAGCCGATACAACGTGACGATGTCACGGCTCCGCTCTAGGCGATTCTACCGGGCTGCATCCCAAGCACCCCAACCCCTTTCCAGCCCACTAGCGGGTTGTTGGTGGTCACAGCCTCCCTTTGATGAGCGAACTCGAAAGTTAAGTTGGGCCATACGGGGACTTCCCAGGAGGTCACCCATCCCAGTAATACTCTCGCCCAAGCACACTTAACTATGTAGTTCCTTAACTTCTTATCACCAGTTGAGTTACAAGGCCGCTGCGGTGCTTTCCCACTGGCCAGTTTTCCATGGCTCTGAATCGATCGTCAAGGGTAACGATCACCTTCTTGGACAAGTGAAGTCCTACTTTATGCATGTGCATGAGATCCTCCACCAAGAGGTGGAAAGCGTAAGCGATTCCAGCGGTTGAGTCTGTATTTAGATCCGGAACGGTGTAGTACGAAATAGGCATGTTGTGTGAAGTCCATCTGGACTGGTAGTCTAGATTGGTGATGTTGCGAACCAGAGAAGACTCCGTGTATAAATCGGTTAGCCTGCGGAGGAGGTGAGGATGATTGTGAATTTTGAGAAGGATGCTTTGTATAGCTCCTTTGGTTGGATGCTCGACACGAGCTGGTTGATGGATTGAAAAGCGGCATTGTGTGCCGGTGTTATGAGTTGGATTGCGGACACCTCTGAGTAGGTGGGCGCGAGAGGCCTTCGACGGGGGTTTGGAGGTTGATGCCCATGTCCAACAAGTGCGGTGATAGGATTGGGTGAGTAGTTGATTGGTAGCATTGCAAATGGGGAGTTTCAGACTTTCCAAGCGTGTTGCACTACGCGTGTAGGTCAATGGTTAGTGCTCACAATTGCCATGAGGTGATTGCTTCTGCGTGAGCCGGGTGCGTGAGGTCTCTGACGTGTGTTTGGAGGCTTATGCCCGACCAACAAGCTAAACACCTCGAATCGGTGGTGGAACCTAGAGGTTTTCGGTACACCATAATCGTGCCCTGAGTGCACGGAGCGCCTGGTGTCTAGGCCAGCGTTTGTGTTGTTGTGTGTGATATATATGTTGTGATTGATGTCCATGCAGGGAGGGAACTATTGCCCCGGGTACGGGGTAGGGTCGTTATAATTGGTCAGCTGAATGCTGACTGTCACTTAGTTTATCACCCTTGGGGTGGACGTCCATATGCAGGTGTTGCGGGCTGATTGGATTGAGCGGACTGAAGCCCTTTGTGCTACTGCTTCTGGTAGGCCCTTGAAGGCCATGCGAAGTATTGGATTTCATGTGTGGCCGGCCTGCGTGCTGATGTATGAACTCAAATTTTATAAAGAGAAACTTGTAAGGCCTTAAAGCCGTGAGCATTTGAGTTGTAAACATTCCTGGTGTTTATATAAATGTGATATTTATATAGTATTGGACATTTATGGTTTGAGTTCGCGCAATATATAAGCTTTCGCTAGAATGCTCTGGGTTAGGGCGAGTTGGTATTTTGGTATTAACTTGTGACCTCGCCGTCTGTTTGTAGCATATAGTGTGGGGCCCCGGCCGGACCTTCTATTATATGTTATTTAACGGGCTGGGTTGTTACATTTTGGTATCAGAGCCCCTCGGTTTTTCGCTTTCGAATTCGTGGCCGAATTCTTTTGTCGGGTGGCGAGCACGTGTACGTGCGAACCGTTTTAACATAATTGAACTCAAGAATGTCCATTAGGAATGTGCGCGTGTGTATTCGGTATGTTTGCCATTTTGGATTTGAGGTTGATTATTGATACCTTGTTCACATATAGGTGACAAGGAGCGGAGCTGGGCAGTCTGAGCCCCAGCGTTCGGATGAGAGTGTTACACCAGCTAAGGTGCCCACACCTCCTCCTTCTGCGGAAACCGTACGCTTAGTTGTGGAGGCGATATTTGCCATGTTTCAAGCGCAGCCTATTGGGCAGGCAAGGCCTGTAGTGGAGCCAGTTCGGGTTAGTGCGAGGAAAGAGCGTGTTGAAGCTCGGGTGGACGAGCAAGCAACTGATGAACAACTAAAGCGTTTTATGGATTTTCATCCACCTACGTTTATCGGGGCGAATTCCCCAACGCAGGCGGAGGATTGGCTCTCCAGAGAGAAGAGGATCCTGACAGCGCTCAGGATTGATGAGGGGCAGAGAGTCACGTTAGCCACTTTTCTACTGGAAGGAGAGGCGATGCTTTGGTGGGATGAAGTCGAGCTGAACCAGTTGGCAGGCAGAGTCCTGGGAGAGATTTCGATGGAGGAATTCTCCAGATTGTTTTGGGCAAAGTATTTGTCAGTATCACGGCGAATTGCAATGGAGAATGAATTCCAACGTCTAGTGCAGGGTGAGAAGACTGTTGATGATTACCTGCATGAGTTCACCAGGTTGGGACGTTATGCGGGGTCGACGTTTGCGGAATAAGCGCGGAAGACGAATAGGTTCTATGAGGGACTTCGCGATGAGCTGCGGTTGGCTCTCCCGAGTTCAGTGAACCAAGGCTTTCAAGCCTTAGTCGATTCAGCCTGTGTGCTGGAGGACTTGAAACGGGTGCGGGACAAGAAGAACTTGGCGGTGGAAAAGTCGGAGTTCAAAGTTCCGCAGTCCGAACAATTAAAGTTTAGGAAACGGGATAAGAAGAGGTTCAGGCCCGCTGATCAAACGTCTTCGGATGTTGCTTCGGGCGCGACGTTTGGTCAAGGACATGTTGAGTCGCGTACTTATTTCACTTGTGGGAAGCAGGGGCATATAGCCTGTTACTGTTGGAAAGGCTCGTCAAAGAGTGAGCAAAAGACCGGTGCGCCCTATGAGGAGAAAGGCAAAGCAGTGGCGGAATCATCTGCATCCCGGGTGCAACCGCGAGTGTACAATATCGCAGTGTAGGAGCTACAAAGCTCAAATCATGAAGTACAACAGCCTCGAATGTATAACCTGGAGTTGTAGGAGGCTGTCAAGAGGCTTCTAAAAGACGCGGATGAGCGGAAATAAAGTGGAATGTGCACTTTATTGCTTTTGTGTTGTACTTTGTACATATGGTATGTTTGTGTGTTTATGAAAACACTTGTGTTGGTGCGATATTGTGGGGCGAGACAAGCTGCGGCCTCTGAGCTCGCAACCCGGATCATCTTTGTTTTTATTGCAACAGAGTGGTTGTGTTGGTACCTACGTTGCGCTAAATTTTGGGACGAAATTTCTGTAAGGAGGGGAGGATTGTAACATCCCAAATTTCAATTTGGAGTTCAGGCTGGGTGATACGGCCTGGGACACGGGCGCGTCCAGCTCTGGGTATTTGGCTGTGTTGTGAAAGCCTAAAAAAAATGAAGTCCACAGGCGTTGAGAGACGACACGGCCTGGGACACGGGCGTGTCCCAGGGCGTGTCCTGCTCGGGTTGGAAACCGAGTGGCGTTGAGTGGCGTTGAGTGTGAAACACGACCTATAACACAGGCGTATCACAGGGGCGTGTTCGGCACACGGCCAAGGACACGGGCGTGTGCCTTAGCCGTGTGCTCCTCAGGAGTATTGGTCCTGTGTCGAGTGAGGAACACGCCCCTCAACACGGGCGTGTACCAACTGACACGGGCGTGTCAGGGGCTTGACACGGGCGTGTCTCAGCCCGTGTTCTAGTCTGGGTAAGTCGGTTCGTGTACCACTTGCAGTACACGTCCCGTGACACGGGCGTGTCACAGGCCGTATCAGCCGCAAAATTAGACTTTTCAGCCACTTTGTGGTCGTTCGTTTCCCTGATCCTTGATCTAATGGTCCAAGGTCTTCCCAACTAGGTTTATCTCCGGGATTGAGTGAAGATATCATTCTTCACTTAGCCATTATCTCTCTCAAGAGCAAGGAGAAAGAGGAGAGCAAGGAGGAGGAAGAGGAGAAGATCCGGCCACCGCGGGAGCGTTAGAGTTCTTATTTGAGTTCCGAGGCCAGCGTTTTGGAGGCAAGGGCGCTGCGGTGCTTTCCCACTGGCCAGTTTTCCATGGATCCGAATCGATCGTCAAGGGTAACGATCTCCTTCTTGGACAAGTGAAGTCCTACTTTATGCATGTGCATGGGATCCTCCACCAAGAGGTGGAAAGCGTAAGCGGTTGAGTCTGCATCTAGATCCGGAATGATGTAGTATGGAATAGGCATGCTCTGTGAAGCCCATCTGGACTGGTAGTATGGATTGGTGATGCTGCGAACCGGAGAATACTCTGTGTATAAATCGGTTAGACTGCAGAGGAGGTGAGGATGATTGTGAATTTTGAGAAGGATGCTTTGCATAGCTCCTTTGGTTAGATACTCGGCACGAGCTGGTTGATGGATTGGAAAGTGGCACTGTGTGCCTGTGTTATTAGTTGGATTGCAGACACCTCTGAGTGGGTGGGCGCAAGAGGCCTTCGACAGGGGTTTGGAGGCTGATGCCCATGTCCAACAAGTGCGGTGATAGGATTGGGTGAGTAGTCGATTGATAGCATTGCAAATGGGGGGTTTTCGGTACACCATAATCGTGCCCTGAGTGCACTGAGCGTCTAACGCTGAGGCCGGCATTTGTGCTGTTGTGTGTGATATATATGTTGTGATTGCTATCCATGCAGGGAAGGAACCACTGCCCCGGGTAAGGGGTAGGGTCGTTATAATTGGTCAGCTGAATGTTGACCGTCGCTTTGTTTATCACCCTTGGGGTGGACGTCCATATACAGGTGTTGCGGGCTTATTGGATTGAGCGGGATGAAGCCCTTTGTGATGCTGCTGCTAGTAGGCCCTTGAAGGCCGTGCGAAGTATTGGATTTCATATGTGGCCAGCCTGCGTGTCGATATATGAACTCATATTTTGTAAAGAGAAACTTGTAAGGCCTTAAGACCGTGAGCGTTTGAGTTGTAAACATTCCTGGTGTTTATATAAATGTGATATTTATATAGTAGTGGACATTCATGGTTTGAGTTCGTGCAACTTATAAGCTTCCGCTAGAATGCTCTGGGTTATGGTGCGCTGGTATTTTGGTATTAACCTGTTACCTCACCGTCTGTTTGTAGCATATAGTGTGGGGCCCCGACCGGATCTTCTATTATATGTTATTTAACGCGTCGGGTTGTTACAGACGGACTGTTGTGGAAGGACAGTCGTCTGTATGTCTCAAGTGTGGAGAGTCTTCTGCAGGAGTTGATGTACGAGACTCATTATACAAAGTACTCAATTCACCCGTGAAGCATAAAAATGTTTAGAGGTTTGAAGAAGTTGTTCTGGTGGCCAGGACTGAAAAAGGAAGATCCGGTAGAAAAGTGTGTCAAACTCTATGTGGATAATATTGTACGATTACATGGTGTGCCCTGCAGTATTGTTAGTGACCTAGATGGACACTTCACGTCAAATGACTGGAGGCTGGTGCATAAATTGTTGGGGACTGAGCTGAGTTTCAACATAGCCTTTCATCCCAGACGGATGGTCAAATCGAGAGGGTCAACAGGACGATGGAGGACATGTTTCACATGTGCGTCTTGGATTTCAGAAAATAGTGGGAAGATCACCTGTACATGGTAGAGTTTTCATATAACAACAGCTATCAAACGAGTATTGGAATGACGCCTTTCGAGGCCTTGTATGGGAGAAAGTGTCGCACGCCGTAGTCTTGGTTGGAGACATGCGAGTCTAAGTTATACAAACATCAAGCGGTGGAAGACGCCACATCAATGATACATACAATTCAGGAACGGTTGAAGATCGTTCAGGATAGACAGGCAAAATACTATACGTCAAAGCATAGGAACGTGGAGTTCGTTGTTGGCGATTGGGCGTATTTGAAAATCAAGTCGTTCAATGGTGTCTCGCGAGTTCGACGCCTGAAGAGGCTGAGTTCGAGGTACCTTGGACCGTTTGAGATCCAGGAGCGGATTGGTGAAGCAGTGTATCAACTGAAGTTGTTAGTGGAGTTGAGTGGGCTACACGATGTATTCCACATATCTGTGTTGTGGAAGGCGGTGCAAGAGCCTTTGCAGGTGGTTGTGGTCGATCAAGTGCCGGTTGATCGTGGGTTGACGACGGAGGTCAAGCCCGTATGCATTGAAGACTTTGAAGTCAAACGACTCCGCAATAAGGAGATCTGAATGGTTAAAGTCCGTTGGGATAATTACAGTCGTGATGAGCTTTAATGAGAACGTGGGCAGATTATGTTGGAGGAATACCCCGAGTTATTCTCCTCAGGTAAAATTAAGGTTGTGTACTTTTACCTAATTTCGGGACGAAATTCTTTTAAGGGGGAGAGATTTGTAACGCCTCAAAAATCGTAAACAAACCGGTCGCGTCCTAAGGAATTTTTGGTGCCTAAATAAGGGTACACGGCCTGGGACACGGGCGTGTCCAAGGTCGTGTCCTTCTGTGTTGGCCGGGCTGTGTCCAGTAAAGGACACGGCAGGAAACACGGTTATGAACAGTAGCGACACGGGCATGTCAGGGCTGATACGGGCGTGTTCATACCCGTGTCCTGCTCGGGTTGAAAACCTGGGTTGTGTCGCCAAGAGTGCACGGTCGGGTTACACGGGCATGTACTGGTCGACACTGGCGTGTCCCATTTGACACGGGCATGTCCGTACCCATGTCCACCAAGGGACGTGTCAGTTGCCGTGGCGGTTATGTGACACACCCCTGTGTCACAGGCATGTCCGAACCCGATACGGGCATGTCTCTACCCATGTCATTTCTTGGCCACGACAGTAGTGCCTAGATCGAGGCACACGGCCTGGGACACGGTCGTGTGCAAGGCCGTGTTCAGCCTATTTAAGTGAAATTTTGGGTGAATCTGAGCCGTTCGTTTTCTTTAAAGAAGATCTGACGGTCCAGGTAATCTCCTGTTTGTTTAAGTCCGGGATTAGGAGATTTATTCCTCATTTCACTTAAGGCTTTCTCTTTCTAAGGAGTTAGAGAGAGGAGAGAGCAAGGAGGAAGGAAGAGGAGGAATTGATGGCGCCGCCACCCCCCGACATGTTGACTTGGAGCGTCCCCCACCGGACGACGTTGGTGATCCGGTACATGTCAAAGATCCACGTCATGTTGCCGAAGAAGATCCCCTTCCAGATGATTATGGTGACCCGGTTTATGTTGGTGCCGACTCAAGCTTGATGTTCCTTCGCCGCCTCGAGATGAAGATTTGTCACATCCTCCGCCATGGCCGCATCAACATCTCCGCCAATGTCGTGTCAAATCTCCGCTGCTTCATTTTAAATATTATTTCAGATTTTAATGATGTTTTTATTTGGCCAATGTTTAGCCAAAAGTTTTAATTATTTGTCATTTCATTTTGGCCTTTGTTTAGCCAAAAGTTTTAATTATTTGTCATTTCATTTTGTCCTTTGTTTAGCCACATTTGGGGTGCTTATAACTCTTGTCTTTGTAAAGCCTATATAAGGCTATGTTGTATTGGATTTTGAGTTAGTGAATGAATGAAATAAAATTGAAACCCTTAATTGGTTTTCCTTCTTCCCTTTTCCTCTTGGAGTTCGGCTCCCCTACCCCCTCTCCTCCTTGGCCGCCGGCCACCCCTCTCCTTCCTCTCCCTATTTCGGCCTCCTCTCTACCTCCACCTCCTCCTTTCCAATAATCAACCATAACCTTCAATCTCTCTCCAAAAAAACCGAGCCCTCCTCTTCATCTTCAAGAAGGCCGACCACTTGCAACCTCCCCTAGCTGCCGGCCTCCACCTCCATCACCACACCCGAGCCCCCCTTTCAACATCAACCCGACCACCACCTCTCCTCCACAAAACCGTTCTCATCCCTCTCAACAAAACCCGACCATCACATATATCCTCTTCCCAAAAAACCGATTCCTTTGGTGAGATCCAAATCAGCCCCATCTTCTAATCCAAGATAAGAATCGGCCAAAGCTTGTGGTGAAACTTCAACGGCGTCGGAAGGCAACGAAGAACTTGGAGTTTCCCTCCAACCGGCACACTTTCGGTGGATCCGAAACGGAGCGATCCTAAGAGAGTTAAATCGGAATCATCCATTCCGGTTGGGTAACGAACGTCTCCACTCTTATGTGTTTCTCTCTTAGATCTTTTCTTTGGGCATTTAGCATATCGTGTGATTTGTGATTGGTAGAATTTTCGTGGATAATATCTATTAAAATATTGTTATTGTTATTTGATTCCCATTTGAATTCGTGAGGCGTGGCGGCCCTCATTTTATTTCGTTGGGAGAGAACCACCCGTTATCCGAATCCTTATTTTCGGTGGTGTCTCTTTTGGTACAACGTACGCTCGATCGAACTGTGTGAGTTCATTTCGCTTGAGAGGATCTTGGCCTATAGCCTTGATATTATCTTAAGGGGCCTAGCGAACCCGCCAAATCCTATTAAATTAATTGTTACAACTTGCGTAGGGGCTGTGTTTATTCTTCGTGTGAGCGTAATAGTAATTATAATTAAGCGAACGTGTGAATCCCTTAGTCGTTACGGTGTCGAACCCCGTGGCCTACATCAGGAATCCGGCCGCCGGCGGAGCATCGGAGCACCGAATCGAGAACCGAGATCGGATCCGTGGAGGAAATTCCGAAGCTTTCCATCCGGATAGTTTCCCATGGCGCAAAAGCGAACTTCAAGGGTAACGATCCTCCACTTAGACATGTGAAGTACTTTTCCTTTCTGCATAGGAAACTCGCTCCCGCGAGTGTGCGGTGAGTGTGCGGTGTTGCTTGGGGTAGATGTGAATAGTCCCCATTATATTACATATAGAGTCCGGAACCGAAGTACGAACATAGGCATTGTGTATGAAGCCTACCCGGACATGTTGGTCTGGATCGGTGATGTTGCATATTGTATGGATTGCCAGAGAAGACTCCGTGCTATGTGTTTTTCGGGTTTCTACACGGTAGATTGCACCAGGGATCCTTGAGGATTAACTCCAAGGCGCACCCGGAAAACTGAGCGAAAACGTAGTTCTGCTAACTTGACGGTCGGGGAGCCAACCTTGACCATAACTGGGTTATGTTATGATTGGGAATGAATTAGGATCCGAGAGAAGCTTGGCCCGCGCGTACGTCTTAAAGTGACTAGACGGAGTGGGCAACGAGCAAGTGGAATCGGACCTGGGCTATGCGGTTCGGTGCGAGAGACCCAAAAGAGGGACTGGTCGTTGGCATAGTCGGGAGTCTTAGACTATGGTCAGAAAGACTAAAATTCTCATGTTGTTGCCATCCCGGCGATAGTGGTGAAGCCACAGAATTGACCGGATTCACCGATAATGTGCCCCGAGTGCACGGGGTGTTTGGTCGTGCGAGCTTACACCTGTGACGAAGTATATTTGCACTTTATTGTTTAGCTGGACTAATGAAATGCAGGGAAGGAGCACCGCCGTCCCAAGTAAGGGGCGGGGTCGTTATAATTTATTCAGCTTTAGCTGACCGTTGCTTTGTTTGCCACCGTGCGATGGAATGTTGCTTGCAGGTGCTGCGGAACCAAGTACCAAATAGCGGGCTGAAGCCATGTTGTTGTGCTGGCCCTCAAAGGCCAAAGTGAATTATTGTTTTATTTTGTCATGTGTGGCTGGCCTGCGAGCCGATGTATGTGAAACATTACTTTGTTAAGTGAACTCTTGTAATACCATAAGACCATGTACTTTTGTGTATTTTGATATTTCATTTTTATTGTGGTTAGTGGACATATATTCATGATATATACTATCCGTTATTGGGTTCTTTCAACTGCTTAAAAGCTTCCGCTAGTTGCTCTGTGTATGACGTTTGTGATTGGAAGAATGATTTCATTCTGTAACCCTTCGGTCTGTCTGTAGTATATGACGTCGGGCCCCGACCGGACCTACTGCTATATACCATGCGACGGATATGGGTGTTATATGGGCAACAGAGATTTGGAGAAGTGAAAGGGTTTCTGTGAGTGGAGAAGTCGAGGATTTGGGGTGAGAGATGTGGAGAGATTTCTAATGTCGCAGCGGTAAAGGAAAAGGAGACGAGCGGCATTAACGATCGACTAGGGCAAGGATCAGCGTTCTCAAGAGGGATTTCCAGGAGGGGCAGGTTAGAATTGGGCTGCCAATAGGTTTAAGTTAGGAGAAAAAAGAGGATAATACTACACTCACCTAAAACATAGTAAACAAACCCACAAAAAGTGTGCCCCACTCAGCTCCAAAACTCCCAACTCCTCGAGACGCTGCTCTGTGATATTCATGTTGTACAAGTTGCTGCAACTCCTCACGCCAGGCATCGACGATCGACTAGGGCAAGGGTCAGTGTTCTCAGGAGGGATTTCCAGTTGGGTTAGGTTAGATGACGTCGCCTTATTCATTCTCTATGTGTGGTAATTTGCATTTCACATTTAACACATTTAAGTTTATTTTAAAAAACTTAATATTGAATTGAACAGCCAAATATGATTCAAATAATAATTTACTAAAATTAGCACAATAATGCTTTAAATTCCTATGAAAAATATAGCTTTTATTAACATTAAAGTTCGAGACACAACTCTAAAGCTATTTTAGCCTTGTCGTCGGCGTCAAGTTCACCGTTCGCACGCCTCCAAAGCCAAAAGTCAATTTTCTCCTACGGCCTCCTCCATAACCAAGAGATATTACTCTTGCTTTACATAACTGCAAAAAAAACCTAATTAGGTTAATGAAGCTAACAAGTGTAGCATAATAAAAAAATGATTTTAAGAAACCTGAAACAATACTCATATTCAATCAAAAATACCTTTAACAATTTTGTTCACGAGTATTACTACAACAACAAAATTTATAAATTAAGTAAGAAATGTATGAATAATCAAATTATATTAAAAAAAAGATTTCTAACATTTAGATCAAAATTGAGTGGCAAACGGGTTTTTGTAGGTTTTCATTTAATTCTGAAATTGACTGTGTAGTCTCATGTAGCTGGGTACCATGAAAAAAATAATGTTGAATAAATAAAAAAATAATGTTGAATAATAAAACAACACCCTTAAATTTAAAAATTAAATATTACCTTTTTTTGTCCTTTTGGTCTTTTTATGACTTGAAAGTTCTTCTTTCTTAAATTATTAACGATTTGCTCTATCTTAGATCTTTTTTTGTTAATTGGTGGGCGACCTTTGCATCTTTTAACTATGGGTGAATTTATCTAATTGTTTCTTATTGATATTGTCTTATTTAAATTAGCCAATATACTTGAACCTCTTTCATCGTTGAAATATTTATCTTTCAAAACCATCTTGAGATTTTAAAGTAGTTCAATCACCATATTGCAGTTCTCTTCAAATTCATATGAAAGATTAACAACTTTATTAAACACTGATGACATCTTGTCAGATATGTGTCCATCATCTATATCCTTCCAATTATTATAAGTGACTTTGCTCTTAGTATAATGTTTTTTTGTATCCTTTCTCCATCATTGTAAAATATATTTTGACGAAATCAAAAATATATTATTCTCAATCATAATCAATAATATGTGTCTACATAATATTTCATGGAATTCAAATAATTTGCAAATGCATTGCAATTCAATTTTATCATTTTTTTTAAAAGAAACATTGAAATTAATTCTCCTCATTTGTCCGTCATTTTCCCCATATTTTTTTCAGCTCTAACACTTCATAATGATAATTTTAAACCAATTGAATCTAGCAAAAGTAAATTTACAATACATAACACTTGTTAACTCATGCTGAAATTATTTAAACTTTGAATTGATATAAATGTCTTAAATTTGCTTCTTAATTCCATAAAATGATACACATGATTTCCAAGAGTTGAAAGACTTAAAGTCTTTATTCAGTTCTTTTACAACTTTACTCCGTAGAGCATTATCATATTATTCAATAAATTGTTTCAGTGTGTCTTTGAATTTACATAACCATCAAAAATACATTTATTCCTTCACTTATTTGAGTGGTAGACATTTTAGATCAAAATGTGTTTTTAACAAAATCTGGAACTTAATGTTGTCTTTCAGCATATAATGCATTCATCCAACCATTATTTTTAAGTGAATACTTAATAATCATATCATACCATCCTTGTTCAAACCCAGTAATAATTAAAGAATTATACACAACTAAATGCAAATGGAACTTTATCGACTCATAATTATTCATTCCTCTTAACTTTTCTGAAACTTTCTTTAAAATATGTTATAAACACCATTTATGAGAAATATTATGAAAAACAATTTGAATTGCATTCTGCATATCTTTATCTTGATCAATAATAATAGCATTTGATGACTTATTATTCATAAAAGTCAACAAAGTGTCAAATAACCAAATTAAATTTTCAGTATCTTTAAAAGATATCAAACCACATCATAGTAAAATTGAGTAACCATGATGATTAATCTTTACAAATGGAGCAAAAGGCATGTTATACTTATTTGTCAAGTAGGTAGTATCAAATATGGTGACATCCCCAAAATTCTCATAAGCTGCTCTACATTTTGTATCCACCCAAAATAAACTCTTGATTTGATTCTCTTCATCGTAATCAAAAGAGTAAAGGAAATTAGAATCAATTAATTATACTTTTTAAAATAATTTTGAAGTGAACTAACATCACATGTACCCAACCAAAGCCGTCTTACTTTATCAGTAAAATTTCTTTAGTCTTTCTCTAAAAATGGTAAATTTTCATGCCCGCCCGCTTCAATCTCAACACATTAAATTTTTTGTTCATTCTAATACCGACAACATCATTTAATTCAAGTTTTCTCTTTGCAATAATTGTTAGCTTTCAATTACACCTGTAATTACGTGACTTTCCAGGGCTCAATACATGATTATGCTCATCTGAAAAACATGTAACAATCCACCTATCGCAATCTAATCTTTTTGCAAGAAGTCTGACCTTACACTATATTTTGGTAATAGGGTGGGGATTCAAAACATGTTGTGAAGAAATATTTGATTTTTCAAATCGACTACATCTAATTGTTATATATGTTGGTATCCCCTCTGACTTTGTAAAAGATCTCTTAGGGTGGTCCGTTCGTTTCACAGACATTGATATTGAAGTATTGGCTTTGAGAATATGAATGTCATTTCTCTTGTTCGTATCAACAATTTTAAATTGGAATTGACTTTCTGATGGAAAGTCGTCGATATTCACCGTAATCTAAAAACTCATAGATTCAATATCTATCTCTAGTGGCGGATATTCAGTCTGGTTTTCCAAAATGAGACCATTTTTTTAGCCTGAACGTGATTTTTTTCGGCCGAACACAATTTTTCATCGGGACGCAATTTTTTTGCGCGGACGTGTTTTTTTCGTCTGTGTACGATTTTTTCGCCCAGACGTAATTTTTTGTCTTGAATCATTTTTTTTACCCAGGCAGGTTTTTTTCTCCCGAATGCGATATTTCTGCACGAACGCGGTTTTTTTCTCTATGATGCAATTTTTTTGCGAATGTGTTTTTTTCGCCCGTACGGAAATTTTTCGCTACGATTCAATTTTTGGACGCCTGGGCCGAATTATTCATCTAGACGTAATTTTTTCGCTCTGACACAATTTTTTTCGCCCGAACATGAATTATTCGGCCAAACAAGGTTTTTTCGCCCAAACGCGTTTTTTTCCGCTTGGACGCGTTTTTTTTCGCCCGGACACGATTTTTTCGCCCGGGCGCGATTTTTTCGCCCGGGCGCGATTTTTTCGCCCAAACGCGATTTTTTCGCCCGCACGCGATTTTTTCGCACGGACGCGATATTTTTGCCCAGACGCGAATTTTTCGCCCAGACGCGATATTTTGGACTTGACGCGATATTTTCACTCGGCCGCGATATTTTTCTCCCGGACGCAATTTTTTCGCCCGGACGCAAATTTTTCGCCCCGACGCAAATTTTTTGCCCGGACGCGAATTTTTCGCCCGGACGCGAATTTTTCGCTCGGACGCGCTTTTTTCGCCCGGACGCGCTTTTTTCGCCCGGACGCGCATTTTTCGCCCGGACGCGCATTTTTCGCCCGGACGCGATTTTCTCGCCCGGACGCGATTTTCTCGCCCGGACGCGATTTTCTCGCCCGGACGCGATTTTCTCGCCCCTACACGAATTTTTCGCCCCGACGAGAATTTTTCGCCCCGACGCGCATTTTTCGCCCGGGCGCGAATTTTTCGCCCAATTTTTCGACCGGACGCGAAATTTTCGACCGGGCGCGAATTTTTCGACCGGACGCGAATTTTTTGCCCGGACGCGAATTTTTTGCCCGGACGCGATTTTCTCGCTCGGACGCGATTTTCTCGCTCGGACGCGATTTTCTCGCCCGAACGCGATTTTCTCGCCCGGACGCGATTTTCTCGCCCGGACGCGATTTTCTCGCCCGGACGCGATTTTCTCGCCCGGACGCGATTTTCTCGCCCGGACGCGATTTTCTCGCCCGGACGCAATTTTCTCGCCCGGACGCAATTTTCTCGCCCGGACGCAATTTTCTCGCCCGGACGTGAATATTTCGCCCGGACGCGAATATTTCGCCCGGATGCGAAAATATCGCGTCGGGGCGAAAAATTCGATTTGAGAAGTAAAAATCGCATCCGGGCAAAAAATCGCGTACGGGAGATGTGCTTGGGCGAGAAAATCGCGCCCGGGCGAGAAAATCGCGCCCGGGCGAGAAAATCGCGCCCGGGCGAGAAAATCGCGCCCGGGCGAGAAAATCGCGCCAGGGCGAAAAATTCGCGTCCGGGCAAAAAAATCGCCTCCGGGCGAAAAAATCGCATCCGGGCGAAAAAATCGCGTCCAGACGATAAAATTCGCGTGCGGACGAAAAAATCACGTTCGGGCGAAAAATTCGCGTTCATATGAAAATTTCGCATTCAGACTGAAAAACTCAAATCAGATTGAAAAAAATCACGTCATGGCGAAAAAAACACGTCTGGGCGAAAATAACACTTTTGGGCGAAAATTTCACGTCCGGTCAAAAAATTCGCGTTGTGGTCGAAAAACTTGAGTTTGGGCGAAAAAATCACGTCCCAAGAAAAAATCACGATCGGGCTAAAAAACCGCATTTGTGATTTTTAATTGTGATCATTAATAACATTGATCAATGTCAATTCTTATGACAGAAAGTCTTTCTACTAACGAACAATAAAAAAATATCAATGTCAATTCCTATGATATAAAGTCTTCATGCGGACGAACAAAAGAATTGGATTTAAATCCAATATCATTTCCCATGTGTATTGATATTGAATTGAAAGCCAATACTTAAATGCCAATGTCGTTGAAACGAACGGAGCCTTAGATATCCCAAAACCACATTGCATTCCATATTTTCTATAATAATCATATATTTGCTCAATACTATCAGAAGATGTATGATTTTTGTAGACTCAAACAAATCATCTTTATTTGTCACAGTATTTTGATTGACTTTTTCACCACTAATGTCCATACTAGAATAAAAAACATACACAAGAATAAAAAATATAAGTACAAAATACTCACATTATGTACAAGGGAAACTTGAACCTTTTATAAGATTTGAGCATCATTCAATAATTTACCTCTTAATTAAAGGAAATCGCCAGTTTCTCCAGTACTAAAGACAGAAGACCAGGCAACTCTGTCGCGGCGAGCGGTCGAAGTCGGAGCTAAGACCGGCAGTGCAGAGAATGTGGCTCTATCACGAAAATCGTCAGGTGCTTTTGGGCTGGAAGCGATTGACGGAGCTACGGCCGGTAGTGCAACAGCTCTGTCGTGGAAATCGTCAGTGTTTTTTGGCTGGAAGCGATTGTCGACATGTACAACCCCGTGTCCGCCACAGGGGCCAAGCAAGCAGGCGGGCCGGGCCTCAGTCGCATCTCCTAGGCGGGCCGGGCCTCAGCCGCATCTCCTAGGCGGGCCGGGCCTCAGCCGCATCTCCTAGGCGGGCCGGGCCCCAGCCGCCTCTCTCAGGCGGGCCAGCCCCCGCTCGCCTCTCCTAGGCGGGCCGGGCCCCAGCCGCCTCTCTCAGGCGGGCCAGCCCCCGCTCGCCTCTCCTAGGTGGGCCGGGCCCCAGCCGCCTCTCTCAGGCGGATCGGCTGTAGTCCACCTCCCTCCAGATGACAGGGGGTGACTCGACAAGAGGTGCGCATAACCAGCCAGAACAGCGGGGTTTGGCTGTTGGCAGGCCAACCCAAGGGGCTCTTTAGTAAATTCAGGCTACCAGGGGCAGGTTATTTGCAGACCATCCAAGGTAATCTATAAATAAGACCCAAGGGGTACCTCAGAAGGCACGCTTACTAGTTCACAAATCTTATAGCGCTTTCTGAGGTACCTTAGCCCGGCAACTGGTTAAGGAGGGGAAGCGCTCTAAGATCTTCCGGGTGTGTGGTGGGACCTCCGAGCCGGGCCCTTGGTCATGTCCTCTGTTTTTCTTTCCCTTGTTGTTTCTCTTGCAGGAGCGAAGTAGGTGCGAGACCACCCCTTCCCCAAGGGTCGAACTCCACAGAGGCCGGTTCCCGGTTTCAACATTTTGGTGCGGTGAGCGTGGAGCGTGGTCAGCAAGGAAAACCTTCAGCAAGTTCGATGACGGGAGAGGAAGGACAAGGATCAGGCAGGGGCAGCTCGCCACCCCCTCCCCCACCCCCAGCGACGAGCGTGTCAGCAGAACTTAGGGAGGAGATCCTCGGGCTCGTCAGGACCGCCCTCGGCATGCGAGCGGAGAGCGCGACACCAGTAGTCCCAGTAGTCGCCGCTCCCGCACTCGGCGACGACGCGCCGCTCAGGCGACCGGGGAAGGAACCCGCCGAGAGAGGCGAGCGCGAGTTCCAGGGGTGAGTTCTGTTCCCCGGCTCGGCCGCAGAATACCAATTTGGCGAGACGGCGGGGAGAGAGCTCCCCCCTCGCCCAGCTGAGGGAGGAAGCCCCTTCAGCGAGTTCGTCTCCTCCGCCCCAGTTCCAGAGGGGTTTCGTGAGCCGGAGATGACCTACTACTCCGGGAAGGGAGACCCTGTCCACCACATCCAGTGGTTTGAGGACATGGTCTCTATTCGACAGATGTCCGACGGCTTCAAGTGCCGACTCTTCGCCATCACCCTCCGAGAGAAGGCGAGAGAATGGTTCCACTAGCTCCCGACCGGGTCCATCTTCTGTTTCGAGGACCTGCGTCGGGGGTTCATGTTAAGGTTCACCACTTCCAAGAAGAGGAAGAAGGAGGTGGAGTCCTTGTTCCGTGTCAAGCAGAGGGTGGGAGAGACCCTGGGGAGTTACCTGGACAGATTCCAAGAGGAGTTGTCTCAAGTGCAGGAGATGCCAGGGCACACCATGATGGTGGCCTTCACCCTGGGTCTCCAATCCGGGTTCTTCGCAATGGAACTCAAGAGGTCCCCCCCCAGTATCTTTTGAGGCGCTCCTAGAGAGGGCGGCTAGGGAGGCCGATATGGAGGCAGCACACCCGGAGTTTGCCCGAAGGTTGGCCAGATGGGCCGTGGAGGAAGAGAGGCCAAGGGGTGGCCGAGGGCAGGAGGAGAGAAGGGTTGAGCCCCGGCAGAGGGAACAGCCGCCGCCGCCGCAGCATCAGCAGCAACCCAGGCAGGGGAGACAGGAGCCGAACTTTCGGCTGGGCTGGAGACCCGAGTGGCAGGAGCCCGGGGCAAGGAGAGGGTTCCGCGGAGGGGACTACCGTCAAGGAGGACAGGGTCAGTTCTACCCTCCGGGCGGGATGCAGGGCCAGAGGCCGGCCCTCCCCGACCAGTAGCAGGCTATGGCCATAGCATTGGGAGAAAGGAGAAGAGCAGCACGGAGAAGAAGAAGGGATGTGAGGGTGGAGTTGCCTTACTGCGACTTCCATCGGGAGGAGGGGCACGCCACAGCCACGTGCCCCGAGTTCCTCGAGATGAGGGGCAACCGGGAGCAGCAACAACAACAGCGTCCGGAAGTGCGGATTGAGGAAATCCGGCCTCGGGCGGAGGAAGGCCGGTGCGAAGACCGGGTGGATGTGGGCTCCCGAGGTAGGATCGGAGCGATCCACGGGGGGGCTGGGATCGAGGCTTCCCGCAAGTCAAGCCTCCACACTATGTACCGCAGGAGCGTTGGCTCCACGTCCCAGTCCCCTCCCCCGGACGAGAAAATCACTTTTTCCATGGAGGACATGCCGGGTCACGAGGACCCCTTCTGCGATGCGCTGGTCATCCAGACCGCCATCGAGGACTTCACCGTCCCCCGGATCCTCGTCGATAACGGGAGCTCGGTCAACGTCATCTTCAAGAAGGCGTTCGATGCGATGAAGGTGGAGGCCCGAAGGGTGCTGGTCTCGGACGGACCCCTGTTCGGCTTCTCAGGGGAGAGGAAGGAGGTTGAGGGAGGAGTGGGACTCCATGTCGTTCTGGGGGGGCAGTCCCGCAATTGCAAGTTCGTCATCGTGGACGCCCCCAGCAGCTACAGCGCCATCTTCGGGAGGCCTCTCATCAGCGCCTTCCGCTGCGTCCCCTCATCCTTCCACCAATGCCTAAAATTTAACGTCGAGGGGGTCCAGGTTCGGGTCCGCGGGGACCCCCAAGGAAGCGAGGGAGTGCTATGTCACGGCGGTGAACTCCATCTCTTGGCTGGAGGGAGCCGAGGAGATGGGGCGGAGGCTGAGGGAGGAGGAGCCGGAAGCGGGCGGGGATGAGATGGAAGTGGAGGAGAGTCGCGCCCAGGAGAAGGTCGCTGAGGAGATTCAGGAGCCGGCTGAGGCGATGGCCGTTGCAGAAGCTGAGGAGGAGGTCCTCGCCTTCGACGAGGGGGAGACTGAGGAGTGGGAGGCACAGTCCCGCCTTGAGGCGGCAGAGGAGGTGGCGGAGATGGAGGTTCTAACCACCGGAGGCAGGGTGGAGAGGATCCGCATCAGCGGAGGATTGACCCCGGAGGCTCAAGGCCGGATGCTGGAGTGCGTCCAGAAGAACGTGGACATCTTCGCATGGAGTGCCGCGGAGATGCCCGGGATCGACTCCAACATCGCCTGCCACCGCCTCAACCTGGACCCGGAGGCTCCCCCCATCCGACAAAAGAAGAGGCCCGTTGCGGACAAGCTCGCCGAGCCAATCAGGGAGGAAGTAGCAAAGCTCCTCAAGGCCGGCTTTGTATCCGAAATCCAATACCCCGGCTGGGTCTCCAATGTTGTAATGGTTAAAAAAGGAGACGGCCGGTGGAGGATGTGTATCGATTTTTCCCTTCTTAATAAATCATGCCCTAAAGATTGTTACCCCTTGCCTCGGATCGACGCGCTGGTTGACTCAGCCGTCGGTTTCCCTTTGATGAGTTTTCTAGATGCCTTTTCAGGTTATCACCAAATCAGGATGCACCCTCCGGACGTCAAAGACGTCTCATTCATCACAGGGGATGGATGCTATAGTTATAAAATGATGCCCTTCGGGCTGAAAAATGCAGGGGCGACCTACCAGAGAATGATGGACAGGGTCTTTCAAGGGCAAAAGGGAAGGAACCTGGAAGTCTATGTAGACGATCTCATGGTCAAGAGTCCGGACCTCGACTCCCACCTCCGGGACCTGGAGGAGACCTTTGCCACTCTCCGCAGGTGCCAGATGAGGCTGAACCCCCTCAAATGCACCTTCGGGTCAGGCAGAGGAAAATTCTTGGGGCATCTCCTCACCCCTGCCGGCGTAGAGCCCAACCCCGACAAGGTGAGGGCAATCCTGGAGTTGGAGTCTCCGCGGAATGCGAAGGAAGTGCAGCGATTGACTGGGAGGCTGGCGGGACTGAGCAGGTTCCTCTCACGGGCCGGGGAGAAATGCTCTCCGTTCTTTAAAAGCTTGAGAGGAGGCCAGAAATTCGAGTGGACCTCGGAGTGCGAGGAGGCATTCCAGGCCCTAAAGAAGCAGTTGACTCAGGCCCCCCTACTACAAGGGCCAAAGGAGGGGGAGGACTTATTCCTGTACTTAGGGGCTGGGACCGAGGCCCTGAGCTCTGTTTTAGTTCGGGAAGAAGGGAAGAGACAACTCCCAGTTTACTATGTAAGCCGGGTCTTGAGGAAGGCCGAGCTCCGGTACCCCATCCTAGAGAAGCTGGCCTTCGCCCTCATCATCTCGGCCCGGAGGCTCCGGCCCTATTTCCAGGCACACTCGATCCGAGTGGTGACTGACCACCCTCTCCGCAACATCTTCGAGGGGGTGGAGCATTCTGGCAGGTTGGCCAAGTGGTCGGTGGAGCTGAGCGAGTTCGACATCTCCTTCATACCTCGCCTCTCGATCAAGGCCCAAGCCATGGCCGATTTCCTGGCTGACTATGTGGTCGAGGTGGCAGAGGAAGAACTCACTCGCCCGGTTCCCTGGAAGGTCATGGTGGATGGTGCGTCAGGGAGGCACTCCCTGGGGGCTGGGGTCATCTTGGAAAGCCCCCAGGGGGTGAGGATCGAGCAAACGGTGGTGGTGCATTTCCCCATCACCAACAATCAGGCCGAGTATGAGGCCGTGATTGCGGGTCTACGCCTGGCCAGGGAGCTGGGGGTGCACGATGTGGAGGTCCTCACTGACTCCCTGGTGGTGGCCTCCCAGATCAACGGGGAATTCGAGGCAAGGGATCCCACCCTGCAGCGTTACTTGGCGAAGGTAAAGGGAGTCATCGGCACCTTCCAGACTTTCTTCATCCGGCACGTGCCTCGGGAGGATAACGAGCAGGTGGACCAGCTGGCAAAGCATGGACCCCGGGCAGGGGGAACCATCACAGACCTCTTTCGCCCATCCATCGAGGAGGGGGAGCTGATGGAGGTGGAACAGTACCCCTCCTGGATGGACCCATTCGTCACCTTCTTGACCACCGGGGAGTACCCAACGGGAATGGACGGAAAGAAACTCAAATACAAATCGGCATACTACCTCATGCGAGATGGCCAGTTATATCGAAAAACTCTCTCAGGGATGCTGGCGCGTTGTGTGGGCGAGAGGGAGGTCCCGAAGATTCTAGAAGAGGTCCACTCCGGGGAGTGTGGGAGTCACTCTGGAAGTCGAACCTTAGAAGGCCGGATCGTCAGGCAGGGATACTTTTGGCCGACTCTGGGTCTCGACGCGGCAAAATTCACAAAGGAATGCCATAAGTGCCAGCTATTTGCTCCCCTCCAACTGCAACCGGCCCAGCGCCTCAGGAGTATCACAGCTCCCTGGCCATTCGCCATCTGGGGAATGGACCTGGTCGGGCCCTTCCCCCAAGCCAGCGGCCAGAGGAGGTTCCTGCTCGTGATGATTGATTACTTCTCCAAGTGGCTGGAAGTTAAGGCGCTGGCCAAGGTGACCTCCCAGGTCGTCCGAAACTTTGTGTGGGGGGAGATCATCTGTCGTCATGGGTTGCCCCAGGCCATCGTCACAGACAATGGCCCTCAATTCGCCAGTGCCGAGTTCACCAGCTTCTGCGAGCAGCTCGGGATCGACCTCAGGTTTGCCTCAGTTCATCACCCCCGAAGCAATGGGCAGGTAGAAGCGGCAAACAAGATTATCGTTAACCTCCTCAAGAAAAAGGTAGAGAACTTGAGAGGAAGCTGGGTGGAGCAACTCCCCTCGGTCCTCTGGGCCCTCCGAACCACACCCAATATGGCGACAGGGGAGACGCCTTTCAAACTCTCCCACAGGTGCGAGGCAGTACTTCCGGTGGAGTTTGAAGTCCGGACACCTCGGGTAGTCGGGGCCGGAGAACACAAAGAGGAATGGAGAGCCAATAATGAAGAAGAGTTGCGGCTCTCTCTCGACATGGTCGAGGAACTGCGAGACCTTTCAGCCGTGAGGCAGGAGGAGATAAAGAGAAGAATGGCCAAGTATTTCGACAAGCATGTCAGAGTCAAACAGTTTGCCGAAGGAGACTTGGTCCTGAGGAAGGTGGACGCGGCAGGAAGATCAGCCGCAGTGGGGAAGCTCCACCCCAATTGGGAGGGACCATTCATCGTGCAGGAGGCATTGAAGTCGGGGGGATACCGCCTCCGGAATGTGGAGGGCAAGACCCTAAGTCTCACTTGGAGCGGGGGACGACTTGAAGCGTTTTTTTCCTTAAAATTATGTAAACCGTGTTCAATCTTTAATGGAATTTCTTGCGGTAGACTTGTTTCCCCCCCCCCCGATGAGAGCTGAATGTCATTGCCTCAGACCCCGAGCAGATCCCGCTGCCAGGCTCTCACCAAGCTGGCAGGGCTGGATGTCACTCGGAGGAGTCTGCCTCAGACCCCGAGCAGATCCCGCTGCCAGGCTCTCACCGAGCTGGCAGAGCTGGATGTCACTCGGAGGAGTCTGCCTCAGACCCCGAGCAGATCCCGCTGCCAGGCTCTCACCAAGCTGGCAGGGCTGGATGTCACTCGGAGGAGTCTGCCTCAGACCCCGAGCAGATCCCGCTGCCAGGCTCTCACCGAGCTGGCAGGGCTGGATGTCACTCGGAGGAGTCTGCCTCAGACCCCGAGCAGATCCCGCTGCCAGGCTCTCACCGAGCTGGCAGGGCTGGATGTCACTCGGAGGAGTCTGCCTCAGACCCCGAGCAGATCCCGCTGCCAGGCTCTCACCGAGCTGGCAGGGCTGGATGTCACTCGGAGGAGTCTGCCTCAGACCCCGAGCAGATCCCGCTGCCAGGCTCTCACCAAGCTGGCAGGGCTGGATGTCACTCGGAGGAGTCTGCCTCAGACCCCGAGCAGATCCCGCTGCCAGGCTCTCACCAAGCTGGCAGGGCTGGATGTCACTCGGAGGAGTCTGCCTCAGACCCCGAGCAGATCCCGCTGCCAGGCTCTCACCAAGCTGGCAGGGCTGGATGTCACTCGGAGGAGTCTGCCCCGAGCAGATCCCGCTGCCAGACCCCGAGCAGATCCCGCTGCCAGGCTCTCACCAAGCTGGCAGGGCTGGATGTCACTCGGAGGAGTCTGCCTCAGACCCCGAGCAGATCCCGCTGCCAGGCTCTCACCAAGCTGGCAGGGCTGGATGTCACTCGGAGGAGTCTGCCTCAGACCCCGAGCAGATCCCGCTGCCAGGCTCTCACCAAGCTGGCAGGGCTGGATGTCACTCGGAGGAGTCTGCCTCAGACCCCGAGCAGATCCCGCTGCCAGGCTCTCACCAAGCTGGCAGGGCTGGATGTCACTCGGAGGAGTCTGCCTCAGACCCCGAGCAGATCCCGCTGCCAGGCTCTCACCAAGCTGGCAGGGCTGGATGTCACTCGGAGGAGTCTGCCTCAGACCCCGAGCAGATCCCGCTGCCAGGCTCTCACCAAGCTGGCAGGGCTGGATGTCACTCGGAGGAGTCGCCTCAGACCCCGAGCAGATCCCGCTGCCAGGCTCTCACCAAGCTGGCAGGGCTGGATGTCACTCGGAGGAGTCTGCCTCAGACCCCGAGCAGATCCCGCTGCCAGGCTCTCACCAAGCTGGCAGGGCTGGATGTCACTCGGAGGAGTCTGCCTCAGACCCCGAGCAGATCCCGCTGCCAGGCTCTCACCAAGCTGGCAGGGCTGGATGTCACTCGGAGGAGTCTGCCTCAGACCCCGAGCAGATCCCGCTGCCAGGCTCTCACCAAGCTGGCAGGGCTGGATGTCACTCGGAGGAGTCTGCCTCAGACCCCGAGCAGATCCCGCTGCCAGGCTCTCACCGAGCTGGCAGGGCTGGATGTCACTCGGAGGAGTCTGCCTCAGACCCCGAGCAGATCCCGCTGCCAGGCTCTCACCGAGCTGGCAGGGCTGGATGTCACTCGGAGGAGTCTGCCTCAGACCCCGAGCAGATCCCGCTGCCAGGCTCTCACCGAGCTGGCAGGGCTGGATGTCACTCGGAGGAGTCTGCCTCAGACCCCGAGCAGATCCCGCTGCCAGGCTCTCACCGAGCTGGCAGGGCTGGATGTCACTCGGAGGAGTCTGCCTCAGACCCCGAGCAGATCCCGCTGCCAGGCTCTCACCGAAGCTGGCAGGGCTGGATGTCACTCGGAGGAGTCTGCCTCAGACCCCGAGCAGATCCCGCTGCCAGGCTCTCACCAAGCTGGCAGGGCTGGATGTCACTCTCACCAAGGAGGAGTCGGCCTCAGACCCCGAGCAGATCCCGCTGCCAGGCTCTCACCAAGCTGGCAGGGCTGGATGTCACTCGGAGGAGTCGGCCTCAGACCCCGAGCAGATCCCGCTGCCAGGCTCTCACCAAGCTGGCAGGGCCGGATGTCACTCGGAGGAGCCAGCCTCAGACCCCGAGCAGATCCCGCTGCCAGGCTCTCACCAAGCTGGCAGGGCTGGATGTCACTCGGAGGAGCCAGCCTCAGACCCTGAGCAGATCCCGCTGCCAGGCTCTCACCAAGCTGGCAGGGCTGGATGTCACTCGGAGGAGCCAGCCTCAGACCCTGAGCAGATCCCGCTGCCAGGCTCCCACCAAGCTGGCAGGGCTGGATGTCACTCGGAGGAGTCTGCCTCAGACCCCGAGCAGATCCCGCTGCCGGGCTCTCACCTAGCTGGCAGGGCTGGATGTCGCTCGGAGTCGGCGATCTCTCGCCGAGCAACCAGGGAAGGGAGGCGAGCCAGGAAGGCGAGTCGGCGAGCCGGGAAGGCGAGTCAGCGAGCCAAGAAGGCGAGTCGGCGAGCCAAGAAGGCCGGCCCCGGCGCATAAAGGAGCGAGCCCTAGGCACGGCGCGCGAGTGGAGAGTTTGGACTCTCACGTCGCCAGAGATCAGGTGAGCGGGCCGGTCAGGATGACCCTATGAGGCCGCAACGCCGGCCCCAACCTTCGGCCCGGCGGGTCACAGGGTGAATGAGGGGCAAAGGCTCGGAAGCGCCAAGCCCCCCCCCCCCCGAGAGGCCGACCCACACGAAGTCTTTACGCGCGGAGGACGGGCCCAGTCCACTCGCATCGCGGAAGGTGCGACTCGCCGCTCGCGTCACGCCGGCTTTAGTGTCTCAAACCTAGATCTACGTCCCGAATCTCAAATGGGCGGGCGGCCTCCCTCGCTCGCTCGCAG
Source organism: Platanthera zijinensis (assembly GCA_039513925.1). Taxonomy (NCBI): domain Eukaryota; kingdom Viridiplantae; phylum Streptophyta; class Magnoliopsida; order Asparagales; family Orchidaceae; genus Platanthera; species Platanthera zijinensis. The sequence continues at coordinate 8,331,292 of CM077088.1, read as the reverse complement.
CAACGAAAATCAGAGAATCAACAAACAACGCACGGTAGCGATTGCGAGGCGGGAAATAATTGACAATCGAGGAAGTAAATGAAGTAAAAATATTCTTATACAATTATAACTGCGGCCCGCTGAGCAGTCGCACAAAAACAAAGAAAAAACCAAATACATGTCCAGAGAAGGGGGGGAGAAAAAAGCCACAAGACGGCGGGCCCTTCAGATACGGTGGAACCCTCCTGGCTTGGGTACTGGAAGGAACAGCTCTGGCACCACTTCGGTCACCCGCAAGCCAGAGCACTCGTCCTTGAGGAGCTTGGCCCGCTGCAACGTCTTGAAGAGGTACGTCACCGCGTCCGCCCCGTTCTCTTGCATCAGAACCGCCAGGTCATACTCGCTGTGGTGAACGAGTTGACAGCCGCTCGAGGAGGCCGGCGGGACGGCAGCAGCAGCCTCGAGCGCACCCACCCGCGCCCGCAGGGTCTGGTTCTCCAGCTGGAGGGTGGCGATCTCGGTACCAAGTCGGCTGGCGGTCACCGCATCCTGCAAAGAAATTTATTAGGACGAGTCGCGGGATAAAGGCGGGTGCGAGTGAGATGGCTTACCGCGCCACCTTGGTACTGCGCGAGGGCGGCGTCAGCCGCTTCGAGCCGCCTCCGTAGGTCATCCGCCTCCTCCTGGGCGAGCTTGCGGGCCTCCTCCTTCGCATCGATCAACTTGTTGAGCGAGGGGGCATCTCTGTCCAACCGGAGGCATCGCCGGCCGACCATGTGGGCCAGGGCGAGGCTTTGAAATTGCGCCCGCGCGCTCTCATAAATAAGCACCCGCGTGGCCTCCTCGCCGTAGGTAGAGGCGTCCTCCCGCCCGTACACGCCGAAGGAGAGATTGAAGGCGTCCCTGGAGGCGGTGTCCTGCTCCGACCAGCTAGGCAGCAGCGAGGATACCGAGATGCGGTTGCCCTCCTTGTCCCACTGAAGTAACGGGGCACCGGTTCGGTCCGTGGGCCCTTCGCCGTAGCCGAAGTTGGGATGCCCTCGGGGAACCGGCTTCTCGGCGGGCCGAGTCGCCGCGAGCGGCCGCGACGACCCAGCCGCCCCGCCGGCGGGATCAGCGGTCGAGGGAACCGCAAGGGCAGGGGCAGAAGATGGTTGATCCGCGGGGGCCTTGCCCTTGTCGCCGACCGAAGGAGCCTGACCGCCCGTTTTATTCGGCTTCTTTGGAGGAGGGCCCTGAGACAGCTCGCCTCCGGATCGCTTCTGGCCGACGGGAGCCGAGAGCTCGCGATGAGCTAAGGCTGCCGCTTCCGCACGGCCAAGCTCGCCCAAAGCGGACCGCGCGCTCTCGTAAGGCGGGCGGAGAGGGACGTCGCGCTCGCCTGCAGGAACAGGAGTTAGAAAAGCCAAGGTACGATTCAAGCAGAGGCGAGCGAGCCGCTTACCTTCCCCAGGCGGGACGGGGACGAGGTCGTCCAGATTCCGGCGGAGGAAGGCGACCTCGAAGTTCTTCCCGGCGAAGAACTCATATAGCTTCGCCTCATGGCCCCCCAGGCTAGGGGGCCGATAGCTCGCCTCGCCGAGTTGCACCGGCGAGAACGGAATGTTGCCGAAGTCGCCCTTGACGAAGACGAACTTCTTGAGCCAGTTGTGGCTCTTGTTGACCGTCTCCCGCACCTTGGCGTGCATGCTCGCGAAGCACGCGGTCCCGTCCTTATTCGCGCGGAAGGAGAACAGCTTGCGGAAGACCGCAAGGCTGAACTCGATCCTCTCCTCGCGAAGGTAGCAGGCGAACCCGACTACGACAGCGATGGAGTTCGGGGTCAGCTGCCCCGGGACGACCCCATAATACTTGAAGACCTGGCGGACTTCCGGCCAGAGGGGTAGCCGGAGCCCCGCCTCGAAGTGGGCCGTCGGGAGAGCCAGCTCATCGCCTGAGAGCTCGTTGATCCGTTCGTCCTTCCCGGGCCGCCTCGCCACGAAGCCAGGCGGGATGAAATTGCCAACGGTGTCCAGAAACTCCTTCTCCGAGACCGAGGCGGGAGGGAAGCTGTGGTCGGCAAAGATCCAGGCACACCTGCCCCTCCCGTCCGCTTCGCCACTGCCGCCCGTCATCTCGCGGGATTGATAAGCAAGCCGAGCGAGAGGAATGAGGAAAGAGAGGGTTCTCGCGGGGTGAAATGGGAAGGGCTCTTGAATGCGGTAGGTAAAATAATAAATGAAGGGCCTATTTATAGGGCCGGGAAAAGGGCGGGAAAAATCGGGAAAGGCGGGAAAGTGAACTGACAGCAGAGTCAGCCCCGACGCTTCGATTCCCGAGCCCCGCCCGGGTCCGCGTCGAATCGCCGGTCGGCCGCGAGATTCTCCCGGCCGCGAGCCATCCCCTCTCCCGCGCAGAGTAGATTTTGAGAGGAATGCCCAGTCGAGGGGGGACGAGCGAACCGCCCGCCTCTTCTAGGCGGGCCGGCCCTCGCTCGCCTCTTCTAGGCGGGCCGGCCCTCGCTCGCCTCTTCTAGGCGGGCAGGCCCTCGCTCGCCCCTTCTAGGCGGGCCGGCCCCCGCTCGCCTCTTCTAGGCGGGCCGGCCCTCGCTCGCCTCTTCTAGGCGGGCCGGCCCTTACCCGCCTCAACTAGGCAGGCTCTCCAGGGTTAAAGCTGAGAACCCAGCAAAAAAAAGGGAAATGAGAATGAATGATAAATATAAAAAAAAAGGGGGAAAGAGAAAGGCATGCGCCCTGGAACGGGCGAGAAGCCCCCTGAATTATTACAAGCAATCGTTCTTGGATAATATCCGACACCGACACACTGGGATGGATCGCATCGAGACGATTCAGTCCCTGCGAGCAACTGCGGGCACGGGCGGGCGAGGCAGGTGGCTTAGTACTCAATCCATTTCCACCTACCCCGCCTCTGCGAGCCGGTTCGAGGCGGCACGCGAGAGTCATGATACTCCCGAACCGCCGCCAGCTCCCGCTTGGTCTGATCGGCCTGTTTCGAAATGTTTGACAGCCGCTCCTCAGCTCGCGTAATATGCGCGCCCGGAGATGTCGGCTCATCCTCCTCAGCCGAGCCCCTTGCCCCCTCCAAAGCAGCGAGTCGCTCCTCCGCCCTGACTCTGTCTCTCTCCATCCCCACGAAGGCCTCTTTGAGCAGCATCGTGTGTTTCTGAAACATTCGCGCCACCTGCGCCTTCATCTTCTCGCTATCATGTGGGTCGCCCAAGAAGTCCGCGATGTCTTCCGGCTCCACGGGAGGCGAGTACCCCTCGCTCATCTCGACATCGGAAGAAGCGGCGCGATACCCTGCGGAAGCGAGGTCAGAAGCAGACGAGCGGCGAATGGGTTAACTTCAGGGGGGTTACCTGGCGTCGGTACGACTCCCGCGTCGGGAGCAGACCGAGAGGAACCCGGCCGACCTTGGAATGATTTCCCTCCCGGGGCGACGAGCGGCTTCCCCAGACCCTGGACTCTCAGCGGGGGAGGAGTCGCAGGAAGGCTGCGCGCTGGAGAGAATGGACTGACGCCCAGGTCGACCATCTCCACGGAGAGATCCGCAAGGTTCCCGGAGCCCCCTTCCAATGCATCTTCAGGGGGCGTCTCCTGCGAAGGAAAAAGTCAGTAGAAAGCATAGGTCACAGGGCGAAACCACGCACCCAGATTCAACCTCGGAGCCGCCGGAACCCAGATCATCACTCGGCGTGGAACGGCGGACAACCTTTCCCTTTGCCGGCTTAAACTGCGGGCCGGAGGATGCGGGCGCCAACCACGGGGCGGCCGCGAGGGCCTCCTCCCGACCCTCCTCCCTAGCGGCAGCCAACCGAGCACGTATCTCCTCAGACGCAGGCATCTCCTGGCCTCAAACCACGCAGGAAGCAAGAGGAGAGGGCCAGCTATCGAAGGCCCGGTGGCTTATTTATAGCTAAAAGGCGGGTCCCACCAAAAGATTCCCTCCAGCTCAGCAAGGACGTCGCCGGACACGAGGATTGGACATTTCTTTCCGAGCTTCTGCGAAGCACGCAAAGATCGGGGATTGTGTACAACCCCGTGTCCGCCACAGGGGCCAAGCAAGCAGGCGGGCCGGGCCTCAGCCGCATCTCCTAGGCGGGCCGGGCCTCAGCCGCATCTCCTAGGCGGGCCGGGCCTCAGCCGCATCTCCTAGGCGGGCCGGCCCAGCCGCCTCTCTCAGGCGGGCCAGCCCCCGCTCGCCTCTCCTAGGCGGGCCGGGCCCCAGCCGCCTCTCTCAGGCGGGCCAGCCCCCGCTCGCCTCTCCTAGGTGGGCCGGGCCCCAGCCGCCTCTCTCAGGCGGATCGGCTGTAGTCCACCTCCCTCCAGATGACAGGGGGTGACTCGACAAGAGGTGCGCATAACCAGCCAGAACAGCGGGGTTTGGCTGTTGGCAGGCCAACCCAAGGGGCTCTTTAGTAAATTCAGGCTACCAGGGGCAGGTTATTTGCAGACCATCCAAGGTAATCTATAAATAAGACCCAAGGGGTACCTCAGAAGGCACGCTTACTAGTTCACAAATCTTATAGCGCTTTCTGAGGTACCTTAGCCCGGCAACTGGTTAAGGAGGGGAAGCGCTCTAAGATCTTCCGGGTGTGTGGTGGGACCTCCCAGCCGGGCCCTTGGTCCTGTCCTCTGTTTTTCTTTCCCTTGTTGTTTCTCTTGCAGGAGCGAAGTAGGTGCGAGACCACCCCTTCCCCAAGGGTCGAACTCCACAGAGGCCGGTTCCCGGTTTCAACACGACAGTTCAGAGAATGCGACGTCAGTCTTACCGACGGAAGCGCGTGAAATTATGTTAGACCATAAAAAGTGTGTAGAATAGGAGAGTTGGGGAGTCGGGAGTTTTGGAGCTGAGTGAGACCCACCTTTTTGTGATTTTTTGTTATATTTTAGGTGCATATAATATTATAAAAAAAGGGAGATTTCTTTTGGTTTGCCACTGGGTCTGCCAATAAAATTTTTCAAAATAATAGACTAAAATTAAAGAAGTGGCTTCTTAAATATAAATAAATAAAAGGAATGGTAGATAGGCGCTTCGCCATAAATTGCTTGTTATCGCACTTTGGAGAAACCCTACTCGCTCGCCTGTGAATTTTGCTGCTCTATCTTCACTTCTCATCAGGTTCGGCAAAACCCTAAATATTTCAACATCTCATTGCTCCCATCTTTCTTCGGTCATCTCCACATCCTTTTAGTTTCTCTTTGATTGTTCCTCCATGCGAGAGGAACCATTAACAACAATCTTTTATTAGGGTTTCTAGTTTCCGAAGCATGAGGACGCGGAAGACAGACTCGTCGCCCAAGCCTGGTCCCGGGAAGAAGGCGACCCAAGCAAAGAAAGAGGCGGCTGCTGCTGATAAAACCCCGGATACGGCTCCCAAATCCGCGCCCAAGTCGACGCCTAAATCATCTGCGACGAAGGCGTCCAGGGCTAGACAATCTACACCGGCCACTGCCATCACCACGCCGGAGCCTAAGCCTGACACGGAAGGTGCGATGTTTTTTCCTTTAAGTCGAATGGGTTATTAGTGTTTGCATGCAAATCCCAATGTATTCTTTCATATTTTTTAGCAGATGCCAAAGAGATGGATACTACTGTTGAGGAGCCAGAGAAGAAGGGACGTGGGATATCAAAATCTCCGCTAGCTGGGAAGGCTGTCGCTTCTTCCACCCCCAAATTGGTGGAAACTTCAGAAAATTCTCCTCCTCAGATCAAGGAAGATGTAAAGGATGGGCTGAAGTCCTGTTCCACTGCTATTTCTGTCGACGACCAGCCAGAAATTGACAATCCTTTAGACAAAAATAATGAAGAAAACAAGTCTACTGAAGTGACAAAGTTTGACGCAAAGGATGCAGGTGAGAAACTTGAAGTGGCTAAAACAGGCTTAGAGGTCAAGCAGGAAAACAGTGATTCTGTCAAAAAGGTTAAACCTGAAACTGATCCAGAAGTTAATGATGAAACTGAAGCTCACCCTATTGACAATGATGATCCAGAGGTTATTGAAGATGTGAATGATAATTCAGATGACAACAATGAAGAAGATACTTTTGAGGACCAGGACATGGTGGAAGAAACTGGTCAGGAGGTTGTATTTGCAGAGGCAGGCGAAGGTGGAGATGGAGGGGCTGTGGAAGGAGTGGGGGATGAGGAAGGACCGAAGCTGGAGGAGGAGGAGCAGATTCAACTTTCCGATATGGCGAAGGAAAGAAAAATAAAAAAGGAACATGAGATATTTGTTGGTGGTCTGGACCGGGATGCTGTTGAGGAGGATTTGAAAAAGGCCTTTGAAAAGGTTGGTGAGGTTGTAGAGGTCCGTCTTCACAAAGACTATGCTACTAACAAAAATAAGGGATTTGCTTTTGTTAAGTTTTCTAAGAAGGAACAAGTTGCCCGGGCACTTGAGGAGATGAAGAACCCTTTGGTAAATTTCCTCAGATGTTTTCTACGTATTTCTTTGTGCGCAAAATTTTGGATTTGGTAATTTTATATTTACTATTGTGTAAATTTCAACTCAAATATGTTATTTCAGTTAAATTTTGTGTAAAAAAATTAAAGTGGAAAAGTATGTGATCTTCAAACTTTAAAGTAAGCTTTTGCACACACTTCTTTACTATGCAGTTTTAGATCGATTGTTGTGGAAATGTCAATCAAACACTGTGTTGTTAAATTTTGCATTCCTGCTAGAACGTTTATTAAATAATATTACCAAACTTTTTTGAAGTAGAAGTGTTTGTGATCTGTGGATTAAGCTTTGTGGGTTACATTGCTGTTGAAGATTTTGGTTTTCAGTAGAAATATTATATTTTCTGATGATAAATTTTGGTTTACTATCTCTTCTTTCTGATTACCTGTCATGTTGTTATATTCTCCAGATACGTGGCAAGCGTTGTGGTATTGCACCTAGTGAGGATAATGACACTCTCTTTTTGGGGAATATTTGCAATACTTGGACCAAAGATGCTGTATGACATGCTCTTTCGTTGTTCTTTTGCTAGGATTTTGTTATTAATTCTGATGTTAATGATCTTGTTATTAATTTTGATGTAACTGATCCATAATCAAGATTTTTCCATGGTTAGATCAAGCGTAAACTAAAGGACTATGGTATTGACACTGTTGAGAGTGTAACACTAGTTGCAGACACACAAAATGAAGGATTGAGTCGGGGATTTGCTTTCCTTGAATTTCCTTGCCATGCGGATGCAATGGCTGCCTACAAGAGGCTCCAGAAGCCAGATGTGATTTTTGGACATACTGAAAGAACGGCGAAAGTAGCTTTTGGTGAGCCACTTCGTGAACCAGACCCAGAAGTCATGGCACAGGTTAGTTAATTTATTGAACTGATTGGCATCACTTGTAATTTGAGAATAATTTTTCAGGCTATTAGTAGATATGACTTAGTATATGTCATTTTCCATTCATATTGATGTAGGTGAAGTCGGTCTTTATCGATGGTCTACCACCATATTGGGATGAGGATCAAGTGAAGGAGCGTTTTAAAAGTTATGGAGAGATTGAGAGGGTGGTGCTTGCAAGGAATATGTCAACTGCCAAGAGAAAGGATTTTGGATTTGTAAACTTTGCTAACCATGAAGCAGCTGTCGCATGTGTTGATGGTGTAAATGACACTGAACTTGGGGACGGTAAATCTAAGGTATTTTGTTTGCTTTTGTGATTTTATGATCCTTCAAGTTGAATTTGATACTTTCTGGCCGTTTTTCTCCACCCTTTTCTAACATTTGTGAAGTTCTATTGTGTTTAATATGATTTATCATTAATATAAATGTTGCATGCTTTTTTGGGTCATTTGTTAAGATTCGGTTTTTCGCTCATGAACCCGCTAGGATTGGTTCTCTAGCTTAACATTGTGCAAAAGTTAATAAATGGAGAAAACATGATAGAAGTGGGTGTGTGATGCAGGGCGAATCTAGAGGCGGGCGGAAAAAAACCCGTGACCTAACCCTACGTGCTATGCAAATCCGACGGTTAAGTCACAATTAGATAATATTTAAAACATCACACGCAGATAATTCACAACAAGATAAAATAATTAATAGGGCGAAACAAGCTTAGGCTTTCCTCCGCGAGGAGGGCCAAAGCGGGAGCGCGCAACGAATAAATCCTGCAAATCACGATTAGTATCTAACAAACCACCACAATACAATATTTTCAAACAAATATAACATCCAGTCTAACCAAAATATGCTGAAAATAATAATCCAATACAACCAAATCTCACCAAATAGTGGGCTAACCAAGGCATTGAATAATCCGCAGTCGAAGATGCGTGTACGATGATACGAGGTGGAATCAGAGGTGGGATTAGCAATGTAAGTAGTTGTACTCGGCGTTGGAAGGCGGGATCGGACCAGAAATAAATAGAACTGGCTAGGTGGGGGTGGATCCGGTGTTTAGGAACGGATCCGGACTATGAAATGTGGAGTGAACAAGGGGAGGACTAGATCTGAATGGAATAGTCCAGATCTGGACAATTTTGGTAAGAGATGGGCGGTTGTGGCTTTGGGGGGGGGGGAGTGGGTGGCGGCTGCCTCAAGAAGAGGAGGCCAGGTGATGGTATGGCTGGGTGGTTGGGGGCCTGAGCGGTGGCTTCAGGAGGGGGAAGGCTAGCGGTGGAGGAGATTGGGAGGGCCGGCGGTGGGCTGGTGGCTGATTGCTGGTAGGGGAAGACTTTAGGAATGAATAGTTTATTTCTTTATTAAGGCTATGTTTGGGAGAGCTCCAACGGATTGAAAACCTGCAGATTGGAATAGAGCTGCTTAAACAGAGCTCTTTTAGAAGCAGTTTTGAGAAGCTGCAAATTGTTTGGGTGCCATTTTTGATAGAATAGCTGTTTGTACAAGCCTAATTTTTTTGACCCCTTTCCAATCTATAAAACCCTAATCTCCTCCTCCATGCGGGTAATAAATTGCTTCTGGTTGGCCGACAAGTGTGGGGACAAGCCAGATTTTTGCCTTGCTGTCGTCGGAGATCTGGAAAATGATGCGATGTCGTCGGGGATTAGAAACAAGACGGGAAGGTCGTGCGGGAGTCGGAGAAGTCGCCGCAGTCGCCAGATATCTGGAAGAGGACGCCACTGTCGCCGGAGAATGGAAAGAAGACGCGTTCCACGGTCGTCGGTGTCGCCGGAGAATGGAATAGAGCTCGCGGCCGGAAAATGGCGTGATGCCGCGTTCGCTCTCTAGGGATCGGGAAGAAGACAGGAAAGAAAAAAAATGAAAAGTGCTTTCACGGGAGTTAAAAGCGGGGGCTTGGCAGCTTTCTAAAAAGTCCCTAAAACAGCTCTCCAATAAAATTGATTTCCGATCAGTTGTTTGTAAGGAGCTGTGCCAAACGATTAAAAAACAGCTGTGGCGGTTGGAATAGAGCTTTTCCAACCGCCAGAGCTTCCCCAAATAGAGCCTAAATAGTGAACATGAGGGCTGTTGGGGTGGGTGGGGCTGAATCAGTGGATAGGTGGGTTGTTTGGGTGGACTTTGGGGTGGCGGAAGAAGGCTTGGATGGTGAGAAATGAGGCTTAGGGTTTAGGGGGTTATCTTGGGGAGGAAGATACACACCTAGGAGTCGTCATCTAGGGTTCCACAGAGTTGGCACCGTGGCGAGATCGCAGGAATCCGGGAATAGCTTTCTCCAAATTCTGCAATAGCCTAAACCAGCCCACTACAAGCCTATATATTGAAATAAAAGCTAGGACATCCCACTTTCAACGGCTATGATTGGCTGGAGGTGGGGCCACCACAATATATCAAAATATAATGGAAATTAATGAAGTAATATATCAAATCGATTCGCAACGTGAATCCAGACACATCTGCGGAGTCCGATCGTCGATCCGGGCACGCCATATATGGAAAGTCGCCAATTGGCCCCAAGCGGGCCCAAAACTCGTCCTCCTCTGCAGGTCCTCGTCATTGCTCCGCATCAGTGTGTATTTGTGATTGGGTACTCACGTATTGTATTTTGTGCATTTTCACGGTGAAGAATGTTTGTATGTTAGTTTCACCAATTTTCTCTTTATAAGTAGTTAATTCCGTCGCATTGGGAAAATAGTTGTTCTAAGGAGATTCAGTTGTTTGGTATGGTTAAATTGGTGATATTAAAATCATAATTTTGGTTGTTGTTTTTGTTCCTACAATCTGGGTAAAAGATAGAGTTCTGAGTTGGTATTAGTGGATATCAATTTTGGATTAAGTGACTGACATGTAGAGCTTGATTTATTGAAGAGGAGTCAATAAAAGAAAATTTTGTGTCTCAAACAAACATGTTTGGAAGTTATTTTAAAGATTTATTTCGTAGATGAATAGATGATGCAAAAATACTTCTAAATAGAGTATTAGTTTGGAAAGTTCAAGGTGTTTTCCAGATCACGTGTCTAAGGATTCTGATGGTTCTTGTTGATTAGAAGTTCAAAGTATCAATGTAAGAGAGGAGAATCTTTAATATGAGAATGATTATGAATCTTAACATTGCTCTTTTGGTGTTATTGATGGCTTTTTCAGTCCAAGCTAGTGATCCATTCTTACTGCATTTTGAGTGGAAATGGAGTAGAAATATGAGATCATTGTATTTTTTTCACCCTATTTCTAGAGATTGGAGTTCAACATAGGACATGTTCATTTTTTACAGCTTTATAAATAGTCTAGGATGAGTAAGGCTCTTTTTGGCTCAGCTAAAATAGTGGGAGAAGCAATGGTGTGATGCAATGGTGGGAATATCAGTTGTTTACTTGTTTTCTAGAATGGTGAGAAAAACAGTGAAACTGTCTGAAAGATTTTTTTGTGTTGTTTGAATAGAGAAGCAGACTATACTGTTTGAAAATTAAATTATTATTAAAATTTCATTATAAATTAATATTATAATTAAAAATATACATTATTAATTATAACTTGATTAATTATAAATAATACTATATTTTATAGTAAAGGCCATAAAGTCTAAAATATTAGCATTGATTACAATGTTATTTATTACTTGTTAAAACTGTTAAATATAAGTTAAAACTGTTAAATATAAGTTAAAACTTATTTGTTATGTATTATCCATTAATCACTAGCATTAAATAACAGATATTATTAACGTTGTTAATTATTAAAGTTAATATTACTAATTAACATTAAAAGTGAATTATTTTAGCTAATAGTTTATTAATTTGTATCTGGTTAACAATTTTATTATTAACGTTAAAAAGAGATTTTACAACTCTCAAAAATGGTTGAGAAAATATTATACGTTATTAATTGTTAACGTTAATACATATTAATAATTTGGAAAAATAGAGGGATGCGGATGTTAACACTGTAGTTTTGCCACTTTGGTCCCCCTACCACGGTGGGAAATCAACCGTGGCAGTTGTTTTTTAAAGGAATCTCTATTCCTACATTAGTTACTTTTTAGTTGTTTGAAACATATTTCACAGAAACTGCTATATGCAGCTCTCAAAAATTTTCCCCAAACGGAGCCCAAGTCAATAATAGGTTTTCCATCTGCAAAATTTTGAAAGTATTTTTACATTGAGCACATTGTAGCATGTTAAACTGCCATGAATCTTTTTTTACCCTTGGATTAAATGCATGCAAGATCACTAGGAATCTTTAACCGCTGATGAGCAGCTTGTTTTATGCAATGTAAAATTAGTACTATGTTTAAAAAATATATAAATTTATCCAATTAGGACATATTATTCCTAATATTTTCTTTGAATTAATAATCCTTAATATCAATTCAAAAATTTAAGAGTGTAACTCTGAGGACAATTTGGTATTAGAGATAGGTTTAAGGGTTCTAGACCATTAGAAAGAGTTGTCCGCATATAATTGCTTATTGCAGCCTTGTGTGTTCCTCTATTTGATGCTTGATTATTGATTATGATCTAACACTATAGTGTTCTTATGCGCTGGGTTGCTAGTGGCGAGGTGGGAACCTCGCGAGCTCAAGAGAACGGCACGAACAATAACAACACAGCCTCATGCCTGCACCATACCCACCCCATGCCTAGCGAACATGAATACGAGCCCCTCAGATTTTTGTAGAATGGTCTCTGAGGCGTCGACGGCGGCTTAGGCCATTAGATTTGTAGCGATTGGGACACCCGTCACACCCGAGGGTGCGGTGGAGCGAGCAGCGGTAGTGGAGTAGATAGTCGGTCAGAGGGAAGTTGGAAACTATGGCTTTCATTGACCAATCTCAGAAGTGGAATCCGTCTTATGTTGGCTAATTCCATTCACATGGAAATATAAGAACAAAATGCTTGCTTGATATTAATCATTTTTAGAACTTATTTTTATAACTTGATGAAAAACAAAGATCATGGTTCTTGTGTAACTTTAATAATCTTCTATTTGTTGTTCATATATTGGTGAGTGACTGTTACGCGTCTTCCCATAGCTTGTTAATATCTCGTCGTCGTTGGAGGTGGTGTTAGCGGAGATATAAGAAAGCCAAGCTCAACTTACAGAGAATGTGATGAGGGAGAGGGAGAAGAAGAGGAGAGCCGGGCTCAACTTAATGCGGAAGGAGGGTTGCCTTGCTCACCCAAGTCCTAGCTTGATGAAGTGGGAGAAGAGAACTTAAATGATAAAAGTAAAAAAGATATTTCATTACTTGCTTCTTTCGTGACCCATAGGGCCCTTATAAAGAATTACAAAATGACATTCCGATATTCGTAATAAGTCGGAACATTTGAACTTGTGTAAAATACTCAAAATATTAAAAAGATCTTAACGGTTTTTTAACAACTCAAAAAAAATATATTAAATATTAAAGGCTAACTAGTGTGAGGACCCAACTGTAATTATCATGATTGCTGTGTTTTTACCTTTTTACCCCCCTTAATCTGTCAATTGTTCTGCAATATTTTCATATATTCTTACCGGGTTCTTGAACATACTTAAGAATATGTTAACATAATTTGGCTTTATAATCTTGTTGAATTCATAGATGAAAGCAAGGGCTAGGCTTGCGAATCCTCTGCCAAAAACTCAGGCTGTAAAGGGTGGAATGAGTGGTGGGTTTCGCATCGGGCATACTGGCACTGGAGCTTATTCTAGATTTGGTAAGTTGAAATATTCTTAAATAGTGGAAGAATTCTACAATTTGTCTTTGATATTCCATTTCTGTGGATTATAGGTAGGGGCTTTGGTAGAGGTAGGTTTCCTTCCAACAGGGCAGGTTTTCAGGGTGGAAGGGGTTTTCATCCACGTGGTCGTGGCGGTAGGGGAGGTAGGTTTCCTTATGCAACTGATGATGTGGAAATGTCATATCCTGAATTTCGTGGTTGGAGGCCTTATGGAGTTCGAGGTAATTGATGATTTTTTGTGTAAATCTGTACTCCCCTCTTTGCGTCTGACTAATATAGTTGGTTTCATGATATCTTTACCTCCGGAGGTCGAAGAGGTTCTACACCTGGAAGGCTTGGTGCTTTTGATAGAGGTCGTGGCAGAGGATTTCCGTCCAGGAGGCCGCCTTTTGCTCCAGAAGGGGGCTATAGTGGACGTTTTGGGGTGCCCCAAGCTTCTGAAAGTCATTATTATGGTCGTGGGCGTGGTCTTAAACGCCCTTTCTCTATGATGGTTAGAACATAACATTTAGGCTCTTTTAGTTGTTGATCTTGATATAACATGTTTTCCGATTGTATTTGCCACAGGAGCATGACCCCAGTTATCTTGAGCCTCCTAGCAGATTACGTCCTCGCTATGATCTTTCTGACCCATTGCCCAGTGGTTCTCGTTATCTAGGTATTTTGTTTCTTTTTGGATGCTATTTATTGTTATTTATCCAGCATTTTACTGCACTGTATGTTTTAGAAAGGATACTTATTTAGGTAATCCTAATGTTCTGCAGATTCTTCTGGGTCAAGGTTATATTCACGTGATTACTATGGCCCAGATGTAAGAAGTTGATTGTGTTTTTTTAACCGCTAATATTTCTCATTATGTAACTTTCTTCTTACAATTTTACAGTACGGTGATAGCTCCTATTCATCTTATTATGGAGAGTCGTCTGAAGGTGGTTATTATTACTAACAGGTAATAATCAAGCTTTAAACATCTTATTGCTCACGATCTTGTAAGTTCATTGTTGACCCTAAATTGTAAATATTTTGATTTTTTGCTTTCCAGAAATCTGAGGATGCTGAGCCTGCCATCACAGAAAGATTCAAATTTCCTCGACATCTTCATCATCTAAACCATCACTTATGTTGATTGATGCACTTATCTAATATTAGTATCTTTTTTCGTTTCTTTTTCAACCTATTTAGTATTTATTTAGTTCTAGGTTATTTTCCATTTGAGTGACTTAAGTTTCAGATTGGAATTTTGACATCTGGAATATTACTTTAATCGTTTATATGATGGAGTTTGATTGGAATCAGTGATTTTGCATGATGTTATCAGGTTACCTTTGAAATATAGCATACCGTGACACAATGCTCTTGCAACTCGACAAAAGGTTGTGGTTACTTTGTGATCTATTTTCGATAAATATGTAGTACACAATAACGCCGAGATTGGACTGCTACCTTAATATTAACTTGAAAACCATCGAAGTAGAATATGATGTTGTTCATTCAGAAATGCAATTATCCTTTTGGTTATTGATTATGGTACGGTGTACACAAGTTGCATCTAATTTGGTGAATCTTCATCATTTATCAAGGTGATACAGGGATTTGGCTATTTAATCTTCTATGCAGACAACTGGGAAGATTTCGATCTTTTATCAATATTCAGCCGAGAAGAAATGTGCGATCTCTATCACTAGCAACTGATACATTTAAGACGTGTGACCGTAAACCATTGCGATCGCTATATGGTTTTTTTGGAAGAACTTATTTTTGACATCCATATTTGACCAGTTGGATGACAGGCTATTTGATTATAGGAGTATATCTGGTTTCTCAAGATATGTATGTACTATGAATACTTTGGTGATCGTCTTTCTTAATTTAGATGCACTTAATACTTCTTTGTTGTTTTGATATGTTGGTGGAAAGGGAAGAATAACTTTGTTTGTTGATTTGATAATCTCATTATATTTTAGACTCTCTACCCATGGAAAAATAGGTCATTTTTATTAGGATTTTGGCCTTTGGGGGTGCTAAAGGTCCCTCTACGAAATTCGTTCCCAGGTGATCAAGTAGGCTATGTTTTCAGTTTATGGAGCTCATGCATATTTTAAATAGTGTGGTTGATAATCAATTTGAGGTGCGTATGTTAAGCTCCTGTTTTTTTAACTTTACAAGATTGTTTTTCTAATGAAGGTCTCGATAGCTCTCTGATACTGCTACTGGTTGCAATTTCTTTTCTTTCTGTTATGCGCCCTTATATTTTTTCAAATACTTTGCATCTTTTGTCCACAAAATTTCATTGCAGTGATTTACTTGTTGATTACTAATAATTCCCATAACTTTCCATTTCTTGTATAATCCTAACTTTTATCTATATTTTTCCTTTTCATGTTCAACAATCACAATTTTTTTTTATTTGCAAAAAAAAATATTGTTTTATTTTTTGTTCCCTTTTGTATATTTATTGTGCATATGGATTTACTTTAAAGGAGGAAAAAATGTTCATAACCTAGCTGCCATTGATCACTGATCAGTTCTTTTGCTTCCCTTATGTCGAGCAACTGCTTTACTCAACTGGTTTTCCCCTATTTAGTCTGCTACGGTCGAGCAATCTTCTCTGCCGAGCCTTCGACCGATCAAAGCTATAGTTTCTCTATTTGAGCTTCTACTTCTATGATCAATTTTTCATGTTGAGCACCTACTTTGGTTGATTTTTTTTGCTCTCGTCAAGCCACTAGTTCATTGAACATTTTTTTCCACCTGCAGAACCTTCGTCTCCATTGGTGATCAAGTCCATGATAGCTTGATCGGGCTTTCAATCCTATTTTTTGATATTTGTCGGATGAGTCGCATGTCACGATGCCAAGGTTAACTCACTCGCTCCATGACCATTTTTCATGATAAATCTATGTATGTTGAGAATATTCTAGATTGCTGGAGAAAGATCATGCATGGGAGATGTGAAACAGTGTAGCGAGTATTGAATGATCTAATCTCCTCCTTATGTGAAGAAATCTAGATTCATCTTTGGTTTTGAAGGTAAAAGGGAAGGAGGCCTATATAAGGGGAAGAACTCTCATCATTTCCATCATCGAGTGTTTGGAGCTTGTTGTGTTAGTGAGTCTTCTCTTGTGAGGGTTGAGTGTTCTTGAGCATTGAGTGTTGAGTGTTGTTGTATGTCTTGTTCAATTGTCTCTTGAACTATCTTGTAATTTTATTTAGAAGGTTAATCATAGGATTTCTTTCATTCTTCTGCATTATTGAAGAAAAGGCTTACTTGGTCAACAGAAGTTGGTGGAAAACCTAGCCAAGTGCCGCACACACTTAGTGTTGAAGTACTAAGTCCGTGACAGTTGGTATCAGAGCTAGGTTATACATATCAGGATGCAACAAAGCCAAATATGGCAGGAGAAGACTCTCATATTGAGGAGCGATGTAGGGATACTACTCAACAATCTAGCAAGAAGAAGCGGGACCGAAATCTAGTTCGAGAAGAGAGCCACTTAGTGCTAGCTATGGAGGACTGGGAGAAACGCATGGAGGTCCTAGAAATCAATAACTGCACGACACGTAAAGAGTGGGAAGCCATTCGTGTGGATCTAGAGAAGAGACTCCAATATGCATTTGATGACAATGACACATTACATGCTTGCGTCGACTAGTTGGAGGATCAATCTAGTCAACTAAGAGAAAAAATCGCACACTTAAAGGAAGAACTAGTCATATGCAAGAAGGTTATCACCAATGGAAGTGCCAGTACTACTACTACCATTCCTAAAGTGGACATTCCCAAATCAGATTCATTCTTGAGCAAGCGGGATGCCAAGGAAATTAAGAACTTCTTGTGGAAGATGGAGAATTATTTTGAGGGTTGTCGTCTACACGTTGATGCAATCAAGGTACGCACTATTTCCTAATTTCTCGATGATAGTGCTGCACTATGGTGGCGAAGGAGGCAGACAAATGTCTCGAAAGGACTGTGTCGATTGGACACATGGGAGGAGTTCAAGAGGGAGCTTAAATGCCATTTCTACTCGAAGAATGTTGTATATCTTGCACGCAAGAATCCAAGGGAGTTGAAACAAAAGTGAACAATTGCAGAATATGTGAGCGATTTTATGTTAGGAAGAAGAAGGAGAAGAGAGAGAGAATCTAAGGGACTAGAGAAATTAGGGTTGAAGAAGGAGGGAAGGAGGAAATACCTGAATAATATCTTTCATAACATCCAAAGAGGGGGTCCGGTATATTTATACCCGGACCCAGGGCCGGCCGGTCAAGGGGGCCGGCCGGCCCCAATGGGGGCTGAACCAACTTGGTTCAGCCCCCCTTGGGCCAAAACTTATGAAGAGGGTGTCGCCTCCGTCACGCGTCAGCCTCCGCTTGTATTGCCGACCAAATAGCCGGGCCTCGTCCGGGGGCGTAACATTCCCTTCCCCATCAAAAACCAGCTTATCCCCAAGGTGGTAATCGGGGTAGAGCTCCCGAAACTCTAGCAAATCCACTCAGGTGTTGTGCTCTGCGCAGAGACCTTTCCACTTGACTAGTAGCTCAGGACAGTACACCGTGCTGCGACGCTTCCACTTGATCAAAAGTACGTCGTCAGGAATCGGGCGCAGCTCGCCCCCAGTAGTAGCTTCTGGCAAACAAGGGCTGACCTCGACAGTGTCGCCAATCTTCCGCCTCAACATGGAGACGTGAAAAGTGGGATGTATCCTGGATCCTTCAGGCAGCGCCAACGTATAAGCAATTGGTCCCACCCGCCGGGTGATTCGAAATGGACCATAATAATGCGGTGCCAACTTCTGATTCGTCCGCTGTGCAACAGACAACTGCCGATAGGGACGGAGCTTGAGAAAAACCTCGTCCCCCACCTGAAATTCCCGCTCAGTGCGATGTCTGTCCGCTTGTGCCTTCATACGATCCTGTGCCGTCCGGAGATTCTCACGCAAGGTCGCGAGTGTGCGGTCGCGGTCACGGAGTGTCGTACCACCCGACTCATAACTGCTCAGAGTAGGAGGCGGACGCACGTAGACCACCTCAAAGGGAGTCAGCTTGCTGGCTGAATGATAAGAAGTGTTGAAGCAGTATTCAACTCAATGCAACCAACTCGTTCACGTGCGCGGCTCGTCCTTGACGAAGCAGCAGAGGTAAGTCTCTATGCCCCAATTCAAGACCTCAGTCTGACCGTCTGTTTGCGGATGGTGAGCCGTGCTGAAGCGCAGGGTGGTCCCTTGCAAACAAAAGAGTTCCCGCCAAAAATTGCCAACAAAAGTGGGATTGCGATCCAAGATGATTGCCCGAGGGATGCCATGAAGCCGAACAATCTCGCGAGCGAAAAGAGCAACAACAGACTTGCCGGTATGGGGATGGCTCAAGGCGAGGAAATGTCCGTATTTGGACAACTTATCAACCACCACCAAAATGACCGTCTTGCCCTTAGATCGAGGCAAGCCATCAATGAAATCCATGGACACTGTATCCCAAATTTGGTGCGGAATCTTCAAGGGAGTAAGTAGCCCAGCCGGGGAGGTGGTCTCGTACTTCTGCCGCTGACACACGTCACACTGCTGAACAAATAATTGAATATCCCGTCGCATTCCCTTCCAAAACACATTGGCCTGAGCCCACTGAAGAGTGCGGAGAACACCGGCGTGGCCGCCCGTCGGTGACGAGTGGAACTCGTGCATCATGACCGTCCTACAGGCCACTGGGAGGGTATGACCACCCAACCCCGATAGTATAGCCGGTCATTTTGTAGATGATAGCCTGGAGCTGTCTCACGCGCTTGCCGTAGATCCTGCACAATCGCCTGTAGCTCGGGGTCCCGCTGGACCTCCTCCTGAATCTCATCAATAACATCCAGCTGGGTCGTAGAAATGTGGGCTAGATTGCCCTCCGACAAGCGAGACAAGGCATCAACAACCAGATTGTCCTTCCCTTGCTGGTAAACAATCTCGTAGTCGTATCCCAAAAGCTTGGTGACCCACTTCTGTTGGAGGGGGGGGGGGGGGGGGAGGAAACCCGCTGGTCCAAGAAGTGCTTCAAACTCTGATGATCTGTCCGAATCTTGAAATGACGGCCCAACAGGTACGGTCTCCAGATGCCCACGACATGGATGACGGCCAACATCTCCTTCTCATAAGCCGATAATCTCAACGTCCTTGGAGCCAATGTCTTGCTGTAAAAGGCAATCGGCCGCCCTTCCTGCATCAACTAAGCACCCAATCCCACCCCGGAGGCGACCGTCTCCATGACGAACTTCTTGGTGAAATCCGGGAGTGCTAAGACTGGAGTCGTCGTCATAGCCCTCTTGAGTGCCTGAAAAGCAACTTCAGCCTCATCCTGCCAAGAAAAGGCGTCCTTCTGTAACAGTTGTGTCAGTGGCATGACAATCTTTCCGTAATCACGCACGAACCGCCGGTAGTAGCCAGTAAGGCCCAAGAATCCCCGCAGAGCCTTAAGGATCTGGGGCCGTGGACAAGAGACCATGCTCTCAATATTCCAAGGATCGGCCTTCACCCCTGCGACCGAGACCAAGCGCCCCAAATACTCCACTTCCTCTTGACCAAATGAACACTTCGATCTCTTAGCATACAACTGGTGCTGGCGTAAAATGGAGAATACCTGGTCAACATGGCGCAAGTGGTCTTCCCAAGTAGCACTGTAAATAATGATGTCATCAAAAAAGATGAGCACGAAGTGACGAAGAATGTCCCTGAAGATCTCGTTCATATTCGCCTGGAAGGTGGACGGTCCACCCGTCAACCCGTTGGCCATCACCAAGAATTCGTAATGGCCGTCATGAGTCCTGAATGCTGTCTTGTGGATGTCTTCCTCCTTCATGAGAATTTGGTAATATCCAGATCGTAGATCAAACTTGGTGAACCGTGTCACCCCATGTAACTCGTCTAACAACTCCTCAATCAACGGAATCGGAAACTTATCCTTCAATGTGGCACTGTTCAGGGCACGGTAATCGACACAAAACCGCCAAGACCCATCCTTTTTCTTGACGAGAATGATCGGAGCCGAGAAGGAACTCGTGCTTGGCCTTATGATGTCTGCATCGAGCATTTCTGGTACGCTGCGCTCAATCTCGGTCTTCTGCATGTGCGGGTACATGCAGGGTCGTATATTGGGAGGCTCCGTCCCTGTCTTGAGTACAATCTGATGGTCCCGAAACCGTGAAGGCGGAAGTGTACGTGGCTCCTGGAAAATGTCCGCGTACTGCTCTACCAAAGCCTGCATCTGTATAGGCACCTCAACTGACTCTACCTCATCTGTCCTCATCCCCAAAAGAGTACCGCCATCAAACATCCCGCCTCCTCGAGCTGTTGGAGACTGCGTAGAGAAATTTCCTTGACCGGCGAAGAAGTGAGACCCCGCAAACAGAACTGCTTCCCACTATGCAAGAACATTGTCATCTGGTCCCAATCGAAGGTAACCCTCCTCAACTGCTGCAGCCACTGAACTCCCATCACCATGTCCGAGCCCCGAATGGGTAAAAGATAGACATCTGTGCGTTCGACGTACCCCTGCATCCGAACCTCGACTCCCTTCAATATACCCTGGCACTGCAATTTGCTGCCATCGGCCACCATGACCTGGAAGGTAGCCCCAGTGTCAATCAAATGCCCAACCTTCTGTGCCACATCCGGATGGATGAAATTGTGCGTACTCCCGCTGTTCACCAGGGTGGTCACCTTCTCCTGTCGGACCCGCCCTACAAGCCCCATAGTAAGCGGAGAGGGGTTACACCCCTCCATGGCATGCAGAGAGACCCCGAGCTCGGTCAGATCCAAGTCGCCTCCGAAATCCAGGTCCTCTGAATTCAACTCGTCCTCCGTCTCCTGTTGTAACATAAAGACCTGGACCTTCTGGCATTTATGCCCTGCCGTAAACTTCTCATCACAGTTGAAACAGAGTCCTTTTTCCTTCCGTGCTTGTAACTCGCTCCAGGACAGCCGTGTCACTGTCGGCCGTCCCGCTACCGGCGGTTCCTTCCCGACAGTAGCCGGTGTAGCAGTAGTGGGCCTCACCGTAGTGCGGGACCGCTGCCTGTTGAGCCGCTCTTCCTGAATGCGAGCCAGACTGATGACATGATTCAAACTGCGGGGCATGTACGCCTGAACCTCATCTTTTAAGTGGTCCTTCAACCCATAGACAAAACAACTGAGTGTCCTCTCCTCCCAGTGCACCCTATTTGCCAACTTTTCGAACTCCGTCCTGTACTCCATCACGGTGCCCTTTTGACGTAATTTTTGCAAGAGAGACTCAAAGTCCTCAAACTCTAGGGGCCCGAACCGAGCGGTAAACCCATCAACAAACTCTGCCCACGACACATAATCCCGCCCCCGCAGGAACCACTGCGTCCATTGGAAAGCATCGTCCTCCAAGTGGAAGGATGCCAATTGCACCCACTGTACCTCGGGTACATCTTGATAGCTGAAAAACAACTCCGTCTTCTGCACCCATTCCAAGGCGTCCCCTCCGGCATATTGAGGGAAATTCATGCGTGTCAGTTTCGGCGTCATGTACGGCCGCTGACCGGTCTGTCCTCGCCACCCCGCCTCCTGTCCAAATCCCGACGGTCTCCTTGGTTCTTCGTGTTCAAAAGGCTCGCCCGGGAAGCCATGGCGAAACTGCCCTGCCGCCGGAGCACCACCCCACTGCATGCCTCCTCTTGCTGGATGAGGTAACAGATCCTTCCCTCCATATGGGGGAACCAACCAACCACCCCCTCTAGCGCCCAAATCGCCGAGACCGGCTGTGCCGAACCCACCGGGGCCGCCGTCGCCCGCGCCATTCCAACCGGGGCCAAATCCGGCCGGTCCGATCCCGCCGGAGCCACCTCCAGACCCGACGTTACCTCTGCTGCCTCCTGCGCCATATCCGAGCCCACCGAGCCCCCCCCCCCCCCCCACACGCTCGATCCAAACCCGCTGGCGCCTCCAACGCCTGATCCGAAGCCGGGAGCGCCTTGCGTGCCTGACCCGACCCCGCCGGGGCCACCCCCGCCTGCTCCGACTCGGCCGATGCCCCCCATGCCCGATCCGACGCTCTGCGTGGTGCCGACAACTCTTGTCGAGCCCGTCTGGCCGATCCGATGGGGATCGGGTCCTGCAGCGGGAGATCCGCCCGGATCCTCCTCCATCACAGCCTTACCCTTCAAGTTTTGTGCCAAAAAAGCCATGATCTCTTCCATTCGGGTGTCGATCCGTTCTTCGAGCCTTTGGGTGGAAGTTTTCACATTTTCCTCGATTGCGGCCACCGAATCCGTCAACCCTACGAGATTGTCCTCTAGGGTTTCCAAGCGGCCGACTTCCTCTTGCGTGCGAGTGGTTACCATGGTGGAGAAAAGTGCCTCTGATACCAAATGTTAGGAAGAAGGAGGAGAAGAGAGAGAGAATCTAAGGGACTAGAGAAATTAGGGTTGAAGAAGGAGGGAAGGGGGAAATACCTGAATAATATCTTTCATAACATCCAAAGAGGGGGTCCGGTATATTTATACCTGGACCCAGGGCCGACCGGTCAAGGGGGCCGGCCGGCCCCAATGGGGGCTGAACCAACTTTGTTCAGCCCCCCTTGGGCCGAAACTTATGAAGAGAGGTCTGAACCAACTGGTTCAGCCCCGTTGTCGCCTCCGTCACGCCTCAGCCGCCACTTGTATTGACGGCCAAATAGCCGGGCCTCGTCCGGTGGCGTAACAGTTTACAACACTTGTTCTGCAAATCCGTGACATGTCAGAGGATGATCGACAATTCTATTTCATGGATGAGCAATAATTATGGGCAAAACAAGAGGTGCAGAGACATGACGCTCACGTTGTCGATGAAGTAATCATGACGGCCGAATCACTTAGTGAGTTCCACCAAGCGGAAGAGACGGGCCATCTCGAGAATGTTGAGGATGCTGAAGTTGAACCCAAGAATTATACACCCCGCCACAAAAGATTCGAGGACAGAAGACGACCACCCTCTTGCTTTGTATGCAAGGGACCTCATCACATGAAGGATTGCTTGAAGCTTGGCACCTTGACGACAATGATGAAGAAAGAGGAGTCCACAAGCGGGGACGAGGAGGAGCCACAAGAAATGGCAAGGCTAAGTATCATACAATGCCTTAATGCCATGTCTACTCGAGTATCCTACATAAGACGCTCACATTTGCAGTGTTTCTTCTGCAACATACCACAGAAAGTGAATTCTTGCCTGACTTTGAAGACGATAAGAATTGTTGTTGATCAAGTGGGGACCATGGGGACAACTATAAGCTGGGAAGTGCAAACCAAACCCACACTAGGAGAAGGATGATAAGTAAAGGACAAATGATGGTGGATGTGGAGATCGAGTGCACGAAGATGAGAGCCTTAGTGGACATAGGCTTATTTCTCATCTCCAAGACTGCTACAGAGAGAATTGGACTACCAACCAAGTTTGAACCAACACGGTTCAAATTTGCTAACTCAGGAAGTGCGAACTATTAGTCTCGCTCCAAATGTGAGTACTCATCTTGGAGGATGGAAGGGTAAGGTTCCCATCAAAGTTATTCCCTTTGACGATTATGACATTGTAATTGGGATGGATTTTCTTGATTAGTTTGAAGGTTTTCTCATTTTCCCAAAATCTGAGATACACCTCATTGATGGTCCGACTACCTACCCGGTACCGATAAGGAGAGTACATGGGCAAGAAGTGAAGACCCTCTCTGCGGTAAGGTTTGCACAAAGAATGTGAAACAAGGATGCATCGAGGACGACACATGGATTCAGTGGGGGAGAATGTCGCGGTGCCAAGGTTAACTCACTCGCCCATGACCATTGCTCAAGATAAATCTACATATGTTGAAAATATTCTAGAATGCGGGAGAAAAATCTTTCATGGGAGATGTGAAATTGTGTAGAAGAGTATAGAATGATCCAGCCTCCTCCTTATGTGGAGAAATCTAGATTCTTCTTTGGTTTTGGAGGGAAAATGGAAGGAGACCTATATAATGAGAAGTCCTCTCCTCATTTCCATCATCGAGTGTTTGGAGCTTGTTGTGTTAGTGAGCCTCCTCTTGTGAGGGTTGAGTGCTTGTGAGCATTGAGTGTGTTGTATGTCTTATTCAATTGTCTCTCGAACTATCTTGTAACTTTATTCAGAAGGTTAATCATAGGATTTTGGTCTCTCTCTCTCTGAGCACACCCCACCTAGGTAGCCGCGGTTCTGACTTCGTAGTATCTCCCGTCTCCATCATCCCTTCCTCTGGCCATCCTCTGGCCATCCTCTGGCAATCTCATTGACGTTATGTTGCGTGATCATATTATTCTTGTGCTTCTCTTATGTCCAACAACTACTTTAATCTGCTAGTTTGTTCTTATTTAGTTTATTACAGTCAAGCCATCTTCTCCGCTGAGCCTCCGGCTGATCAAATCTATAGTTTTTCTCTTGTCAGATTTCTGTTTCTATGTGCAATTTTCCATGTTGAGCACCTACTTTGGTCCACTGTTTTACTCTTGTCAAGCCACTAGTTTCATTGAACGTCTTCGTCCACCCACAAATCCTTCGCCTCCATTGGTGATCAAGTCCATGATAGCTTGATCGAGCTTTCGAACCTATTTTTTGTTCTTCGTCGGATGAGCCGCAACTCCTTACTGCCTGTTCTTCGTCGGATGAGCCGCAACTCCTTACTACCTGTTCTTCATCAATTGCCTATCCTTCATCATACACCATTGCTCCGTTGATGGCCATTTCTTTCTGTCCATCAAGCATCTTCTTTCTATCTATCCAGCAGTTGATGGCCATTTCTTTCTGTCCATCAAGCATCTTCTTTCTATCTATCGAGCAGCTTCTTTTTTATCTATCAGGCCTCTACAAATCATTCATCGGGCCCTCGTTTTAAATAAAAACTTTGTTATTTTTGTCTGCTTTAGATTGGGGCTCCGATGTAGATTTGAACTTTTTTTTTTTTTTTAATCTATCCGGCCTCTACAAATCATTCATCCATCATTTCTATCGGGCCCTCGTTTTAAATCGTAACTCTATTATTTTTGTCTGTTTTAGATCGGGCCTCCGATGTAGATTTGAACTTCTTTTCACTGAACATGATAACTATTGACTAAGAACTTTAAAGTTCCTCTACTACTTTAATGGGTATGTCATCATAGTACGAGGAAATACTTCACAATCACTATGACTTTCTCCCCTCCTAGCCCCATGCCCATGTCTCTTATGCATTTGTTGAAATTATTTCTTACCTATCTCGTAATGCATAGTGTAATGTAAATTTGGGTGCTACAGTCCACTTGACACTGGGAACTGCTAGGCACACACACCTCTTCGAGGTATATTACTATGGCTAATAGAAGCTTCACTCTCATCTCTAGAACTAGCGTTGTGCCGCTCATTCTCACTATCAAACTCTATTTGGTTTTTCCGGTCTCTGCCTCTAACTTCAATTTATTATTTATTAGTAGCCTCACAGCCCTTACTCAATCCAATAGGTTTTGTGCAACCTTTTTCTCTTTTTCTATTGCGATTCTAAATCTTCAGACACCGTTTTATTGGTAGGGCGATCAGTGAGTGAACTGCACATTTACATGCTTCCATTTCTACGTTTAAACTGGCACTGTTGTCTTGGCAATCCTTCTCTTCAAATACCATACAAGCCCATGCCTGATATATCTTTCCGAGCCTTGTTGTGAGTCGTGTATTTATGACAAACAACCACGCTTCTTTTTTTCCATCTTACTCCACCTGGTATGACAATCCTTTCTCTTTAGTACATTCAGTGATTCAAATGTTAATTGTTCATATATTAAAACCGCCAGTGTATCTAATTTTAAATATTTTGTAAGGTTTAATGGATCATTCTAAATTGATATGGTTATATTTTTGGATGACCAGTCTGTGTATTGTGTTTTTTGAACTTTATTAATGATGTTCATACTTAGTTCTCCATTGCTACTAAAATCATCTGCACTTGGTTACTTTAAACCTGATTTCTTGTTGAAGTATGAGACCGGGCGGTCTGGCGGTCTAAACCTTGGCGGGTTGTAGACCGCGCGGTCTAGCGGTTTCTCTCCAACGGTTTGATATCCTGGTTGTTGCTGTTTGAAGTCCGACGGTTTATCTCCGGTGACTTGGAGACCGGGCGGTCTAGCGGTCTCCTACCGCGTCTCGCTCTCTTGCATCTGGTATTGCCGAGCGGTTAGCCCATTGTCTAACCGCGCGGCTTGTTCGGTCTGCTTATTTCTAGCCGCACATATTCTGTATATTTTTAGTCTCATATTGTTAGTTTGTACTCTCCCCACTCTCCTCCATTCTATAAAAGGGAGGCCATACCTTTGTAAATGATATCTTTTTGGATAATAAAACTTTCAATTATTCAAAGTTCCGGCTTATTTTTAGTCGTTTGTTCGCTACTTTTACATGGTATCAGAGGACTCGATTTTCTCCTCCTGATTCTGTGCGCCCTCTCTGACCGTGCGACCTGTCCGCGCGGCTTGCTTCTTCTTCTCGCGACCTGTCCTCGCGGCTTGTTTCTTCCGCCTGCTTGCGTCCTGTTCGCGCGGCCTCTTTCTCTCCTTGTCGTTGCCCTTTGTGTGCGCGACCTCTTTGATTCCCCAGTCTTCTCGCCGCGACCTGTACTTAGTCGCCACGCCCTCCTCCTCTAGTTACTCCTCTTCTTAAGTCGC
Organism: Platanthera zijinensis; assembly: GCA_039513925.1. NCBI lineage: Eukaryota > Viridiplantae > Streptophyta > Magnoliopsida > Asparagales > Orchidaceae > Platanthera > Platanthera zijinensis. The sequence continues at coordinate 8,304,551 of CM077088.1, read as the reverse complement.
CGCGACCTGTTTGCCTTGTTCGCCTTGTTTGTCTCCCAGCCGACCCTTCTTCTGTTCGCGCGGGCTGTCTTCTAGCCGCTCGACTTCTTTCCCTCTGCTTGGTTCTGCGGCTTGGTCGTGACTTTTCTGGCCGCTGGTGTCTGACATCGTGACCGCTGCAGCTCTCCTTCTCCCTGTCCCCGTGACTTGTTTCCTAACCGCGCGGCTTCCCGTTGCTTTCTCCTATGGCTATTTCTGAGACTTCAACCGCCACCACTCCTGTAGCCAATCTGGCTCCGCCTCCTCCTACTCCTTCCGAAAACCTTAGCACGGTTTCTAAACTAGTTGGTTCTAACTATCCGGATTGGAGCGTTTCTTTCACTTTTCTCCTTCGCTCTCAGCGCAAACGTCATCACCTCACCGATGACCCTCCTCCTCCAGACTCTGCTCAATTTGATGACTGGGATGCGAGTGATGCGCTTGTCCTCACTTGGCTGGCTAACAACCTCTCTGATGAATGCCTTCCCGTCATACGCCATGATGAGACGGTCAAGGCCGCATGGCTTCACCTTGCTGCTCTCTACTCGAAGGGGACCCAGACGTCCCGCATTTATACTCTCTATGCGGAGCTCTTCGCTCGTCCTTCCATGTCTCCTATTGCGGCTTATCAGCAGGTTCATGCTCTTGGCTCTGAGATCCTCCAGAATCGCCCTTTTTCCGCGGACTTGGCCGAGCAGCACAAACACTTCCAGGAACTCTTGGTTGTTTGTTATCTTTTGCGACTCCCCGAGTCTTTTGATATGATCCGGCATCAGATCTTGGGCGAAGCAGAGTCTCCCACTTTGGATGCCACCGCGGCTCGCATCACTGTTATTACTTCGCTGCTCCATCGTCCTCTATTGTCCTCCCCTCCTCCGCAGGACTCCTATGCTCACCAAGCTCAGCGGGGTGGCACTAGTGGCCGCAGCCAATCAGGCGCGCGCGGTTCGTCCAGGTTCCTCTGCTCTCACTGTGGTCGTACCGGCCATTCTGTTGAACGCTGCTGGCAGAAACATCCTCATCTTCGCCCCTCTGGTGATACATCTTCCTCAACCTCCGTCTCCTCTCGGCCATCTGCCTCTGTGGCCAGGACCTCAGGTAGTGCTCACGTCGTTACCCAAGGTAAATGACTGATTGACTCTGGTGCTACAAATCACATGACCGACAATCCTCAATGCTTCTCTCTCCTAGAAACGCATGATCGGTTACCCCCGGTTCTTGTTGCGGATGGTTCACCTTCCCCAGTTCATGGGACGGGCATGGTTTAAGTCACCCCGTCGCTTCGCTTAGCGGACACCCTCTATGTCCCGAAGTTCCCTTGCAATTTACTCTCAGTTACTACTTTATGCAAGCAACTTCAGTGCTCTGCATTATTTACTCCTACTTCTTGTGGTTTTCAGGACCCGAGGACCCAACGGACGATTGCTACTGGGACTGAGAGCGGCGGCCTATACTTCCTTGACAACGTTTCCGCTCTGTCCACCTTCTCTTCCTCTTCTACCGATCTGCTTCAATGACATCTTCGCCTTGGACATCCTCCTCCTCGGATTCTTCGTCAGCTTCTGCCCCACTTACCTCCTACCAGTCCTCCGCTCGTCTGTGATGCGTTTCAGCTTGGCAAACATCACCGCTCCTCCTTCCCGCCGAAGCAAGGCCGTGGTTCCTCTCGCCCGTTTGATCTCATTCATTCTGATGTCTGGGGTACTGCTTCTACTCTCACCGTTGGTCGGGATAGTTCTTACTTTGTAATTTTTATTGATGATTTCTCTAGATGTACCTGGGTGTATCTATTAAAAGATCGCTCTGAACTATTTTCTGTATGACAATCCTTTTATTATATGATTAAAACTCAATTTGATATTTCTATTAAAGTCATTCGCTCTGATAATGATAAAGAGTATCTTAGTCATGAGTTTTCCTTTTTTTGTATGCAATATGGTCTTATTCATCAGACCAGCTGTGTTTACACCTCCCAACAAAATGGGGTGGCGGAACGTAAAAACCGCCATCTCCTCGATGTCGCTCGCACTCTCATGACGCAGATGTATGCGCCTCGCTCTTACTGGGGCTATGCTGTTCTCCTCGCCTACTATCTCATCAATCGCATTCCCTCCACGGTTCTCCATGGCAAGACCCCCTTCTTCATTCTCTACCCGGGCAAGGAACCCTTTCCTCTCCCTCTCCGAATCTTTGGGTGTACGGCGTTTTTTCATGCTCTGTCCGCTACCCGTGACAAGCTTTTCCCCCATTCCACAAAATGTGTCTTTTTGGGTTACTCGACCACTCAAAAAGGCTATTGTTGCTTTGATCCCGTTCTGCGCAAACAGTTTGTCTCCGCGGACGTCACATTATTCGAGAATGCATCCTACTTCTCGTCTCAATCACCGCTTCCTCCTGATGTCTCTGACTCTCCACCATCACTCTGTGTTCCTTTCACGCATATCGACGTCTCCCCTCCTATATCATCTCCTCCTTCGTCTCCTCCTCTCTCTGTTATACCCCCTCCCCCTTGTCCCTCTTCTCCGCAGCCGTCTCTCTAGTCCCGGGTCAGCTTTCTCTGCCACGAACGCTTCGGTCCCTGAGGCACGAGTCGACCTGGATCTTCCCATTGCTCGTCGCAAAGGGGTGCGGGCGTGCACCCAACACCCTCTTGCAGCTGTTGTTTCCTATGATCGGCTTACTCCTTCTCGCAGGTGTTTTGCTTTGGCTATCTCGGCTACTACCACTCCCCGCACCTACCAGGAGGCTTTTGTTAGTCCTCATTGGAAATCTGCCATGAATGAGGAAATCGTCACTCTTACTGAAAGGGGTACCTGGACCTTTGTGTCTCCACCGGTGGGTACTGATGTGGTTGGCTGTCGCTGGGTGTTTGTTATGAAGTTTCGCCCAGACGGTACTGTGGAGCGCTACAAGGCCCGGCTGGTGGCCAAAGGCTTTACTCAGACTTATGGGGTTGACTACTTTGATACTTTCTCCCCAGTTGCTCGCCTCAGCACCATCCGAGTTCTTCTCTCTGTGGCTGTCAACAGGGATTGGGCTATTTCCCAGCTTGATGTCAAGAATGCCTTTCTCTATGGGGATCTTCAAGAGGACGTTTACATGGAGCAACTTCCTGGGTATGTTGCTCAGGGGGAGACACGAGTATGCCAGTTGAAGAAGGCCATCTATGACCTAAAATAGAGCCCTCAGGCATGGTTCGACAAGTTCAGTGACATTGTGGCTGCAATCGGCTTTACAAGAAGTTCGGCCGATCACTCGTTTATTCGCAAAACCGCATCGGGCCTTGTGGTTTTGGCGGTGTACGTGGATGATATTTTCTTACCAGCGATGACCAGGCTGGGGTGGACTTGACAAAGAAACACCTCTGCAAACACCTAGTCACGAAGGATATGGGCTCCCCGAAATATTTTTTGGGGATAGAAATCTCTCGGAAGCCCGACTCGTTGGTTCTCTCACAACGGAAGTATTCTCTTGATCTTCTACGAGAGGCAGGATTGACCGATGCCAAATCGGCCCGGTATCCCATGGCTACTGGAGAAGACAAAACATGGACAAATGACTCGCCTCTTATATCCGATGTCACGAGGTATAGACGTCTGGTGGGCAAACTCATTTATCTCATGGTGACCAGACCCGACATCGTCTATGCTGTAGGCAAGGTTAGTCAGTTCATGCAAGTTCCCAGGGAATGTCATCTTCATTCTGCCTTGAAGATATTAGAGTATGTCAAAACAACACCGGGAAAAGGGCTACTCTTTCAGAAGCATGGTCATCTGAGAGTTGAAGCCATAGTTGTCAAGGCGCGCGCCTAGGCGCACCTGAGGCGCCGGGCGCACCAGGCGCAGTCCGCCGTGCCTCAGCACAGCTGAGGCAGGCGATGTGCCCCAGGCGCGCCTCAGGCGCGCCCAGGCGCGCCGAGGCGCGCGCCTTACAGGCTCCCAGGCGCACCAAAAACGCGCCCGGGTCTTTCAAGGTATTTTTTTTTAAAAAAAAATTTAATATGGTCAAAAACGTGATCCTAGACGCACCCGAGGCACCCCAATTGAGCGAATTGGGTGCCCAATTCGCTCCCAATTCGCTGAATTTCAGCGAATTGGGCGCCCAATTTGCTGAAATTCAGCGTAATTGAGCGAATTGGGCGCCTAATTCGCTCAATTTCAGCGAATTGGGCGCCCAATTCGCACAATTTCAGCGAATTGGGCGCCCAATTCGCACAATTTCAGCGAATTGGGCGCCCAATTCGCCAAATTTCCTTTTCCCCCAATTTTTGCGCCTCACGTGCCTCAGGCGCGTGCCTGCGCCTTGCGTCTAGGCTCCAGGGGCCCTTTGCGCCTCGGTGCGCCTTGCGCCTTTGATAACTTAGGTTGAAGCCTACTCAGACTCAAGCTATGCGGATGATAAAGGTGACCGTAAATCTACATCAGGTTTTTGCACATTTGTTGGAGGTAATCTTGTGAGCTGGAAGAGCAAGAAACAGTCTGTTGTCTCAAGGTCCAGTGCAGAAGCAGAATATCGGAGTATGACGTCAACCACGTGCGAGCTAAAATGGTTGCGGGCTCTCATGCTTGACCTAGGAGAGGTCTACGACTGTCCTCTTCCTATGTTCTGTGACAACAAAGCCGCTATATACATATCCAAAAATCCGGTCTTCCAGTAGAGAACGAAACATATAGAAGTCGACTGCCATTTCATCCGGGAAGAGGTCTTGAAGAGACAGATTTGCACTCCGTTCGTTAACTCCGACAAAGAGTTGACGGATATCTTCACCAAGCCGGTTTCTACTTCCTTCTTCCACATTTGTGACAAGCTTGACATGATTGATATCTATGCTTCAGCTTGAGGGGGAGTGTTGAAGTATGAGACCGGACGGTCTGGCGGTCTAAGCCTGGCGGGTTGTAGACCGCGCGGTCTAGCGGTTTCTCTCCAACGGTTTGATATCCTGGTTGTTGCTGTTTGAAGTCCGACGGTTTATCTCCGGTGACTTGGAGACCGGGCGGTCTAGCGGTCTCCTACCGCGTCTCGCTCTCTTGCATCTGGTATTGCCGAGCGGTTAGCCCATTGTCTAACCGCGCGGCTTGTTCGGTCTGCTTATTTCTAGCCGCACATATTCTGTATATTTTTAGTCCCATATTGTTAGTTTGTACTCTCTCCACTCTCCTCCATTCTATAAAAGGGAGGCCATACCTTTGTAAATGATATCTTTTTGGATAATAAAACTTTCAATTATTCAAAGTTCCGGCTTGTTTTTAGTCGTTTGTTCGCTACTTTTACATTTCTAATACATATTTACTACGTTTAACATTCTCTACCAATCTTCATGTTCTTACACAATTATACATCACAATAAAATGTTGTTACTGAGCACTAGAGTCATCATCTTTTGGAGGTTGTACGTTCCATCATGCTACAGACACTTGATCCTCCGTATTGGCACGATGACCTCATGATACCTCATCAATTGATTGCCTTCCTTTGCCCTCAATTTTACTTAAGTTTTTATCGTGTTTTCCACTTTCTATATTTTCTCCCATACATTGTGTTTTTAGCCATGTTTGTTATGCCAACCTCTTAGGTCCTCTTATTTCCAATCTTGCTTCTCATTTGGAAGAGTGTGTGCTTTTTTGGTACTTACCACATTTGGCAAAATATGTATGCAAAATACATGGTAGTTTCTGCGGTTGTGACTTCCCTTAGGATGAATCTTACTTCTCACGTTCTTCCACCCCGCCTTCTCTGTTATGTGCCCCTTCGTATCCCATCTTCCACCGAGCATATTATTACCACTCCCATGGAATCTTCTACACAACTACATCCTTTTTTGCCTTGTTTTTTTCATTGTTGAGTGTCCCTCACTTCTAAGAAATTTTATACGACACAGAGTTCATCATTTAATTGAGCATTTTGCTTCCACTGCTCATGTGCCCAAGTATCTCCCCATCCGTCCTTCACAAAGGTGCGCCAGTATGTACTTCTCATCGTTTTAGAACTTGATCATATCAGGGGACACACACAAGTCCCCTTGACCCCCCAATTGGATCGGGGGATCGAATCGATTATCGTTTTGTCCAACCCTCCGAGAATCATCATATTTGGTTTGTTGCTTTGATCTCGCTTCTTCTTTACCGGCCAATCACATCTCACACCGTGTGCCTGGGAGAAATATCCCTTGTGTTTGCGAGCCCTCGCCCTCACCATACTTCCGCATTGCCGCTCCATTTGCCTTGGCGCAATACCGCAAGTTGCGCGGCTTCTGTGCGCCCGACAACTGTTGTTGCGCCTAGCCCTCTTTATCTCATTGTATGCACGATGGTTGACGCATGCCTTGACGTTGTCCAAAAGTCTCTTACCTATCGATTAAATGCTCATGAGGAGATGATGGCTTTCATGCTAGCCACCTTCAACGAATCTACCACCACATGGAGCAATTAATTTAACACCAAGCACCCTCAGGCCTCATCCCCTCCATTGGAGGATGCACCCCCTTTTTAATCTCGACATACCATTGGAGCATCTAATGGCTATCCCTTTCATGGATATGGCCACCATCCATACTTCCCGCTACTTGAAGGTATCCTATTTCAACATGGCCAATTCCATGGGACGATCACCAAGTAAGAATAATTTTTGAGTGGCCATCCTCTTGGAGAGTTCGCCTTGCAGTGGATCTGTTCACGCCACTAATTACCATAGATCTCACAGTCATACTTCTCATTAAGATTTATGATCATTACTATGGCATCACCAGGAAGCGGTGATGCGATGTTCTCGCATAGCGGGGTTCACAGACAACTACATTATCGAGTCAACCATGTGTTTGGCCCCCCTTCAGACCGCTATTTCGGATTCTTATTACAGGACCTTCTACTACACTTTTGTTGCACCCATCATCCTACTGCAATCATCGATGCCATGGAGATTCCCCATTTTGTTGAGGCAAATTTTCCCTTAAAACCACAAATACCTCACGCAATACCACCACCTCCCACATTCTACGATCACATCCTCGCTCTCCTCCCACCTTCAAGTCCCTATCCCTTCACCCTACTATAGCTCCACATACACCTCCACCAAAGTCGACTTTCCCTACCCAAGGTAACTGAAATCCACCCACCATAATCTTTCTAATCAAGAGTAAAATGGCTTGTGAAGCAAATGACTATGCTTACCTCGCAAGCAAATCTACCCCATCAACCATTACCTGTCATATGAAGGAACTACGTGCAATCATTATTGACGACGAGGAGGAAGTCACCTTGTAGGATTTTGATGCATTCGAATTTAGCAAGGGCCAAGTCTTCAAGGGAGCTCTCCATCGCCATGAGCTCCTTCAATACTCTATGGGTGGAATATCTTGTTGACACACTATTAAGCTCCAGGGGCTACTACATTGTACTCATATTCTTATCATGATTGGTAGCGACATTGGTCATTGTTTCCTTTTTCAGGAATTGGTGTCGTGGCTACGCCTAGTTACGATCCCCTCAATGGGGTATACACTGGGCGATAGTCTCCGCAGGACAATAGGTGGCATATGGAACAACTTAATACTTAAAGAGACCCCCTGTAAGGTAATGACATGCTTCTACATCTTTGGTTTCAGTGGGCATGAATTCTATTATGAGTGGCGCTTGACTCCAAACCTTGGGAAACATCAAGGTTAGCTAGGTGCATGACCGTGTTCTTTGATCTTCATGGTGAACGATATATCTCATGTGAGGATGTGTTGTTCGAATGCATGATGACAACATTCCGAGAATTCAAGAAAGAGCATTACCTTCTACACATATACAACATCTTGCAAGATTTTTGAAAGTGTACACTTAGTCGCACGGAGTCTTTTATCACATCGACATCCCATATATTGACAATATTCCCCGATTCTCGGGGTGGAGTCTATCGCGGTACAACCATACATATACAACCAAGATGTTTGCGAGTGGCATCACTCACCCAAGTGATTTTCCTTTCAATTACCCTGTATTCTTGGTCTGCGAGGACATAAGTTGACGCTTTTGTATTGACTACTAGGAGCGGAACAATGCCATTTCCATTAACAAGTTCCCCGGTCCAATCATACATGAGCTCTTTAACAAGCTTCGGGACGTCATGTACTTTTCCAAACTCTACCTTTACTCATGTATGTTATCATCAGATTCGAGTGCGCATGGAGAACATTTCAATGATAACCTCACAGACCCATGACAACCAACCACTATGAGAGTTGTCATGCTGTTTGATTTAGCAATCGCTCCCGCTACCTTCCAGGATACCATGATTGTTATCTTTCGTTAAATGTTGTATAATTATATTTTGATTTTTTCATGGTGTCTACTTTGACATGGCTACACACTTACTTACCTAGAGGAAATACTCCTTTGGGAAGTGTGACATTAAGTACTTAAGCTATACTTATTTGGTGAATGGTGCGGCGATGGATCCAAAGAAGGTGGGTGCGGTACTCTGGTTACCTCCGACTTACCCTTTGTCGGACGTTGGTGGCTTCCTGAGTGTTACGAGTTACTACTGACGCTTTATCCTATATTATGACAAACTAGCTCTCCCATTGATCACACTCTTCAAAAAAGAGTATAAATGCAACTTCTAGGTTGACCCCTAGACCACAACGACTTTCTCCCATTTTAATGGGTTTATTGGATGCTTCAATGCTCGGTATGTCTGATTTTACTTGGTCATTACACCCAAATGTGTTGCCTCAGGCTTGTGCATCAACGCGATCGTCGTGCAACTTGCTCGATCGATTGCCAATTTTACCCACTCATTCTCTCCCTTACCTCCTTGTCCGCCATTTCACAGTGTTGATTGACCATCATAACTTTCTTTACCATCTCAGAGAAAAAGAAATATTCCAATGTTCAACAAGTCTGGGTGGCCAAGCTCTTCTGATATAGATTTCTAGTGGAATTCAAGGAATGTAAAACAAATAAGGCAGTTGATGCCTTATTTTGTTATTCAAAGCTTGTGCCATTCTTCGCAATCCCACACTCAGTGTGGGAGTAGACGTCAATTAAATAGTCGGGGGTTGAGGTCAACCTGAGTTTCCACTGTATCTTAGTGTTCCGAGCAGATGCTACAACAATCCCTTCTCCCACAATACGCTGATGTTTTATTCAGGCTTCTATCATGTGTTGTAAGTTGTCAAACATGTGTTCTAAGTTGTCCTTGCCGGAGTAGAGAGAATGCATCTCATCCCACATTTCTTTGACCGTTTTATAGTACATGGACATGCGGTTTGTCTCAGTATCCATGGAATTAAGCATCCAAGATTGGACCCGACCGTCATCACGGATCCAGTCATCAGTAGGGTCAGCAGGTTTGGCCCGAGTGAGATGGTGGAGAAGACCCTTGGTCTGTAGAACACGACAAACCGAATGGACCCATTCGACAAAATTGGCTTTCCCGCTGAGAGATATGGTGGTTATTCGAAGCTCATCACGAACTTCAGTAGGCGGGGCATCAAAACGTGCGGGAAGGGATGAAGTTGTCGTAGAGCCCATAGTAGCAAGAGAAGGGCGGCTAGAAGAGAGACTTGACGACTAGGGGAAGGAGGCCGGGCGGCTAGGAGAGCCCGCAGCGGCTAGATCCAGGAAACAATGGCTAGAGCTAGAAGAGCTCGCAGTGGGTGGCTAGAAGAGCTCGCAGCGGACTATCCGGCAAGGCCGCGTAAGAAGAGCTCGCAGCGGCTAGGAGAACGGGTGGCTAGAGCCAGGAAACAACGGCTAGGAGAACGATCGTCGGATAGAGCCCACTTGGCGAGTAAAGAGAGAGCGTAGCGAACTATCCGACAAGGTCGCGTAAGACTGAGCAGCAGACAAAAGAGATCGCGGCGGATAGAGAGGAGAAAACCGCGGCTACTCGCGCGAACACTGGCAAACGAGTAGAGGAGAGAAGAGAGGCAAGCCGCAGAGAAGCGGACAGAAGAGTTGTGGTTAGAGAAGAGCAACACGCGACTAGCGAGCACAAGGGAAATAGTCCGCAACAACCAGAGAACACCAAGAGGTCAAGCAACAAGGAAGACAGAGGTCGCAGCGGGCAGACCACACGACAAGTAGAAGGCAAACTGCGCGACAAGCAGGAGGGAAACCGCGCGGCAAGCAACGACAAGGAAGAGGGCGCAGCGGGTAGACCGTGCGACAAGCAGGAGGCAGACCGCGCGACAAGAGCGACAAGAAAGAGGAGGGCATAGCGGGAAGAGAGAAGCAGGGCCCAGAGGATCCTTTATAAATGGAGAGAGACGGGGAGGAGAGGGGGGAAGGATGTGGAGAAAAAGAGAGAAACGGTTAGAGAAATACGAAGCCGCGGTAGGAGGCGGACACCGCAAGAGCGGTTAGGAAGGAAGGGCCGCGGTTAGGGAAGAGAGACCGCCTAGTGCAAGACCGATGGACGGTTAGGGTAGAGAGACCGCGGTTAGCAAAAACACTAACTGCCTAGAACAGGGCCGATCCCTCTGATACCATGTAGAGAAATGCAAGAGAGAGAAATAATCCAGATTTTTATTATTCTGTAAATACATGAGTACATACACTTATATAGAGAGAAAGATAGCGAGATCCGTTTACATCTACAATGTGGGACTAAATAGAATATATATGGGCTTATAGATGGGCTCCTCCTGATGTGCTTTTTCATTATATTTTAACAATAACAATGGATTTCATCCAATGATGTTGTTTGCAGATTTGTAGTTATGGACTGCCTCTTCGGTTTTGTTTGCATATTTGAAATTCTGGGCCGTCTCTCCAAGTACGGATACTTCGTTTTGCTGTAATATTCTTCCACCACACTTTCCATGGCTGAACATTTCTGACATGGTACCTCAGGAAATTTTGAAAGATATAACAATGGATTTCATCCAACAATTTTGTTTGCATATTTGTGGTTATGGTCTGCCTCTCTGAGTACTGGTGCCTCATTCAGTTGCAACATTCTTTCACTTACCCTTTTGTTGCAGACACATTCATTTTGACTTGGTACACCTGCACGAGTTTACGGGGTCTATTGTCAATGATTGAAACCCAATTTTTATGAATATATTTTCTTGGGGCTATCGAACAACTAAGTACTCACTTGCGCTTGAGCACGACCATCGATCTACATATACAGACAAATGGACAATCTGAGCTGCTCTTAAAGACCCTTACCCTTCCATTGCTTCCATGTTCGATCAGGCAAGTGCATAAGTGAACATTACACCGCCAATACCACACCTTTTCAGGTGGTATATAGCCGACCATTACTTGGTATTGTTCACCATTTTCCAGGGAATTCAAGTGGAAGCTCAGGAAAACAATGTGGATGAGATGTTACTGCAACTTCATTTTTTTCAAAAATAGATCCAACAAAAGACTGTGACTAGTGCCAACAAACATCACCAACTGCAATGCAGTTCAAAGTGTGAGATGTTTTATTTGCTAGCTTCAGCCATATCACGAGGTCTCGGATACCACTCGATGGCCAGTGATGCTCATGATCCGATTCAATTGGTCATTCCATTCAAAGTCTGCATGGGCAAGTGCAGCCTTCCTATCAACAACATCCATCATGTATTACATATGTCCTAGTTGATGCCGGTCGTGGGGGATCACCTAGTCGAAGATGCTCTACCGACCCACGTAACAACCGAGAAAACAACATTTATAGCCCAAAGTCAAAATCAATTGAACATAGAAGAGGTGTGTCAAGTGGACCAGTTGATCGTCACTGGAAACATCATTCCTCGTTTGACGCTACATGGCTGATCCTTGACAACTTTCATCGCCAGTTTCCGTAGCATTTCTTGGGGACAAGACAATTTTTTAGAAGGGCATATTGTTATGTAGCCAGAACTAGAGTAGATGATGGCACGAGCATGTGGTGGGTCAACACATGTCGTCATTTGGAGAGCACTGCATTGCTATGGGCATAGATGAGGTGTAGCGGGTTATCTTAATTCCACGCCCATTATTTTCCCTTTAGTTTTCTATTTTTCATATTTACGACTTTTGATTTTGAGCCTTTATATTTGAATGTATGCTATTGAAAACACTCACATTTGATACTCTTATCTTGAGCTAGGATTGACCAAGGGTCTTCCCTTAGAGCTCTTCTCTAATCATCATTTTTTCCTCCTCCCTCCAAGATTTGTCGACTACCCTAGCTCCCATAATGTAAGACTCATCCATTACAAAGATTGGTTTTATCTCTCTCTACTGTTACCACTTCTTTTTTGTTGTTGGGGCATTAGGGGTTTGATGAATAATGCCAAGATCATTCAGATACATTTTAAATTTAAAATTGTTGAGAAAGCTCAAAACTGGTATGTATTGCTTGCGTGTATAAAAACAAGGAGAGAATACAATTATATAGGAGGAAGAGAGAGGGAATAAATCCTATACAAGATGTGGGACTAAAGAGGAGAGAAAAAAAATTGGCCCAAAAGATGGGCCCAATACATGGGCTATTCTAACACTCCCCCGCAAGCTGGAGCGTACAAATCGTATGCGCCAAGCTTGGACAAGCATTGATAGAAGAGTGCCTTGGAGAGAGCCTTTGTGAGGACATCCGCAACTTGTTCAGATCCTGGGACATGCTTTAGATCGAGCTTTTTCATTTGAACTTTTTCTCGAACGAAGTGACAATCGACTTCAATGTGCTTTGTTCTTTCGTGGAAGACTGGGTTCTTGGCGATATGTATAACAGCTTGGTTGTCACAAAGGAGAAGAGCCGGTGACAGTTATTTTACACCCAAATAATTGAGAAGACTCTCAAGCCATGTCAGTTCCGATACAACAGATGCCATTGCCCTGTATTCTGCCTCAGCTGATGATCGAGCAACGACCGCTTGTTTCTTGCTTCACCATGTAACCAAATGTCCCCCAAAGTAGGTGCAAAAAACATTAGTAGATCGCCGGTCATCAAGAGAACCAGCATAATCAGCATCTGAGTATGTCACCAAAGTTGGAGCAGAAGAAGAGGTTCGGTAAACAAGTCCTTGACCAGGGGCTGTTTTAAGGTACTTGAGAATACGTTCAACAGCCTGTAGATGAGATCTTCGAGGAGAATGCATGTATCGACTGACAAGACCAACAACAAAAGAAATATCTGGTCTGGTAACCGTGAGATAGATCAATTTTCGAACGAGTCGACGATAATATTCAGGATTCTGGAGAAGTAGATCCGAGTCAGATGCCTGGGCGCACAACTTGTGGTTAACATCCATAGGGGTATCACTTGGCTTACAACCTGAAAGACCAGCATCATGAAGAAGGTCAAGACAGTACTTTCGTTGAGATAGAGTAAACCCATCCGGTCGTCTGGCAACCTCTAGACCCAAGAAATATCGTAGAGGTCCCAAATCCTTTGTCTGAAAGACAGTTTAGATGTACTTTGACTGTCTGTATCCCTTGTGAGTCATCTCCTGTAATAATGATATCGTCAACGTATACTGACAGAAGGACCGCCTTTGTTGGTCGATAACGAGTAAACAACGAGAAGTCGGTCGAGCTTCGAGTAAAACCAATATCACGGAGAACCTTACTGAATTTTTCAAACCATGCCCGTGGAGATAGTTTGAGACCATACATAGCCTTTTGAAGGCAGCAAACCTGAGACTCTCCCGTGACCTCAAACCCGGGTAGTTGTTGCATGTAAACCGTCTCCTGGAGGTCCCCATTTAGGAAAGCATTCTTGATATCCAGTTGAAAGAGGGGCCACTGGCGATGAACATCGACAAAGATGAGGACTCGAATGGTATTGAGCTTGGCGACCGGAGAGAAAGTTTCCTCATAGTCGAGTCCCTGTTGCTGGGTGAAACCACGAGCCACGAGACGAGCCTTTAGATGGTCAATTGTCCCATCAGCAGCATGTTTGATGACAAAGACCCACTTACACCCAACCGGTTTCTGACCCGGAGGAAGGGGAACAACGGTCCATGTCTGGTTGGCCCAGAGTGCAGACATTTCTTCCTCCATGGCTGCCCGCCAGCCTGGATGTTGAAGCGCCTCCTGCACAGAGTTGGGAACAGCAACCGAAGAGAGAGAAGTAGCAAATGTATGTAGAAAGGGAGAGAGGCGATGAAGAGAGACGTACTTAGCCAGGGGATGAGCAGTGGAAGACGGTACCTGATCAACAGGACGCGGAGTATCCGTGGTAGAGGTCGTCTGCAGAGGGGCAACAGAACCGGGAGGGCGACGAGTGTAGACACAGATAACAGGTGGTTTGGAGGGAGCAGGAGTCGGTGCAGGGGAAACCAGCGATGGTGTAGTAGCGGGAATAACTGGGCGGGGATGGATGCCGGGAGAGGAGGTGGTGTTGGATCAGTGGGTAAAGGAGCAGGAAAAAACGGTTGTTCTTCCCGGAAGGTAACGTCAACAGAAACGAAGATCTTTCGAGTAGTTGGAGAGTAACAAACATAGCCCTTATGGGTGCGCGAATAGCCGACAAAGATCTGTTTAGCCGTCCGGGAATCCAACTTATCCCTAGACGGTGGACGTAGCAGATGCTGCCAAAGACACGAGGCGGTAGAGCAAAAGCCGGAGTGGAGGGAAACAATAGGCTAAAGGGAATAGCATAGTGGAGGACGGAGGAAGGGAGACGGTTGATGAGAAAGCAGACAATCGAGACCGCAAAGTTCCAATAAGGCTTGAGAACATTCATTTGAAGCATGAGAGAACGGGCTACATCAAGTGACGGTTCTTTCTTTCGGCAACACCGTTTTGCTGGGGCGTATAAGCACAGGAGGTTTGATGTAGAATCCCGAATTCAGAACACAAAGCGGTAAACTCGTGGCTGATGTACTCACGAGCATTGTCGGTGCGTAGAATTTTGAGGGTGGTGTGGAATTGTGTGCGGGTTTCGAGAACAAATGCCCAAAAAACACGGGGAAGCTCGGAGCGATCACGAGTAGCATAGTGGAGGACGGAGTAATCATCAATAAATGTGATGAAATAGCGAAAACCAGAAATACTTGTAATCTTAAAAGGGCCCCATACATCAGATTGCACTAAATCAAATGGAGCAGCGCTCCGAGTACAATGCGAAGAAAAAGAAGAACGTGGGTGCTTGCCGAGGATACATGAGTCACACTGAAAAGAAGTAAAAGAAACATCTGGAAGAGCCCGCTGGAGGACCGGCAGAGGAGCATGTCCAAGTCGACGATGCCATGCAGAGTAAGAGACTGAAGACAGAATGGTGGGAGAGTCATCGAGAAGGTAGAGCCCGTCCCGCAGCCGACCTTTACCAATGGTAGTCTGCGTCCGCCGATCCTGTATAACAAAGGAAGAGGAGGTGAATATAACAGAACAATCAAGATCACTCGTAAGACGTCCAACAGAGAGTAAATTGAACGGGGAACTCGGGACATGAAGAGCCGAGCGAAGGGAGATTGACGGGCTGAGAGAGAGAGATCTGCCGAGCCGGACACTGGAACCAGCGCCCCATTAGCCACAGTGATAGACTTCGGATAAGGAGAATCCGAGTACTGGGCAGACCGTTGCGAAGTAATGTGATGAGTGGCACCAGAGTCCGCAATCCAGCCCAGGCTGGTGGAGAGACAAGCAGTACCTGTGTTGGAGACGGAGGCGATGGAGGTAGAGGGTAGGTTGAGCAAGCCCTGGAGATGCTGGAGCTGAAGACGGATGGTCTCAAGATCAGGAGGATTGGTGTCAGTAACAACAGATGCTGTTGGACGGGGAGGATAACCAATCTTCCTGTAGCAGGTCGCCTCAAGATGACCATCTTTCCCACAGAAAGAACACATCGGCCGACCTCGGCCACCACGGCCACGGCCCCGCGAGCCCGATGGTACCCCCCCGAGCAGAAGTAGGAGGGGAAGGCAGGAGCGGAGGGGCCTGCTGAAGAAGGGTTGGGGGGAAGGAGCAGGTGTATCCTGAGGAGGTGATACACGGAGAATCATGGAGCATACATCAGAGAAAGATGGTGTGTTGGGAGAAACCAGGACCTGAGCACGAATGCTTTGAAGATGAGATGGAAGACGAGCCATTATTATAGCAATGCATGCGGCTTCCTTCTGAGCGCGCTGAGCAGCAAGATCATTTGTGGGCGGCTGATGCTGGATCCAGGCTTCAGCAAGAGTTTTAGCCAGAGCGACAAAATAGGTCATATCCGAAGCCCCGCCAGCGTCGAGAGCAAAGAGGTCAGTTAGTATGTCGTAGAGATGCTGAAGGCTGTCGCGACCTGAGTATAAGGAATGCAGCTCATCCCACAGAGCCTTGGCGGTGTCGTGGTACATAGCCATCTGATAAGGCTCACCATCCAAAGAATTCAGGATCCATGTTTGGACGCGGCCATCATTGCGGAGCAAATCATCAGTAGTAGGAGACGGAGGTGCCTGAAGAAGGTGAGGCAGAAGGCCCTTGGCCTGAAGAACCCGTCTAACTGAGTGCACCCAAGGGATAAAGTTTTTCTTGCCATAAAGAGAGATGGTAGTGATCCTCAGCTCGTCACGTACTTCAGCAGAGCAAACCGGGCGGTCTGTAGGACAGGCTGGGCGGTCAGTAGGCGGACTGGCCGTCGAGCCAGTGGAGTTATCCGAAGAACCCATGAGCAAATCGCAGAATCAAAGACCAGAGGGAGACCGCCGCGAGAAGAATCGGAGGCCGCACGACAAGGTCGCAGCGGGAAGGACAAGAGATAACCGCAACCAAAATGCGGGAAGGCAATAGTCTGCATGGTCACGTCGGACACCAGCGATTTGTTAGATCGCGACCAAAAATGCGAAAGGAGAGGAGTCCGCACGGTCTCAGTGAACACAGCAGCGGTCAGAGCGCAGGAAGCCGCGAGAACTCGAGCGGCAAGAAGGGAGAGAGCCTGCGGCGGACAGGAGCAGTCTGCAAGAGAAGGAGCCCGCAACGGTTAGGACAGGAGCAATCCGCAAGGATACTGCCGCGAGGAGGAAGAGGAGAGCTCGCAGCGGGGAAGGAGTCCGCGAGTAGAGAAGCTCGTGCGTACAGAAGAAGAGACCGCGCGGTCAAGAGGAGGGGAGGAGATCGCAGCGGATAAGAAGAGACCGCGTGGGTGAAGAACTCAAGCAATAAGGAAGGAGACCGCAACGGTCAAGAGGAGAGTTCGCAGCGGAGAAGAGAGGTGGCCCCCACGGGTTAGAGCAGAAGATGGCTATAAGAAAGCCTAGGAGGGTGGAACCACTGGGAAAGAGAAGAGAAGCGGATGCAGAATGGGCAGTCCGCAGAAGCCACGTGGATAAGGGAAGAGCGGACAGACCCGCAGGCCGCAGAAGAGGAGCCCGCAGAGAAAGGCGGGTAGACGGGATGCCGGGAGATCGCAGAGCAATCTGCGGACAGGAAGGAGGGCGGTTAGAAAAGGGGTAACCGCATCCTTAGGACCGATCCCTCTGATACCATGTTGAGAAAGCTCAAAACTTGTATGTATTGCTTGTGTGTATAAAAACAAGGAGAGAATACAAATATATAGGAGGAAGAGAGAGGGAATAAATCATATACAAGATGTGGGACTAAAGAGGAGAGAACAAAAATGAGCCCAAAAGATGGGCCCAATACATGGGCTATTCTTACAAAAATTAATATATTCACGACCATTATCACTGCAAAGAGTTTTAATGTTTGCACCAAATTGAGTGGAAATCAGTTTTTGAAATTTCTTAAAGAGTGAAAAAAACTTCATTCTTTTTACGCATCAAATATACTCAATTAGTGTTAGGGTAGTCATCAATTAACTTCATTCTTTCATCAGTTAAGAACTTCGGAAAGAGCAGAATGGGACTGCCATTCTAGATCCGAGTCCTTTCTGAGCGAGAGAGCTCGCGAGCGATAGCGAAGAGATAAAGACAGTCTCATTTCTTCTCTCTTTTTTTTTCCTCAAAAATCTAGAAGAAAAAGTTCATTCGTGCATGAGCCCCACACAACAATATGAGTAATATGAAAAGGAACAATACTAAGCATAAAAGTATGATGATAACAATGCGTGCATGTTTATCAAGTTCACGAACATCACACAAGAAAGTTTGAAACACAGAAGGTGAATAATTAGGAAATTAAGACTTTGTAGTATCAGTAGAGGGATGGCCAAATTGTCGATGCCAGTTAGTCTACTGGAGAAGCTGGGAAGCGTGAAGACTGGTGAGCATGAAGAGCCTGAAAAGCCGTAGTATCAAACACGTACAACCCATATCACATTTTACCATAGCCAATCACTCTCTTCGTTTGCAGGTCTTGAAAGACACAATAAGAAGTAAAGAAAGTAGCAAAGCAGTTCATCTAATTTGTTATATGGCTAACTGATAAGAGAATGCGAGTGAAAAAAGGGATGTGTAGAACATATGTCATGGTCAGAGAAGAACAATTGATTGATTCTTTTCCTATAATTGAGGAAAGTGTTCCATCAACTATGTTTTCCTATCTTTGCTAGACAATGTGTATATGAAACAAAACCCGACGATGACCCAAATATATAGCTAGTGGCCCCAGAGTCAATGATCCAATGAGTAGTAGACATCACGCATAAATGTTTGAAACACAAGATGTAAAACTAGGAAATAAAGGCTGCATATTATTAGTAAAGGGATGGTCCAATCGTCGATGCCAAGTAGTCAATTGGAGAAGCTAGGAAGCGTGAAAAGTCTGGTATGCATGAAGAGCCCGATGTGCATAGTATCAAACACGTACAACCCATTTCACATTTAACCATAACCAATCACCTTATTCGTCTGAATATCTTGAAATACACGATAAGAAGGAAAGAAGGTGGCAGAGCAATTCATCTAATTTGTTATATCGCTAACTAATAAGAGACTGAGTGAAAGAAGGGATGTGTAAAACAAAAGTCAAGGTAAGAGAAGAACAATATTTAGATCCCTTTCCTGCAATAGAGGAAGGAGTTCCATCAATAATACTTACCTTGTCTTTGACAGACAATGAGGAATAAGAAACAAAACCCGACGATGACCTAGTTATATTGTTAGTGACCCCGGAGTCAATGATCCAATGAGTGGTAGGAGACAGTTGCAGAATGAGCACTTGGAGTCTATGCTATTAAAGGCGCGCCTTAGGCGCACCTAAGGCTCCAGGCTCACCAGATTCAGAGGTTTGTGCCTCTGTGCGCCTTATTTGCGCTTTTAGAATATAAAAGACGTGTCTGAGTGAAATTTTTATTGTAAATTTATTTATTCAAAAATTAAGAAAAAAATAATTCAAGAACTCAACAATTTTTTATTGAATTTGTGTTTGTGAAAGATAATTGTGCGTTGAAGCTTAGATATGATAAAAATGATCACATTGATTCTATTTTTTAAGAGATATAAACGATAGTAATGAATGATTAATTAGTAGACTAGATAAAAAATTTGATTGAGAAGTTGAAATGATGTTTGATGCTGATTATTTAAAATGGATATGGTTATGTCTTGCCTTCGTCAGGCGCGCGCCTGCACCTTGAGCCTACACTCTAAGAACCCCTTAGCGCATTGGTGCGCCTTGCGCCTTTAATAACTAAGCTTGGAGTATCTGAATGGGCAACTGACCAGGATGGACTAGGACTGGGCTCAAACGATAATCTTTACATCATGCGTTGAAGGGTCACCATCTCATCAGTGGAGAAAGAATCATGTAGAGGAGGAGGCTTAGATATCTGGTCACCGAATGGACATCCATCAATGATTATAGTCAAGTGAGCAGAGCAAGGAGTGGTAAAGCCAGATTTGTCGCGATCACATCCTCGACGAGGTACCTTGCCACCACTAGATGGGGGAAACTAATGTATTTTGAAGCAAGTATTGTGAGTAAGCCGATTTCTACCTCAATAGTCCCACAACAAGTTGTCTTTGTCAGTAGATCTAAGCTTAAAGTCCCGAGTGTTAATAGCTTCAGAATAATGAGAAGCGGTGAGTGCAGAATAATGAGAATAATGAGAAACGACGAGTGCAGAACCATCAGAGGTGACCTCTGAACTCCAAGGCTGTCAGTTGTCTTTGTCAGTAGATCTAAGCTTAAAGTCCCGAGTGTTAATAGCTTCAGAATAATGAGAAGCGGTGAGTGCAGAATAATGAGAATAATGAGAAACGACGAGTGCAGAACCATCAGAGGTGACCTCTGAACTCCAAGGCTGTCAGTGGTCATATTCCTGCTGGACAATGCTATAAGTCTCTGACAAAGAAAGAACATGAGTGTGACTAAGGATCTTAACTACGATCTGATTGAAATCCCTTTGTAAATCATGTAGAAACTCAAACACTCTGCTCCAATCTCACCAGCACGAACAAGGAGCACATCAACGGGGCAAGGACTGTTGAGGGAGTCAAAATGGTCATACTCTTGATATAGTTTGGTGAACTCTAATTAATAAGCGGATGGTGGTCGATCACCCTGCTGAAGGAGAAGGATCTTTCGTAACTGAAATATCCGAGTTGTGTTTCCTTTCTGGGAGTATGTGGATTCCACGCAGCTCTAAATATCTGCAGCAGTATCCAAGTATAAATAATTTCTTACAATAGCTTCTTGCATGGATTTAATCAACCATGACACTACCAATGAGTTCTCTAAGTCTCATTGTCCTCAACTAGATGCAGTATTCACTTGCTCCTTAATAGTACCGTTCACTTAGAGAAACAATCGACGACTTTTAAGAGCCAAAGCAATTGAGCGAGACCAAGGTAGATAGGTTGTGGTATCAAGATGAATAGTAGTAATTTGAGTAGTGGCATTATTGTGGCCAACCCTTGTAGATCCAGCAGGTTGGGAGCTATCACATGAATCAACTACATGATGAGATAAGGGAACCGAAAAAATAAGAGAAATTTCGGATTATGTCAAAAGAGGCCATCGAAAAATCACCAGAAAGTTCATATGGCCAAAAAAATATGCGGACACCCTTAAGGTTTGAAGTCATTAGAAGACTGAATAAGAGGGCATAACTGTTTTTAGTTATGAAAGCCATTGGAGTGAAAGAACTCTTGAACAATGCTCAAGAGAGATCCAGTGAATCAATAGATCCTCTTAGTATGTGGTAGAGCAGGGAAAAACGTAACTTTTCTTAAAAATCATGGGGATCAGACGTTTCCGATCACTTGGGAGCTATTATGAGCCGATCGGCCTGACCGCCGATTGTCGCTTTACATGTTCAGGTCTTAGCTCGATAGGCTCGGCGAAAGAAGGAGAAGGGGGAAGGAGATCAACTGATGGAGAAAGGAGTAGGAGATAAACTGATGGAGCAATGAGATCGACTGATGGAGAAAGGAGAAGAAAATCGATTGAAGTGGATTGGTGTTTGCAATTCGATGAGTTGGCTGAAGGCGAGAGTCGGCGGGAGGTATCAAGTGATTAGGGCTCTAATACCATGTTGGAATAGAAATCTTGCTAATTGATTGAAAAAAAAGAGGTCCCTCTACTTAGAGTTGATGGTATTACATGAAAATAAAGTACATATTAATACTTATAGCATTCCTACAAAGAAACATTACAATTTTTTTTAGGATACTTGGTTCTTGGGATGTAGACCTGTCAAGCACCTTTTGATTGCTCTAGAGATGAGCTAACTTGGTTAGAGAAGCACCTCTCAAGGATACTTGGTTCTTGGGATGCAGACCTGTCGAGCACCTCTTGATTCCTCTAGAGATTTTCGAGCAACTTGGTTGGAGAAGCACTTGTCGACCTTGATGTCTCTCTCTCTTTTCCTTTTTGAGAGTATTGTATTGTAGCAATCAAACAACTATTCATATAGTCTAGAATTCTATGTTTCATTAGCATGGTAAGCATACAAAAATTTAGGTGATTGTTATACGCACTACAGTTTTGGTTATTCACACATTTTTTTTTCCTAATTTTTCGCGCCTTTTGGAAACATGCCTTGTACATGCATTTTTAGGAAAAGATGAGATCTACAACTTTCGTGTTGAACACTTTTTCTAAAAATGCATGTACAAGACGTACTTTGGAAATACACCCAGATTTCACGCCTTTTAGAAATAAGTCTTGTACATGCATTTTCAAGAAAAGTGTTCAACACGAAAGTTGTAGATCTCGATGAGATCTACAAATTTGGTGTTGAACACTTTTCCTGAAAATGCATGTACAAGGCGTATTTTAAAAAGGCGCGAAAAATTAGGAAAAAACATGTGCGAATAACCAAAACTGTAGTGCCGATAACAACCGCCAAAATTTATTGTCATTTCATCAGCAACAAGGTCAAACTTAAAGAAGTTTAACTACAACATATATCTACAGCCCCTCAAATTGTCAACAGCCTCACCAAACTCCCACCCTGTGCTCTATAATTATTAGCTTGGTTCGAACATATATGATTCCGCTTGAACAGGAATATAAAGTCTCTACATGATTGACTTTAACAATCCTCTTTAAAATATATTTCTTCTTTACTCCCATATTTTTCTTTCTTAAAGTCACATAACGTTATTTTTGAGTTGCTCATAAATAAATAAACATATTTTCATTCCTTGTAAAGCTTTTTTTTAATGTTTGTATATCTTATTTTCTATTACTTATTTAATTTTCTTCTACTTCATCAATACCTAACCTATAATACAGATGAGCAAGTGGCCTATGTGGGTTATCATTTCAGCTCATGGAGCCTAAATGGGTTATCATTTCAGATTATGGAGCCTAGGTGGCTTCAACAATATGTTTGATGATCTAGTTGCAGTAAGTTAAATTCCTGTTTTAATTCAGTTAATATATATTGTTTATCGCTCTGTCAAAGTACTAAAACATGTAATGTTATACTTGTTGGTTTCTAGTTTCTTTTGATTATATGAACAATTTTTTTTTTCAATGTATTTGGCATTCTCTTAATCATCAAAAAAATATTTCATCAAATTGTAGCGTTTATTACTAGTTATTTATTTTTATATATATGACCAAAACTTCGTTTTCTGTGCATTTGATATGCTCTTAAACCATCAAAATTTTTATGCATCTATTTGTTAATTTTATTACTACAATAGTTCTCGTAACTTTTCAAATATGAAAGGCACTGTTAGTAAATATTTATTACCATATTGGCTGTATTACGTAGTCCAATATTATCTTTCTAAATAAAGAGGGTTAACTATTGTAACATTGCCTTTGAATAAATGAGTATCAACTTTTCTCTCCGCATGATATCAGAGCTTCTAACCTAGTCATCATCTAAAGGTTCTCAATCTCGTCGAGCAACTGCCCAAAGCTCGTCACTTCCAGATATTGTTTTTCGACTCACCAAAGCTTGTTGTTCTCGCCGGTACCAGATCCAATATTCATTTCCTTGAAGATGGTTGTAATCCGCTCCTCACCTTGCGGTAGCCGCACCGCGTATCTGATGTGATTTAAAATCAAGGGGCTGTAGTTTTGAAATATAATGTAGCGACATATTTAAATCATTTGTGGCGCGGGAGACTTTGGCGGGCTATTTTTAACGAATAAAACGGTCGAGGCGTCGCTCGCGAACGCAAGGCTATCGCACATTCGCATTAACGTCACGAGTCCCAATTCCACAGGCACAGAATATGAAAGCGGACAACAAGGCAATGAAAAGTAAACGATAATTAGGCGATGAAGTAACTAAGGCAAGCTCAATTTAATTACCATTCATTTAAAGATTAAGGCATAAAATTATACTTGAGGACGGAGCTAGGGCGGAAGACGTATACCCGCATGCAGAAGTGGCAGCCCCCTGAGAAGGTCTCGGGTAGGGACAAGAGAAGCTACAGGTGGCGGTAGTTGTGCTCGGGAAATGAAGGAGGTCGACACAGCTTGTTGGAGCCTTGCTGGGGCAGCCGGAGGAAGGTGCCAGAGTGATGCTGGATAGAGGCGGGGGATGGGAGAAGAGGCAAGCCCGCAAGATTGCAGGATCGACCAGGGGAAGATGTCGGTGGATCGCCGGAACCCTAGAAGGGTTCTGCGATCGGCGTCGGAGGCAGAGGAGTGGTCGACGGAGGCTTGGTGCGGTTCTGGAGTTGGCGGCGCAGGCAGGCGAGCGGGAGGCTAACAGCGTCGGGCTTCCGTCGAGTAGAAATAGGGAAGGAGTTGGCAACGAGCTGTGCGGCTGGAGAGGAAACCGAGCCAGGAAAATAATCCCGATTCAGTTTCGATTTGTCCAAGCCGGGTTCAATGGGGGAAGGAGGATTGCTTTTATAGGGGGGAGTTAGGGTTTCAAGTGAGGGGTTTGGTAAATGGGCTTAGGTTAGGTGGCCTTAGGAATTCACTTTGAGGCTCATTTTAAACTAATCAAAGTTTTAAGAAATATATAAAATGATATTTAATAAATTTCGAGCTTGCCCTAAACTAATCTATCGCCCAAATAACGGACATATGCATTTAAGGACACGTTGGCCGGTCACACCAACGCGCCAAAACAAACTTGCGCAAACAATATGCGTGATACCAAATTACATCAAAATGCGCTAATAGCGTGCACGATACAACTGCAAGTAGAAAATGCGCGAAAGCGTGCGCTACAATAATAAACGACATGTGCGATAAAAATAATAAAAATGAGGCGACGCAGGTTGCATCAGTATCCCTCATCAATTTTATTTCGTCACAAGAAGATGGAAAAATAGAAGTCTGAAATTGAGGGTCGGTCAGGTTCGTGACTCATGAAGTTGACCGCGCAATCAGTTCGCATTGAGCCCGCCACTTGAGTTCGCACCATCTCGCTCTAGTTCTAATGCACAGGTCAGGTAATAAATGAGGGTAAGGTTGTCTTTATTTATAGAAAAACACGGTACTTCACCTCTGAAACCGAAATGCCGAATAGTTGCGGGGCTCGGGCAGACACTCTCCAGTAACCGCTATATCTGAAAGTTCTGCAAAAGAAAGAAGCAGCACGAGTAACCGCACTAAATGGTGGTGTTTGCAATAACTCGTCACATGCACATTCCAGATTCAAAATCAATAGCAACATCATAAAAAGAATATCTGGATAAGTTCGTGACGTGTTTCTTCAATATATCTACTTCCTTCTTCGGGCTACTTGTCCGCGCTCGGGAGGCCCACAACTCTCTCCAGAAGACATCCAACTCCACGAACACCTTTGGGGCAGCTATCAAGGTCTCTGCAAAAGAATCTGCTGCGTCAGAGGCAAGTCTTATGAATTTTGTATTTTTACAAGGTAAATCAAAAGGTAGGTAAGGGCGGAAATACCAGTTGTATCCACCGCAATTATCTCCTTTGGAACCAGATCAAGTTCGCCAAAGGATTCCACAAGAGTGGCGGATATGATCGTTGAATCCACCACGAATACCTCCTCAAGAGTAGGATCGAACTCGCTGAAATCGATCACCCGGACAATGGATGCCATTTTAGAGGTCCGCACAGAGCACTTGAGCCGCTCAATGTCATTCCTATGGAAGTACACCCTCTGCGACAACTCACCTAGCTTTCGCCGCTCACGTAACTGTCCATGGGTCAGCGGTTGCTCATCAGAAACTGTCCATGGGTCAGCGGGTGCTCATCAGAAGCTGTCCCCACCAATGGAGGTATAACAACTGATTCGCGCCTGGACGGAACAGAGAACCGCCTGGAAGGTCGCTGTGAGCACTCAATTGTGTTTGCAACTCCCCTGCTCTCCCTGACATCAGCTCATGTCGAGACTTGTTCTCGCCCAAAAGCTCGGCGACATAGTCGCTCATTTGTGTCAATGCCTCCACGGTCCTTGGAAGTCGACGTCACAATTGCTTCCATGGCCTTCGCAGCAGCCTTGTTCAAAGCTGCTTTTCACGATTGCACTTCCTCAGGTGCGTCTTTTCTTTTTTTTCTTCTATTTAGGCTTCTCTGCATTTCTCTTCTCCACCTCCTTCAACATGAGCTGCGCCTATGCCGCCTCAGCATCCAACAACTCTCCTTCCGAGACCTCCTCTTGGACTTTCTCTTGCCAGTTCGCTCTTTCTCATACTCAGAGACAGAGTGTTCGGCCGCGTTAGCCGGTGGATTGGTTCGCGCGACGTCATTTGCAGTCAAGTTCTAATCTACTCCATCTCCAAGATCCTTCGCAGGAGTCTCCCCGGGCAAGATCGTCTGGGTGACCGCATCCTCCCCGGGAGTCTTCTCAATAACTGGCTCCTTTTACAAGTTTTCGGTGGCCTTCACGTCCTCTCTAGGGGTATTCACCACCACCATCGATCCTATCGCTGGATCAACCAATGTTCTAGACGAGCCTTTGACCGCCGGGCGCCGCACGAGCTCCTTTGCCTCCTCAAGATCAACGACATCAACGGGGGATGTCGCTTCTTCGCCGGTAGCTCAACTCGCCTTCTTGGAGACCTTCAACGACTTCGGTTTCCGCTTAGCCGCAAAGGAGTCACAGGAAGCTCCCGCTGAGGCGTCCTCCTTCGAAGGGTCGCTCATCTCGAACATGGTGAACCCTAGATTCGAGCCTACCCCCTTCTGCGAGTGTGCTCGCTCACTCATCTCTGGTGCGGTGGGAGCCTTTGATGAAGTCATGGATGCCGGGTTCTTCGCGAGGAGACCGCTCGTCCCCTTTTTCGCGGCGGTGCTAGAGCCTTGGAGGTAGTCGCGGCTACCTCGGTTTTCGGCACCTGAATCTTCTTCTCTAGCAACTCCTCCAGAATAAATTTGTTGCGGCCAGCCATCATTTCAAGATGTTTTTGCAGCAAGCATGGAAGAACAATGCAGAGTGATCCAGATACGCCCTGCCCTCGGGCTATTTATAGATTTCAGCAACGCAAGGACCTAGTTGCAGTATTCGCGGTTACCAATACACTTTTTCAAAGTCCGCACGAGTGCGGAGATTATGTTAACCCAGAATCCTTCAACCGCAACCAAAATTAGTCCATTTCAGAGCCAAAACAGACCTTTGGCGCCAGGGGCGGTTACCCTCTCGAGAGTTGCACGTCCAATCTGCGGCTGACCAGGCTGGTCAGCTCACAACAGCAATTGAAGTTCTGAAGGATTCGGGCGAACACCATTGGAGTCCGTCCCAGCTCCCCTCTCTCTCCAACTAGCAGTGACTCGTGAGGTTGCAGCCTTTTGTCGCCGCACAAGCTCTCATTCTCTCTTCCTGCTTGGATTCTCCTGTTTCTCAGTCAGCTAGCATTTATTGTAGCAAAATTTGGGGTTCACTAGCAAATGCCTTCTACTGCAAACTACTAGGAACTAAACCCAAGGAAAGCTTTATTCCTGATGAAGAGAGCCCACACTTACTGTATTTACTTTTTAGTAATACCTCAGGAATAAAACCAAGATGCTTGTTGCATTTATGGATGCATAATTTTTAGGTTATCCGTAGAAATGCAAGCACATGAAAAGTTAGCGTAAGCTTGCTAAAAACAATTTACTCAACTAAAAGGCTTTTGAAAACTACGACAAAATGATGTCATGGAAAGTAAAATAATTGAACGAGAAGTAAAGAACTCAACGAAATTCTAATGACATAATAATAAGTTATATAGAGAGCCATGAAGGAATTAATCAATGAAATCTTGCATAGGATACATGAATCAAACAGCCAGTAAGAATTGAACAATGAAATTAAAGAAGCTAAAGCCAAAGTTTTCCCTTAATTCTTTTAATTAATCACTTTAGGAGAGCAGAAAATTGAGAAACGGGAGTTGTGAAGAATGTAAATATGAAGTAGAACTTGGAGTTGGGTTGGAACTTGGAAAGGGATACAAAAGAAATATTGGTTAAGAGCAAGCCTACAAGCAATGAAGTGATACTTGAAAGCAACCAAGAACCCAACAGTTAAGTGCTTTGTTGGTCTGACGATTAATGTGCGGGAGATGGATAGAATGTAGGAAAGAGGAAGAGCTTTGTTTGGTAAAATTAGGACAATTTTTGAAGAAGAAAAAACATACTTGTTCCCAGTGAAGTAAGAGACAATCCTCACCACAACTACTTTCAACATATTCTTTTGATTTGGATTTTTTTGAAGTCCTTTTCTTAGCTTCGGTCAAATCATTTCTATCCCTCTAATCTCTCTATCTTATTTTGGTTAAGCTTAACATAGATTATCCTAAAAGAAGCTTAGATGGAAGGTGAAGAACAAAAAAAGTCAGCTTGAAATAAATTACAGAGAAATTAAATTAATGAGTCATACCATGAAACTACGGGAACGAGTAATATAAAAAAGAGTAAGACGAGAGACTAACATCTTGGAGAATTAATTTGGATTCATGCTAGGGCGGTCGACCATGGAAGCTATACTTCTCTGGAGGAGACTCATTGACAACTATCGAGAGAGAAAATGAGATTTGCATATGTTATTTATCTATCTTGAGAAGGCTTATGATAGAGTTCCAAGAGAGATCTTATGGAGAGTCTTAGACAAGAAAGGTGTAAATTTATCATACATTGACATAATCAAAGATATGTATACAAATTCAGTGACAAGGGTTAGAACATCTCGTGGATTAACACATGAATTTCCCTATCACTGTTGGCTTACATCAAAGTTCAGCTTTTAAGCCCTTATCTCTTTATCTTTATCTTAGATGAGCTCACCGGACATATCCAACAAGCAATAACTTGGTGTTTATTGTTTGCGGATGATATCATTTTGGTCGATGAGATGTGCGAGGGTGTAAACACAAAACTTGAATTTTGGCGAGACACTTCAGAAAAGAAGGGTGTTAAGTTGTGTCGGGCAAAAACGGAGTATATGAAGCTTAAATTTAGCAGTGCAAGAACGACGATTGACTTCGTTATTAAATTGGTGATCAAGATATTTCCTGTAGTGAGTGTTTTAAATATCTTGGATCGATTGTTCAAAAAGATGAGTGCATTGATAAAGATGTGACACATAATCCAAGCGGGTTGGTTGAAGTGGAGAGGCGCGTCAGAGATCTTATGTGATCGTTAAGTACCATTAAAACTTGAAGACAACTTTTACAATGCTGCAATTAGACCAGTGATGCTCTATGGTTCTGAGTGTTGGACTGTGTACATGAGAAAAAAATGGGAGTTGCGGAGATGAGAATGCTTAGGAGTAGCACCAATTGTAGAGAAGATGGGAGAAGCTCGACTAAGATGGTTTGGACACGCAAAAAGAAGACCATTCGAGGCACCTGTTAGGCGTTGTGAGAGTCTAATCACTAGGCATGTTAAACGAGGGAGGGGTAGACCAATAAAGACATGATGTACTTAGGCATTAGTGAGATTATTACTAAAGATAGGCAGGCAACAAAGGATCGATATAGCCGACCCCACTATAGTGGAGGCTTGAGTGTTGTCGTTGTTGTTTTGATTAGCCTATCAATGTACTTGAGACTTGCTCAAATTATATTTAGACCTATGGTGTGATTTCAATTTAAACTGGAGTAGTTCTTTTTTGCCCCTTATCGCTTGATTTTCTCTTTCATTTCATGTTTCTCAGGATGCATATTTTTTTTTTCCTTCTGTTCTTCGTTGGGATGGATTTCCCACACATGAATTTACCATCTTATGGCTTTTGGCAACTCACCTATGCGCCATTTCCTCAGTTTTACTTGGGCAATACTTACACTCTACAGCGGGGTAATTTGGTTGCCTTTGGAGAATTGATAACGTGCATGACATTTACTCGTGGATACCAATCATAGTGCCGTTGACTAAGAATAGGTAAAGATATGCGCCATTTTTAATCTGAAAGTGCTATTTTTTATGTAAGATTTTATTTTGTATTCTTATATTTATTAAGGATAATTTAGTTTTTTTTAATCTTTTTATTATTAGGACTGATGCAATTAAAATTTTACATGATTCATGTGTTGGCGAATTGTTTGTTTTTATTATTATTCCACATAGTTTCATTTTTTTTTTATTAACATTTGAAGATTAGCATCTCCTAAATGCTCCAACAGATTCAACACCTTACTTGAATGATTTTTTGGTTTGTGTTGTTGAGGTGTTAACCCTAAAAACTCAGATGAATTGTTTCCCTAATTCGTTCGCCTTAAATCTAAATCGTAAAGGCTATCTAAGAATTTATGAGTCTAGCTTTACTGGAAATGCTGAATTCTGCGTTAAACTTTTTGTTCAAATTTGCCACTTCAGTCATATATCTAGAGTCTCGAGTTCAATTGCTCTACCAAGCTTCCAAAAACCCTTTCAAATAATTTTTCTTCAATCAATTAAAAGTAATGCCTGGAGTCCCTTATACAACTTCTTTAGGTTATGTTTTGATTGATGTTTAAGCTGTTTCATTTCATTTGTGTTGAAGAAGCTTTTAACTCCGTTTGGTCTGCGGGTGATATTGATGCACGCCGCCTGCTACTGGATATTCAATTTGCCCTTCTTCTACGACCTGAAGAACAATTTTGAGGAACAATTTTGTGTTTCTCTCATACATTGTGTGGAGAAAGGAATGGGTAGTGCAACTTGCTATAAGTTGTGTGGAGAAAGGAATGGAACGGGGTTTGAGTACTGAAGCTTTCTTTTGGCTTGAGATATTAAAATCCATAGGGCCCAGTTTGCTTGCAAGTATTGTGCCAGTAGAATTGGAATAGGTGGAGTCAATTCCATTTTTGTTTTTCGGTGACTAATTAATTATAGGTAAGAATTGAAAACCAAAATTCCGTATAACTTTCTTCCCATCATTTGTTGGAATTGGCCCGGTCTAAAATTCTATTATATACATTTGCAATTCGGTCCAATTGAACTGAGTCTAAGCTTATTTTGCCTATTTGTTCTGATAGTTTCAAGTGTCTGGTGTTCACTAATATTATATATTTATACTGCTTCAATACACTAAGATTAGGTGTGAGGGAGGTGTTTCCCTTAGATTGAAGGATTTGATTCCAATGTGCCTACACGGGTCAAGCGGGACAAATCTTGTAACTAAACAGTGAAATCAATCTTGTAACTAAACATCGAAACCGCTTTGTCCAAACCAGTTGTGCCGTCAGTTGTTAAGTGGTCTAGATTTGTTATCAATGACTAAACCTAGAGGAACATCATCCATCAGCCCATGGTTGAATCTGCCTGCCCCCAGATTTGAAGTGTTTCACTTGAGTACCCTTTGTAATAGAGTAGACATGATTTAGTTGGTGTGATGCCAGTAATGCATCTGTTGATATTTTTTATTTAGGATTCGTTTGACGCTTCTTATTTGGTATGTTTGGCAAGACAATTGTTATGACCACTGCCTAGAAAATAAGCTAGTTTTGAGTATAAAATGCATGAATTTTTTTAGATGATGTTGGGCGTTCTGGAACGACGGATCATGAACACTGCAGTCATGACCGCCACCACCGCGCCAAATGAGGCCATCATACGGTCTGTTTGGCAGGGCGGTGGTAGTCGTGAACTTGGTGGCTTCCGTTCACATTTTAAGTTCTCTCAGGTTGGCGGTCATGGCCTGTCATGTCATAACATATTTTTTTTGGGTGGTGGTTTTAGCCTTTCTGAACGGGCCTTTAGTGAAAGCATTAATATATATTTATTAGTTACGGATTGTGCTGGTGTTCCTGCAGTGATGGTTGCAAAACTTGATTTGGTATAGTTTCTAGTAGGGGTGTACAAAAAAACCAGTCTTAACCGGTCTGGTTGGGACTGGACCCGGCTAGGGACCGGTCCCAGGGGTTCCCCTTTTTTTCATCAAAGACCGGTCCTGGATTGGGACTGGTAAAAGACCGGTCCCGGACCGGTAAAAGACCGGACCCGGACCGGTAAAAGTCCCGGACTGGGACCGGTCAAAAGACTGGTCATTTTTGTAATTTTAATAAAAGACCGATCATTTTTAGTTAATTTATTAAAAGATCGGACAAAAGACCTGTAAAAAAGACCGGTCCGGGACCGGTCCGGGACCGGTCCGGGACCGGTCCGGCACCGGTCCTTCCGTCCTAACCGGTCCTCCAAAGGAGGAAAATCGGTCCCGGACCGGTAGTCTTTTTGAATGACTAGTTTCTAGTGAGAAAAATTATCCGAAGCTTCATATATTTTAATAAGTCTTTTCCTCTTTCAACCATGTAAGGATAAGTGTCCCCGATTTTAGTTTCAAAATCATATTTAATTATTTTTTAATTTAATTTTAGGTGAACATTTCTGTTTTAATTTGCTTTTAAAATCACTTCGCTTGCGGTAATGATTTTTTAATTTAATTTTAGGTGAACATATCTGTTTTAATTTGCTTTTAAAATCACTTCGCTTGCGGTGCACGAGTGTGTTGAAAAATCCAGTATAATGTGTCGACGGCTATAATCAATATAGGTAATAAGAAGTCAAATAGCCATGCAAATATGTATATATCATAAAATATATAAATGCAAATACGAAAATAAAAACAAGAGAAATGATTGTCTGGTGAGTATGCTCTGGAGTCTGGACATGTACTATTCAAGACTTTGAGATCTGAATTGATCTCCACGCCATGGATGCATAAGGTTCGTCGGGAATCTTCAGCATTGAAATTCAGTGTCCAATTGCACTACCACTAGAGAAACCCCCATCAGGGTCGACTACATTCACGCATGGCTTTGACATCACTTCTCCTCTCCAATAGATGCCATCACGATACTGGCGGCTATATCCTTCAAGACCGGTGGAACATAATAAATGTTTTTATAAAAAAAACTCTTCATCCAAAATAACTTGAAAATGTTAGTTTTTATATTAGAGCTGTCGAGAAAGTCAAGAAAAATTTTGTAGATTTTTTTTTTTAAAATTCTCCATACCAGTGCTTTTCGGAATGTTTTTATTATTTTAATTTCAGAGAGTAATTTTTTTATAATAAAATTTATTTTATCCTAGTCATCTCTTGCACAGTTAAGTGCATATTATATAAATCCTAAATATTGAGGTTACAAAGGGCCGTAGGCTAGAAGCAAAGATGAGTAAATTTGTGGATGGGACGAGAAATACTTTTTTAGGAAAAACTGAAAATGAAAACAGTTCTTAGTACATTTGAAAAAAAAAATTCATCCAAACACTCAAAAAAGACTGGCGGCAATATGATTAAAGCTTAATCATATCTCTACGGCCATGATTGTGTTCAATGAGTTCTACAAAATTTGAAGTCATTTATTAGATGTTTAGAATACCATATATTTTAAATCATAAATTAAGATTTTGGTGGAAATGAAAATACTTTTATATTTTCATTCAATGCATGTTTGAAGAATAGTTTGCCATTTCCTTTTTATTTTTCCATCCAAGTATTTTAAACCACGTGTGCATTTTATAATCTTATCTTGTCGTGACAAATGTGTGTGTGTGAGAGAAGATTGTAGTCAACTTGACTTGGACTTCCGTTATTCACAAAGGGGATGATAAAGGTTGGGAACATTTGTGAATTACTGAGAACAAATAAGAGTGGACTGGAATTTTAAATCACCACACTTATTTTTCATTCTAAAATTTGGGTCTATGATAGGAGAGACGGGGCTAATTATAAGAACAAGTGAACTGTCTAGGTGGGCGGGGCGGGATTAGTCTTGACATGCCTTTTAGCGTCCAACACGCTCCCTTAACGTGAACCTACATTTGATAACATGTTAAAGCAACACACTCATTTTTCATTTTAAAACCCGAGTCAGATGAGAGAGGCGGTGTCAATTATAAGCATGAGCGGACCATCTGGATAGGAGGCGTGAGATTAATCCGACATGCCTTTTTTTTATTGACTGCCCAACAGGGAGGTGTGAATAAATGATAGTGTGGACGGTCCATCAGTGCTCTTAGAGTCCCTCATATAAAAAAAATTCACCTAAATTTCTTAAACTGTCATAAATCATAGTGTACGGAGGATCCATCATTTATAAATATGCTAAAATTTTATTATTTGAAATGGGCCGCTTAACTATAAACAATATTTAACTGAACTGATCAATGTCAAAAATATAATAAAGCGGCCCATTAAATTCACATTTGACTTTGACTTCACTATTACACGTCAGAAAGTCAACTTGTGATATCTTGTGGCCGCCAATTGGTTATCTAATTAGGTTCACACGTAACGCGCTATACTTCAGTTATCACGACAGATTGACGGTGACACCCTACTTTTTGTGAGAATGTGTAATTGACACAACTATTGAGTTGACATGATTTAGGTATTGTTTGGGGGAACTTATTTTTACTGATCAAACGGTTACGACCTTAATTAAGATCCGGTTCATGCGGTCGTAAGCGTTTGATCCGTGAAAATAAGTCTTCCCAAACGGAGCCTTAGTTATTATGATGTCAGTAATGCATATGTTGATATTTTTTCTATACAGTATGTTTGGCAATACAATTGTTATGACCGGTATCAAGAAGATAAACTAGTTTTGAGCATAAAATGCATGAATTTTTTTAATAGAGGTTGGGCGTTCACGAACGGCGCCGGTTCATGATCACTGTGTTCATGACCGCCACCATCACGCCAAATGAGGCCATATTATGATTCGTTTGGCAGGGTGGTGATAGTCGTGAATGCGGCGGGTTCCATTCACATTTTACGTCTTCTCTGGTTGATGGGCATGGCTTCGGTCATGTCGGAACATATTTTTTCTGGGTGGTGATCATAGCCTTGCTGAATGGGCCTTTAGTGAGAACGATTTTTTTAGAAAATTCCGTTGGACTGGCTGCTCGAAAAGTTTTTTTTTTTGAAGTACATTTGAAAAAAAAACTTTTCATCCAAAAACTCAAAAAAGATTGGCGGCAATATGATTAAGGCTCCGTTTGGGAGGACTTATTTTCACCGGTCAAGCGATCATGATCGCATGAATCGGGACTTATTTAGGTCCCGATTCATGTGGTGATGACCGCTTGACCGGTGAAAATAAGTCCTCCCAAATGGAGCCTTAAGCTTAATCATATCTCTACGGCCATGATTGTGTTCAATGAATTGTATAAAATTTGAAATCTTATTTTATGATTTAAAATATAAGAAATGAAAATACTTTATCTTTTCATTAAATGCATGTTTGAAGAATTTGTTCGTAATTTCCTTTTTATTTTTCGATCCAAGTATTTTGAATCACGTGTGCATTTTGTAATCTTATCTTGTGGTGACAAATGTGAGAGTGAGAAGATTGTAGTCAACTTGACTTGGACTTTCGTTATTCACAAAGGGGACGATAGAGATGCTAGCGAGATGTCTTGAATCTCTTGCTTGCTTTTGAGCCAGGGTTGGGGAGATTTGTGAAGTAGACATCGAGGTACAAATAAGAGTGGGCGGGAATGTTAAATCAACGCACTCATTTTTCGTTCTAAAATTTGGGTCTAAGATAGGAGAGGAGGGGCAATTATAAGAACAAGTGTACTGTTTGGGTGGGCGGGGTGAGACTAATCTTGACACGTTTTTTTAGTTCATGATTGACCGTCCAAAGCGCTCCCTTAGCGTGAACCCACATTTGATATCATGTTAAACCAACACACTCATTTTTTATTCCAAAATCCGGGTCAAAGATAAGAGAGGCGGTGCCAATTATAAGCACGAACAGACCGTCTTGGTAGACGTGTGAGTTTAATCTTGGCATGTCTCTTTAGTTCATACTGGACCGTCCAACAAGAAAGTATGCATAAATGATAGTACAGCGACAATCCATCAGTGTACTTAAGAGTCCCTCAAAAAAAATACACCTAAATTTCTTAAGGTGATTGTTATTAGCACTACAATTTTGACTAGTCGCATAACATTTTCTCATAATTTCTCGTGTCTTTTGGAAATATGTTTTGTACATGTATTTTTAGGAAAAATATTCAACACTAAAGTTGTAGATCTCAACGAGATCTACAACTTTAGTGTTGAATATTTTTCCTAAAAATACATGTACAAGGCGTATTTCTAAAAGGCGCGAAATCTGGATGTATTTTTCAAAGTACGTATTGTACATATATTTTTAGGAAAAGTGTTCAACACGAAAGTTGTAGTTCTTGACTTTCGTGTTGAGCACTTCCTAAAAATGCATGTACAAGCCGTATTTTTAAAAGACGTGAAAAATTAGGAGAAAACGTTGTGCGATTAGTCAAAACTGTAATGCTAATAACAAACACCTTTTTTAAACAGTTATAAATTTCTTAAACAGTCATAAATGATAGTGCAGGGAGGATCCATGAAGCGGCCCATTAAATTCACATTTGACTTTTGACTTCACTCTCCCACGTCAGAATGTCAACATTATGATATCTTGTGGCCACCGATTGGTTATCTAATTACGTTCACACGTTTCGCGCTATCGTCAGTTTATCACGCCCGATTGATAGCGACGCCTTACTTTTTTTTTTAAAATGCTTGCTTAGCCAAACACATCTTAAAATTTTTTAGGTGAGGAGTCCTGACCTAAAGTATGGTCAGGACAATCAATGAGAAGCCTGAAATGATGAGGGTCTCGTGCAAAAGTGTATAACACAAGTCACAATTGCGTGGGCCCCACCTCCTTTATTGGCTCCTCATTGGTGCAGGACCATGCTCATGGTCAGGACTCCTAACCTAAAAATTACTCCAAACATCTCCACGTGAACATAAGCAAATAAATCCACAACCAATCTGTGTTCAGATTTGAGAACCAATTTTAGAATCAGTGCCAGTTTCCAAATTTTTTCGTCCGGAATTAATGAGTAGAGGACGCCTGCCATGCATTTTTTGCACGTGGGTTGGAGATGTAGAGAGAAGTTGATTCTAGGAGATAAAAAATAACGGATTTGGGGACAGAGTTCGTTCCCAAAATTTAGCCAATTTGATTGGTGATTATGGATGTGTGGCATATCAGTAATGTTTTAAAAGTAATTTGTCAATGAGGCTTGGCTTAATTGGGTAAGTTGTGGCCTTATGGTAGGGAGGTCATGGATTCGATTCTCATCATACGTAAGTTTTGTCTACTTATTTAGTAGTTTATTGT
The DNA here is from genome assembly GCA_039513925.1 of Platanthera zijinensis. NCBI lineage: Eukaryota > Viridiplantae > Streptophyta > Magnoliopsida > Asparagales > Orchidaceae > Platanthera > Platanthera zijinensis. Next base: position 8,267,794 of record CM077088.1, on the reverse strand, counting down.
TTGATTGATTGTTGTTTAATGATGTAGTCATCGATACTTAATGTTCTCAATATAATTATGCTTGTACATTTATTGCTAAAAAATAGTTTAAAAGAAAGATTTAAAAGTTTAAATTATATTTTCATCAAAATATAAATGTGTCTATACAAATGAGATAGGCATGCACAAAAAGACCGGTCCGGACCGGACCGGTCAGAGACCGGTCCCGGATAAGACCGGTCTGGTCCCGGACCGGTCCACAGGTCCCGGACGGTCTCTGTTTTAGAGACCAAAACCGGTCCCGGACCGGGACCGGTAAAAGACCGGTCTAAGATCGGTCTTTTACCGGTCCCGGTCCGGGACCGGTTCCGGGACCGATCGGGACCGGTCCCTGGCTCACAAGAGCCGTTTGGCTCTTGTTATGAGAGTCGTTAGGCTCTCATTAAATGAGAGCCGTTAGGCTCTCATAACAAGAGCCTAACGGCTCTTTCTAAAGAGCCGTTTGGCTCTTTTTTTAATTTTATTTTATATATTATTAATAATATATATTAATAATATATAATATATTAATATATATTATTAATAATATTATAAAATAATATTTAATAATATATATTTATATTTTTAAACTTTTTGATTTTTTTTTTAAAAATCTATAAACCCCCCCCCCCTCTCTTTCACTCTCTTTCAGTCTCTCTCACTCTCTCTTACTCTCTCTCTCACCTCTCTCACTCATTCAAATGGCTTCCTCCTCCTTCATGCCGGCGTCCTCCTCAGCGTCCGTCGGACATGAGATTGTCGAGCACCGACATAAAGCGGCGGTATGGGATAACTTCGAGAAGGTGCGGATCGGCGGCGAAATTAAGGCGAAGTGCAAACTTTGCGGCAAACTTATGGCGGCTAACAACAGCAACACAACTCTCGTCCGACACAACAAATCGTGTCTATCCAAACAAGCTCCGTCGGAGACCAACCAAGCTCAGATTTCAACGACCGGGCAGATTTGGACGTATGACCAAGCTCGGCAACGGGAGTGACAAATGGAGAATGTCATCAAAAGCGGTCTCTCGTTCAACCACTACGACAACGACGAAATGACGTCGTACATACACGAAGCACTCCAACCAAAATATCAACAAGTAAGTCGTACTACAACTCGGCGTGATGCTTTATACGCCTACATGCAATCCAAAATTTTTTTACAAAATTATTTTGAAACATTCGAGGGACGAGTTAGTTTAACGAGCGATGTTTGGACTAGCGGTTTAGTAGACGGGCTTTCTTATATTTGCATAACTTGTCATTGAGTCGATCCCGATAGTTGGGAATTAAATAAACGTATTATTTGTTTTGAAGGTTTTGAATATCCGCACACCGGTAAAGCAATTTACCAGGTGATTATTAAGTGTATTCGAGATTTCAAAATAAAAGATAAAATTTTAAGTATTTCATTTGATAACGCCTCTAATAATAATATGACAATTAAATATTTAATTAATGATCTAGAACCTATGTTAGATGATATTTTTTTTCATACACGTTGCGTTTGTCACGTGTTGAATTTAATTGTGCAAGATAGTTTAAATTTTATGAACGATTACGTTATTAAAATACGTACTATGTTACGTGTTATTTATAGTTCAAAAAGAAGAAAACAAGATTTTAAAAAATTTGTTATTGCACAAGGTAAAAAATTTTTGGGTCCATCTTATGATATGCCCGTACGATGGAATTCCACGTACAAAATGTTAAAACGGGCTTTGTCACAAAAATCACTATTAACCGAATTTTATAATAGCGTAGAAGAAGCACACGATTTAAATGCGTCAGATTGGGCTGTAATCGAAGATTACGTTAATTTATTAGAGAGTTTTTATAGGGCGACAACTGTTTTATCAGGAGTTTACTATCCTACAAGCTCGCTTGTCATTGAAATTTTTTTATTAATTATAGAAACATTTAAAACTTACAAAATTAACCCAATGTGGCGTCTGTTAATTTTTTTAATGGAGGCAAAATTTTTAAAATATTATACGCATATGCCACCTATGTTTTCTTGTGCGGCGGCGTTAAACCCTTTAATGGGTGTAGACGGCGTGGAAAATTTTATAGAAGAAATTAATAATAATTTAGATTTAAACGAATCTTCTAATGATTACCACAACGTTAGTGTAACAAAATTTAATTCCGATTTTACTAATCTATACAATTATTACGATCAAATATATGGATTGCGACCTCGCGAGAAATCCGCCGCCCCGCAAACAAAAGATATTTTAAAAAATAAATTTTTAGAATTAGTTTCGAAGAAAAAACAACGAACTTCGAGCACTTTAAACGAATTAGGTTTATATAGCAAAACACAATTTCAAGAATTTATGACCGCGCACGAAATAGAAAATTTTGACATTTTAAATTGGTGGAAAAATAAATCTAACAATTTTCCTATTTTGGCCTTAATGGCCCGCGATTTACTAACCATCCAAGCTAGTACAGTAGCTTCGGAGTCTGCATTTTCTTTGAGTGGCAGGATTCTGAACGAGCGAAGGAGCCGTTTGACCGAAGAATCTTTGGAGATTTGCATTTGCTACAAGGATCATTTGGACGCTTTGAGGAGGAGACAACACATCTCGTCAATTGAAGATAGCGAGTCTGAAGTTGAAGACGAGCTTACTAACTTAAATCTGGGGAGCGTCGCAGAATGATTTCAAATTGTATTTAGTTTTTTGATTTCAAATTTAAATTGCAAATGTTTGTATTTGGATTTTTAATTATAAATTGTATTTTGTATTTCATTTGTAATTATATTTTAATTTTGTAATTTTATTCCATATTTAATAAAAATTTGTATTTATTTTGCAAATTGCAATTTTAAAATTTTGTATTTGTGATTTTGACATTTTGTGTACATGTACAAGTTTTTTAGTTTTTTTTAATTAATATTAAAACTTAAAAATAAAATTAATTTTTATTTTTAAAAATAATTTTTATTTAAAACCGGTCCCGGTCTGGGACCGGTTAGGACCGGTTAGGACCGGTTTTTCCGGTCCCAGCCGGTACCGGTTTTCAGAGGGAAAACCGGTCCCGGACCGGGACCGGTTTGGGCAGGACCGGTCCGGGACCGGTGCCCCAAAAGACCGGTCCTGCCCAGGACCGGTCCCGGACCGGGACCGGGGTCTTTTCGTGCACGACTAAAATGAGATATATATATATATATATAGATATATAGATATGGATATACTAGTTATTTAAGAGTATAAAATAGTCTTACAACATGTTCATACACATTTCATTGACTCCTAGTCTTGCGCGTGAACTTCTGAATGTCTAACATCATTCAAACAATTTGTGTGCGTGACCTCAGTTCAAATTTTAGGATGAAAAGATTAAATGCAAGATATTTCAAGACATAATAAACTCAATGATTTTGATGGGATTAGCCCCAATTTATAGGAAATTGTGCTGCACTTAGCGCGTTCACCCACTCCTCCCACTAGCGTCATGGGAGATTACATGTGTTGTCGAAACAATTTGTGTAACGCCCCTGATTTTTCGATGTTTCTTTTAATTCTTTTAGTAACGTATTTTGACGTCAGAGCGTTACGTTGACGCGTGGTTGACGGGTACCATTGCTGGAGTGTGGCTTTTGCTCATTGGTATCCGAGGTTTTGACTTAGAATATTAGCATGACTAATTTCTAGTGTGTTTTTGAGATATCTCTTGCGAGTCGGGTTTGTTTTGGAACTCGGTGGAGCCTTTTTGGGGATAGTTGGTGTTTTGGGCATCGGGGGATTTTTACCAGAGTTTGGGTTGTCGGATTTCCATTTCGACTTCGATGTTGTATTCGTAGCGTCTATATTTAGCTACGGTGCGATTTTTGTAAGATTCCGAGTTGGTTTGAGTTTTGGGTCGTTTGAACGTTTATTTGGTAATTAATTATAATACAATATTATATTACTTGTAAAAGTATAAATAGCCTTACGATTTGACGGAAATCTTATTCATCGTCTTCCTCCCGAGCTGTCACGTTGTTTTGCGAAAGAGAAGAATGACAGACATTTCTAGGCTTTCGGCCGCCGATTGCAGGAGCTTTGGTGCTCGAAATCGTCATCGGAGAGTAGATTCAGACTGCTTTCGCCAAGATCTACGTGTGTGCGGTGAGTTTTTTCCGTTTCTTGAGTATTTGGATATTAGGTTATACGGTTTTGACCCTCTTTTTCCTTGAAAAGTTTCAGAAAGTGTAGCCAAGGTGTTCTTGCGGCCGAATCCGTGAGAAATGACGCTTGTGTGGCCGGATTTCTGGAGATAGAGGCAAGTGGTTATTTCTTCCCCTTGCCAAGAGTTTTCCGTGCGTTTTCTAGTTGATTTTCTTCTTCCCTCCTTAGAATTAGGAGTAGTGTAGGGATCATCCAAGTTCGATCTACTGTATAGTTAGAAATTCTCAGTCAAGTAAAGATAGAAATTCGTCGTATATACATGCTAGTCTAGGTCAACCCGCCGAGTTTATGACAATTAGTTTAAGTAGGAATCGCCGGGTATCTAACAATTAATTTAAAGAAATTTTGTCGTGTATGATAAGCTAAGTATAGACAAATTCGTTGAACATGACCTTTAGGTATGAAGATTCGCCGAGTATGGTGAGGTTAACTTGATTGGAATTCGTCGAGTATGGGTCTTAGATTAAGTCTAATTCGGCGAATAGTATAGGCGTTGAGTGGAGTAAGATTCGTCGAGTAATCTCGACGAATTTGCCGAGTATTAGCCTTTGTCGTTGAGTGTAGTCTTAGCGTTGAGTGATTCTTGAGACTAAGGCAAATTTGTCGAGTATTCACGACGAATTCGTCGAATGACAGTCTTGACGTTGAGTGAATTAGACTTGGCGTTGAGAGCGTCGAGTGATCTGTGAGTCTAAGTCAGATTCGTTGAGTAATCTCGACGAATTCGTCGAGTATTAGTCTCGGCATTGAGTGATTCTGCATTAGTTGAGTATTAGACAGTGAATTCGTCAAGTTATAGGCTTGGCGTTGAGTGTTATGGTTTTGACGTCGAGAGCATCGAGTGCCGACGAGGCTAAGTCTAAAGCGTCGTGTTAACTCGACGAATTCGTCGAGTATATTCGGCTTGACGTTGAGAGCATCGAGTGAAGGCGTTGAGTGAAGTAAACTTTCCTGAGTTAAAGTCCAGGCATCTAGTGAGACTGTTTTGGCGTTGAGAGCGTTGAGTGAATCCAGATTCGTCGAGTATACTCGACGAATTTTCTGTGGACTTCGGTTATTTTCGCCGATTCGTCGAGTATCAAGGTAATTACGCTGAATCGTTGAGTATCGTTAAGGCAGTTGATTTTTGCCAAGTATAGATCGTCGTATATCTACTGCATTCGTCAAGTATACTCGACGAATAAGTATGGACTTAGTTTTTTTCGCCGAGTTAAGTTTAATTCTTCGAGTTTGGGCCTTAAAGTGCATTTCAGGACTTTCTTTCTTCTTGTCATTGGAGAAGTCCAGTGTTTTGATTTGGGTTTTCTGGTTATTTATGGATGTTTAGGTGTGACCCATGATTGACAGTGGATAAAGGACCACCAACCTGGTGTCGGCTCGTGAATCATTACACTTGATGGTTGTTGATGTTTTCTCATAGACTATTGGATCGTGTTGGACCTTGTTGCCACCACCGTAGTGCCTTTTTGAGAAGTTTGGGTTGTTCGGTTGTGTTGGAACTTGTTGCCACCATCGCAGTGCCTTCTCGAGATGTTTGGATATGTTAGTTCGTGTTGGACATTGTGACCACCGACTCAGAACCATTTTGGCAGTGTTAATGATTCACATGTTTAGAGATGTTCAGTCTCTTTTCTTCCTATTGTATAGACATATATTGGATGCTTACTCTTGCAGATATTCTCAAAGCATGACTTCGTTTTGCACTTGGTGCAATTTCCTTACTCTTGGACTTTTTAAGTTAATAACTAATAACTGTTTTATTTCTCATTTGTTGTGGTTTGACAGCTTTTCTGTGGTTGGGGTTGGTAACCCCTTTTGATTTCTTATAATTATTATCTACTGATGATCTTTTACCTCTTGTATATTTTTGCTGATGTATTATTTTCATTGGAATGTCTCAGGTTTTGAGCAGTAGCTGATTAAGCGGGTAAGTTTGATGGTTGCTGGTTTTCTGTCGTTGTTACAGGACGTCTTTTCCTCACTAGTGTGAGGTAGTGTCGTTACTCTATTGTTTAGTTCAGACATACTTGCTTTTCTTGTCGGTGGGTTCGTGTCAGGCTGTTGACGCCCACCGAAGTTTTTATATTGTCAAGATACCTGCTAGCTGCTTAGTCTTTCTTGATGACTGGTTGGTTTTACTTGCTCTCTGGGAATGGTTTTATGTTAGGTTGCATGTTAGTTATTTTAAAAATATCATTTGACTACTTTATGCATATCATTGCTTTAAACCAAAGTCACTATATTTTAACCAACGTAAAAGCTATTTTTGTACGTATATTGAATCTAGAGGTATGCATATCATGAGTTGTCTTGTTTGGATGTTTATGCTCATGTAGGATGTTAAATCATATAAATAAAGTATTTTTCGCAGCGTATATTCATATTTTTACTTGTGTATTAGTTAATCCACTAAGCCGAGAGATACGGCCATTAAAATTTAACTTAAATTACAGTTTTCTTCATAATAAACTTGAGGATTTCTTATTAAGTGTTAGGTTTGAGTTCTTGCCTAAGCGTTTGCAGTTATCCCCTATACGACGTGACATCATAGCTCGTATTTTCTCTTACTCTGATATATTAATTAAATGCGGAGAAAATGTGGGTTGTGACAGCCGGCCCGCTCATGTAAGTATCTCGGGCCTCCCCCAGCCGGACTTCAGTCCACCGGCCCAAACCCGCTCTCCACAACCGCCCGCGACCTAACCCATTCCGGGAACCCAGGACCCGACTTAATATTGCTGTGGTGGGTTGTTGAGGTCACCAAGGCGTTGCCATCCGGCCTTGATCTCGTGACCCTCTTACAAAGGAGGTCACGGGAACAAGGTCGGACGACAACGCCTTGGTGACCTCAACAACCCGCTACAACTATATTAAGTCAGGTCCTGGGTGCTCATAATGGGCTAGGCCGCGGGTGGTTGTGAAGAGCGGGTTAGGGCCGGTGGACTGCAGTCCAGCTGGGAGAAGCCCAGGATACTCACATGAGTGGGTCGGCCCCTTTCAACAAAAACCGGCTGGGGGCGTTGCTCGCGCTTATAATTTGAGGTTACAGTTTTCTAACCACTACGACTAAGGAAGTGATTTTGTGTAGGCTGTGCGGCTAACATCAGATGGCTATACAACTAGTGGAAGCTTGATGTGGAATAGTTCGCGGATAACAGTTAGCGAATAACAGCAGGTCGCGGTCTCTACAACTTGAAGTCTCTTCCTACGAGTAGCGGTTATGCAGAACAGTTCGCCCGGTCTATCCGCGAGTTCTGTTCAAGTTTTTCAGCATTTCAATAACAAGCAGTCTGCGCGACTAGTTGCGGTTAAGCGACTTCAGTGGTCTCGGTGGACTCAGCTTGTAGGCTGACGACTTGTGCAGTTACAACTTGCTGTCCGCGCGGTTAACTTCTTGATGCCGTTTTTTTTATTTTCTTTGGTTACATTGTGAGTATCACAATATATACCTCGTTTTGTAAAAAAGTTTTTTTTTTAATTCCAATTGAAGACTTTTGTGTTGATGTTGCTACTAATTTTTACTTGACTTTTGTTGTGGTTTAGTGTTCCTGCGAACTCTTACGGCTTTCTTCATAAATTTTTACATGATATAAGAGCGGTGTTGAAGAGTTAGCAGTTCACCAATCTTAGCAAGTTGTTATTCCTTCATGAAGATCAATTTAATCAGTTGGGTGCAATGGAAGCCTGTTATGCAAGTGGAATTGGAATTAAACTTTTAATGCAGGCCAAGTTCAAAAGGTGAAGGTCTTGCATGAAGATTAACCTTCTTGGCGAGGATCTTTGAGAAGTTATCGGTGGTGATAACTGACAAGAAGTAGTTGATGTTGGTGGAAATGGTAAAGCGGTGAAAGCTTGGAGGCGAACACATGCAAATGCAGCATTCGCTCTGAAGCGTGCGATTTCTCCGGAGTTGTTTGACCACATCATCGAATGTCGGTCGGTAACTAAAATTTGGATAGCCTTGGATGGCCTGATAAACAAGAAGAACGTAGCTCGGCTATAGTTCTTGGAAAATGAGTTAGTGAAGACCACTCAAGGTGATCTGTCCATTTCGCTTTTCTTCTTGAATATGAAGAACATCTGCTCTGAGATAACTGCCTTGAAATCGGAAGAGCCGATCTCAGAGTCGAAGTTGAAAAGGTACATCATCCGCAGTTTGCGGAAGGAGTATGTTGCCTTTGTGACTTCTATGTAAGGCTGAGCCAATCTACCATCACTGCTCTAGCTGGAAAATCTATTGGCTTCACAGGAAAGCTTGGCGAAGCAGATGTCAAGAGTTTCGATCTCAGGGGGAGATGACAATGCTCTCTTATTTGGCAAGAAAAAGAAATGGGACGGGAAGAAGAAGACACCTGCTAGCGATAGTTCGTCTTCTTCATCACAGCAGGAAAGGAGCAAGACTCTTAAGCATGATGACGGGAAGAAGCGGGGCGGACCATGGTGCTATAGGTGTAACAAGCTTGGTCACATCCATAGGGACTGCAGAGTGAATCTTCAGTCTATGCATGCTGTAGAAAAGGAGGACACTGAGTCCAAAGCTAAGGAAGGAGGATGGGGGGGTGCCTTCATGACGGGCACTTGTGTTCGTGCACTATCCTCCATCAACTATCAGGAGGATTGGATTGTGGATTCAGAGTGTGGTCATCACCTCACCGGGGACGAGTCCAAATTCTCTTCTCTATAGGACTATAAAGGTAACGATATTGTCATTATTACTGTTGATGATATTATACATACAGTAGAGAATGAGGGAATAGTTTCTTTAGGCAGTGATCATGGGTCACTCACTTTGAGGAGTGTGTATCACGTGTCGGGAATGAAGAAAAACCTCTTCTCGGTGACTAATGCTGTTGACGCTTGGTATCACGTTCTGTTTGGCCCAATAGAAGTGAAGTTTCTCTGGAACATATCAGCTGTGAAAGCTGATGTCACTCATATCGGAAGGAGAGTGAATGACTTGTTCGTGTTGGCGACAAGTTCCTATATTGATAAGATGAGAGCAAATGACAGTGATGTTATTTGGCATAAGAGACTTGATCATGTTGGGGTGGATAAGCTGAAGGCCATGACAGTCAGAGGTCTAGTGTATGTCCTATCTAGTCTTTCATCCTTCGGTGATGGTCATGTCTGTGTTGGATGTCAGTATTGAAAGACACATCGCTTTCCATTTGACATGTCACGGACTAGGTGTAGAGCACCGCTGGAAAGCATCCACAGTGATCTAATGGGACCTACCGTCACTCCTAGTCTCAACGGTAGTAGGTATATGTTGTTCTTGATGATGATTCTTTCCGGTATACTTGGGTATACTTCTTGAAAGAGAAATCAGTGGCTTTCAGGATGTTCGTGGAGTTCAAGGAGCTCGTGAAGGGCCGGCTTGGTCTGTGATTAAAGAAGTTGAGAATTGATAATGATAGAGAGTTTACTTTACATGAGTTCTCTAACTTCTGCAGAAAGTTCAGCATCTAGAGGGAGCTTATTTGTGCACATACCCCACAATAGAACGGAGTTGCAGAGCGAAAGATCTATCATCTGACAAAAACTTACAAGTGTTGGCTTCACGACAAATGCATTCCCAGGGCCTTCTGAGCTGAGGGAATGTCCTGTGCTTCATATGTCATCAACATGATGCCCCTCAGTCCGAATAATATGAAATCTTCTCATTAGTTGATGTTCAAAGAGAAGCCCAGTGTTGAACATCTTTGAATGTTCAGATATACCTGCTACACGAACGTTCCAGATGCTCTCAAGACTAAGTTGGATGCAAAGGCAAGAAAGCTTGTATTCGCGGGCTATGATGAGAGGAAGAAAGGTTGGAAGTGCCTGGATCTTACAACAAAGAAAGGTTGGAAGTGCATGGATCCTGCAACGAAGAAGTTCATCATCTCAAGAGACGTTGTCTTCGACGAACTTGCATCGTACCGGGGTAGCTCATTTATGGAGCTAGAGGAGAGCAGGTCAGACGGAGGTCAAGGAGAAGCTGCTCGGTATCTTCTAGTGGAGTTGTCTGCGCCACCAGGTGCTCTGGTTTCATCTAGATCTGGGGCGGATTCTTCTGGATCTGGAGGCAGGGGGAATAATGCTCCTAGTATGCCCGGGATCAGAGCTAGTACATAAGAAGTAGCAGGAGTGGTTGATAAGGGCCATGCCCTGCGGAGGTCCAAGATGATTATTATTCCACCAGCTCGATATAGGGACGAGAACATAGTGAGTATCATCTCATGTTTTTTTGCAGGCCCTTTGATGAGCGGGAGCCGTGAAGCTTTGAGAACGCCACTGGCATAAAGGAGTGAGAATGTGCCATAGATGAAGAGATGACCGTCCTCAAGAAGAACGAAACTTGGAATCTTCTACCCAAGATCGATGTCATCACTCCTGTTACATGCAAGTGGATTTATAAGCTGAAGAAGAAGGCTGATAGTAGCATCGAGCGTTACAAGACTCGCCTTGTAGCTCAGGGGTTCTCACAACAGTACGGGGAGGACTATGAAGATACGTTCAGTTCGGTGGCTAAAATGACTTCAGTATGAGTGATGATCTTTTTGGAGACTTGCTAAGGATGGAAGATTTGACAACTCGATGTAAAGAATGTGTTCCTTTACGACGAGATTAACAAGGATAACTTCATGGTGCTGCATCCTGGTTATGTCTCCGAAGATCATCCAGGACACGTTTGCAAGCTGAAGAGAGCCATATATGATTTGAAGTAGGCGCCTCGGGCGTGATTTGGTAAGATCGCAGAATACCTCCAATTCTACGGATACTTCGCTTCAGACTCGAATTGAAGCCTTTTCGTTAACAAAAGGGGGGAGCTTCAGGTCCCCGTTCTGCTGTATGTTGACGACATGATTGTCGTAGAGAACTCGATGGAGGAAGTTGCTAGGCTCAGGGATGAGCTAGTTATTCGGTTCAAAATGAAGGATTTGGGTGATCTCCATTGTTTCCTTAGACTCGAGGTGGATAGGCAAAAGAACGGTGTGCTCATTTCCCATAAGGGCTATGCGGAGAGAATCGTCAAGCGATTCGACATGCGGGAAGGGAAGAGCAGTTCTTATTTATTATGCATTGCGGAATCACTCCTCAAAACTATGCAGTTATGGGAGGAGTGACAACCCTGCTTATACACCCATGAGAAAGGAACACGCTAGGCGGTGTGGGAATAAACTATCCCATTTAACGAGTCGTGACACATGATCGGACATCACTATCCATTCCACTTGGCGCACTCAACCCACCCCCCCCCCCCCCCCCGCCACATTCCCCCTGCCATGATACCATATAAAGCATTGCAGCATCACTCCTCAAAACCACGCGGTTAGGGGAGGACTGGCCACCCCATTTATACACCCATTACCAAGGAGCGCGCTAGGCGGTGTGAGACTAAACTATCCATTTTAACGAGTAGCGACACATGCTCAGACATTACCATTCATTCCACGCGGCGCACTCAACACGCGTAACCACCGAACGCACGATCCGCCGACCCGATCCCCGCGGTAACCACCGCGCGCTGGATCCCGGATGTAGTGCACCCAACCATGACCGGCGAAGCCACCGTCCCCGCCCTCTCCTCGAACGCTCATTCCCAGGCAGCCTCGCCGTGGCCAGCCCCCCGAGGGCCGTCCAAGGCCGCCCAAACCCCAAACGGCCTCGATGTGGAGAACCCTCGCAAGGGCTCGCCGGTCCTCGCTAGGGCTGGCCAAGGCCGCCCATTTCCGGGCGGCCTCGCTGCAGCCGGCCCTCGTAAGGGCCGACCAAGGCCGCCCAGCCCCGAGCGGCCCCCTTGCAGCCAGCCCTTGTAACGGTCGGTCGGGGGCCCTCGAATCTGAGCGGCCTCGATGTAGACGACCCACACAAGGGCCGACCAGGGGCCTCCCTACTCCGGGTGACCACACCGCGGCCAGCCCTCGCGAGGGCTGGCCAAGGCTGCCCGTGCTCTGGCGGCCTCGCCGCGGTCGCCCCTCGCAAGGGCCGACCAAGGCCGCCCCTCCTCGGGCGTCCTCGCCGCAATTGGCCCCCGCCGGAGCCAGCAAAGGCCGCTCGTTCTCGGGCAGCCTCGCCGCGGTCGACCCCCCGCAAGGGCCAACTGAGGCCGCTCGACCCTAGGCAGACTCACCGCGGCTAGCCCCCGCAAAGGGAGACCGAGGCTTCCCGAATCCGGGTGGCCTCACCACAGGAGGCCCCCTGGCCGCTCGTCGGGCACGGGGTCGGCGACTGCTGCCCCCACCGTAGTCGCTGAGCCGCCCGTTTTGGAGGGAGGGTTCTCTTTTGGCCCAGGGGCGGGATCATCATTTTATAAAAATGACGATCCACATGCTTAGTTTCGAGCGATCTTATTGGCCGGTCCGGAAATATTCAAGCAAAATTACCGGACCGCCCCTTTTGAAATCCTATAAATATGCCAACATTTACTTAAAAGGGTCTTTTTCCGAAACACTCTAACTACATCTCTCTCTCTGCAGGATTTTTTGCCCAAGTTCACTCCTGTAGGGCTCCGTCAAGACTGCAAAGAGAAGACGAGCGCGGAGAAAGCACAAGACCAGGGTGGGACGCTCGGAGCCTTCCCCGCGGCCATCACATGAAGACGACTCAGAAGGCTAAAACGACTCCCACTCCCGCAAGAAGCGATTGGCAAAGTACCACGAGAGCAGAACGGCTACGAGCGGCGCTCAACGCCCATTCTCCCCCATCTCACCAAGTGTAACGAGACGTGGACTGTCACCCTCGCTCTTCTCCCAAAAACTGTGTAACAAACTCTGTGATAATGGAATTTAGGCCCGCACCAAACCGACCGCGTGGTTTTCCCACGATTGCGGGTTTTTCACATCATCAAGCCTCCAAGTCAACATTATGTGAATCTTTGACTGTTGGTACGCTCGATCGCTCTGCGAACTAGGACGATTTAGAAGGCCCGATCTACCAAGAGCGACACTCGGACCCCAACAATTTGGCGCTGTCTGTGGGAACACAGTTCCCAGAAGCTCCAAGGAGACACAAAGGATAAGAACCCCCCGCACCGTCGCACAAGAGATAGAAAGTTATGGTTAGGCGGAGCACGCGAACGATTCAAAAATCAACCCATCAGGAGCACGTCGATCTTGGCCAATCTCATTCCCGGGTAACCGTGTCACATCATGAGTATACCATCATCGCACCGGATACTACCCTTGGTGGAGGGTTCGCCCGCTTTGAGGAGCGTCATGCGGAAGTGCTCACCCTCTTCAAATGAGTTTGTAGAGCTTGTACTCAAAATGGTTAGCTCTAGCCAGAGAATTTTGCCAAACTCAACTCAAGCTCAACTCATTTGCACCCATAAACCGGACTTTTACCATTAATAATTAATTTGTGAGTAACAAAGGCATCCTAAAGCTTCGTTTGGCTTGTATTTTTTTTTCTCCGATTAGTTTGGTCCAAAAAGGTCATTATCATAAAATGTATGTTTGGCAAGACAAATTACAGTTTTGACTCCTATCAGGAAAATAAATTAGATTTTAGCAAAAATATGCATGAATTTTTTATGTGAGGTCGGCCATTCACGAACGACAGTCCTTGACCACGTTCACGACCGCCGTCGCCGCGCCAAACGAAGCCTAAGACTCCAATTGAGGGGACTTATTTTCACCAGTCAAGCGGTTAAGACCGCATGAACCAGACCATATAGTGACAAAGGATCCATATAGCCTACCCCACTATAGTGGGATAAAGACTTGAGTGTTGTTATTGTTGTTGTAATCACGTGTGTTAGAAGAGGCGTGCAGCGGTTCATCCCATCTCGCAAGGTATCCGAGCTGTCTTCCTTAAACTCCCTTAGAGGGCTGCAGCCCAACCGACCCAACTCATCTCCACGTGCCGCATTCGGCCCAAGCCCAATACCGGGTGGCCTACCTTAAACTGGCCATGTGGAGGGTTGTTGGAGGCCACATCCTCCCTTAGATGAGCCAAACTCGATAGTCAAGCGCACACCACTGGGACTTCCCAGGGGGTTACCCATCCCGTGACTACTCCAGCCCGAACACGCTTAACTATGAAGTTTTTCCACTTCTCATCACCAATTCAGCTGCAGCTCAATTGGTGATGAGAAGTTGTTGAAAGTGGGTCGACCCACTCATGTGAGTATCCCGGGCCGCCCCCAACCGGATTGCAGTCCACCAGCCCAAACCCGCTCTTCATGCCTTCCATCACCAATTGAGCTGCAGCTCAACTGGTGATGGGAAGTGAAATAACTTTATAGTTAAACGTGCTCGGGCTGGAGTAGTCCTGAGATGGGTGTACTTTTAGGAAGTGCTCGTAGGGGCGCTTAACTGGATCACTTCTCATCGAAAGGAGGTCGGGGGATCGAGGCCGGGCAAGCACAACGCCTCGCCGACCTCAACAACTTGCAACAAACTAGTTAAAGGGAGGTCAGCCCGGTTTGGGAGATTGACCGGACGCGGTTATGTGGAGAGTGGGTTGGGGCCTGTAGACTGCAGTCCGGTTGGGGGCGGCCCGGGATACTCATATTAGTGGGTCGACCCCTTTTAACAAAAATCGGTTTTTGTTAGAAGGGGCGTGCGGCGGTTTATCCATCCTCGCAAGGTATCCAGACTGCCTTCCTTAAACTCCCTTAGAAGGCTGCAGCCCAACCGACTCAACCCATCTCCACGTGCTGCGTTCGGTCCAAGCCCAACACTGGGCGGCCTACCTTAAACTAGCCACGTGGCGGGTTGTTGGAGGTCACATCCTCCTTTAGATGAGCCAAACTCAATAGTCAAACGCACACCACTAGGACTTCCCAGGAGGTCACCCATCCCGTGACTACTCCAGCCTGAGCACGCTTAACTATGAAGTTTTTCCACTTCTCATCACCAATTCAGCTGCAGCTCAATTAGTGATGTGATGTTGTTGAAAGGGGGTCTGCCCACTCATGTGAGTATCCCGGGCCGCCCCCAGCCGGACTGCAGTCCACCAGCCCCAACCCGCGGTCCACACAACCGCCTGCGGTCAATCTCCCAAACCAGGCTGACCTCCCTTAACTGGTTTGTGGCGGGTTGTTGAGGTTGGCAAGGCGTTGCGCTTCCCCGACGCCGATCCCCGACCTCCTTTCGATGAAAAGTGATCTAGTTAAGCGCCCCTACGAGGACTTCCTAGGAGGTCACCCATCCCGTGACCACTACAGCCCGAGCATGCTTAACTATGGAGTTTTTCCACTTCTCATCACCAATTGAGCTGCAGCTGAATTAGTGATGTGAAGTGAAAGAACTTTATAGTTAAGAGTGCTCGGGCGAGAGTAGTCCATTGATGGGTGACCTCCTGGGAAGTCCTCGTAGGGGCGCTTA
This sequence comes from Platanthera zijinensis, assembly GCA_039513925.1. Lineage (NCBI taxonomy): Eukaryota > Viridiplantae > Streptophyta > Magnoliopsida > Asparagales > Orchidaceae > Platanthera > Platanthera zijinensis. Next base: position 8,252,283 of record CM077088.1, on the reverse strand, counting down.
GCTGGACCACTTCTCATCGAAAGGAGGTCGGGGGATCGAGGCCGGGCAAGCACAACGTCTAGTCGACCTCAACAACCCGCCACAAACCAGTTAAGGGAGGTCAGCCCGGTTTAGGAGATTTACCGCACGCGGTTGTGTGGAGAGCAGGTTGGGTCTGGTGTACTGCAGTCGGGCTGGGGGCGGCCCGTGATACTCACATGAGTGGGTCGGCCCCCTTTCAACAAAGCCCCAACCCACCCCCAGTCGGACTGCATTCCATCAGCCCACACCCGCTCTCTACACAACCGCGTGCGATCTATCTCCCAAATTGGGCTGGCCTTCCTTTGACTGGTTTGTGGCGGGTTGTTGAGGTCGGTGAGGGCGTTGCGCTTGCCCGGCCTCGATTCAGTTAAACAACCCTACGAGGACTTCCCAGGAGGTCACCCTTCCCCGGACTACTCTCGTCTGAGCACGCTTAACTATAAAGTTCTTTCACTTCCTAACACTATCTGAATTGGTGTTGGGAAGTGAAATAACTTTATAGTTAAGCGTGTTCGAGCGAGAGTAGTTCTGAGATGAGTGACCTCCTGAGAAGTTCTCGTAGGGGCGCTTAACTTGATCACTTCTCATCGAAATGGGGTCGGGGGATCGAGGCATGGCAAGCACAAGTGCACAACGCCTCGCCGACTTAAACATCCCACCACAAACCAATTAAGGGAGGTCAGCCCAGTTTGGGAGATTGACCGCACACGGTTGTGTAGAGAGCGGGTTGGGGCTGGTGGACTGCTGCCCGACTAGGGGCGGCCCGGGATACTCACATGAGTGGACCGGCCCCCTTTCAACACGTGCGCATGTCTTGCACATGCCATAATTTAAAAACTTTTGATATAACAAATAAAATTATATTATAATTATAAAAATATGAAAAATATTAATGATATAACATTATGAATATTATAAGTATTAATGTCATTAATGTTAAATATATAATAAATATTATATATCTTTATAATATATTTATCGTATAATAATAAATGTTTGGCTTTTAAATATTAATTATATACTAGTAAAATTATAAATATTATCATAAAATTAATATTTAATATTATATACGGTTATATAGTAAATAGCATGTCAGCATATAATAATAAATATTCAATTCTTAAAATATTAGTTACATAATATTAAAATAATTAATATTATCATATAATTAATATTTTGTATTGATTTTTATAAGTAAATGTTTAAATATTTTAATAAATTTTGAAATAATTTTTATCCTATAAATAGCTCTCTAAAAGCATGAGAGTGGGATATACATACACACAATCTCCCTCTCTCTCATCTTCTTCCTTAAGCTCTAATATTTTCATTTTTATTTTCTTGCAATTCTATATTTGCTTCATCTAGTGAGAGCTTTGATGTTCTGTATTTATTCGGTATCTGCGCACATTAGAGTTTTAGGATCTAGCCGGGTATTATGTCATAGAGAAATGAGCGTTGGTTAAAAGCTCTGTCGGAGAATGATGCAACTTGTTTAGGACAGTGATCAAACGCCTTATCCAAGCTCGATTTCTTACGTTAGATTTTATATAACATTTTATTTTATGAGTTACTAGATAATTATTTTTAATTACAAAAATTTCTTTTAATGTTTTGTTATTTTTTATAGCATTTTATTTTGTGATCAAACTTTTATGTTCAAGCAGATCATGTTTGTTAGGTCATCCTTAACGAATGCCGTTTTAACCTATGCGTTTACGACCGTCACCACCTTGCCAAACTGAGCCTTGATCTGCTCCCTCCATGGAGGAACCCTCTTCCCCTCAAATACCTTCTCGAGTGTCATCATCTCATCCTCCTCCTCCTCCTGCTGCCTGCTTTAGCAGTGTCCACCACGCCGTTGGTCTCTTCCTTCTTACTTCTCTGGTGGATAATCTGCCCCTGCTCCGCCATCTCAACCCTGAGCTCCTCGACGTCGCAGCGATCTTCGCGGCCGTAAACATTCTCCTTCTTTCCGACGAAGTAGGAGGTCGGAAAGTAGGGGAAGGAAGTAGAGGAAGTGATCCTGGTGGAGGTGCGGATGGATGCCCTTCCTTATAGGCCAGATTTCAAATTTCTTGATGAGCTGTTTTTTTAATATATTTTTTAAATGACAGACCGCCGAAAATTAGGATCTCGTTACATTGACATTCTTAGAATTGTAATGCCTTGTTTTTTTTTATAACTTCACAGTAAAGTCTTATAACTCTAGAAAAAAAGGCTGAATTATTATTTTTAATTTTGTACAAGCTAATAAAAACTGACAAATTTAATATTTAAAAAATTGTATCTTTTTTGTCTTATTGCTTGGTCAGTACAGATGTACTCTTTTTCCAGGTTGATAATTGGCAATTATCGGTTATTATGAGACAGTAAAAAAAATGTCATTTACCATCGATTTTTCGATCGGATTTTTAGAAAGCTCCATATCCATTCGAATCTTATTTTTAAAATACATTTTTATATAAATAAGATTTTAAAAGAATTATAAGAAAAAATTATTTATTTTTTATAATATTTTTTTTATAAAAAAAACAATTTATCTTTTTCTTAAAATACATTTGACGATCCCAAGTATTTTGCATTAATACTAGTAATTATGGAGAAATACAAGATATAATAAACAGAAAAAAATGCATCAAGCTAATTTGTTTGTATATATATAAATTAATATAAGTATATTAAAAGATAAATTAGATTGATATATATATATATATATATATATATATATATATATATATATATTTCCGAATATATCTTACATCTCATATTTCTCATAGCTCTTTTTTTACTTAACATAAAACTAAGTCATAAAAAATAATTTATTCTAATAAATGTTATTGGAAATTGTAATACCAAGTAAAGAGCCCCTAAAACTAAGTCTTAAAATTTAATTATGAGGCACAATTGCCTCGTCATAAAAACTAACTTATTTGGAAGAAAATTGTATTATAATAATACTAACTCATTACACACCAAGTCATTAAAAATGACACACTAATACAAATATATTAAAAACCCACTAGATTGACTCAATTGCTTCGTTTAACACGGCTTATTTGCTCCGGCAAATTTGGTAAAAAACATTATTATTACACAATATTTGTTTGACAAGACAAAGATTATGATTACTACCAATAAAATAAACAAGTTTTGAGCATAAAATTGAGTGCTAGAATCAGGGGCTTGACACTTGGTAATTACCAACAATCAACCCGAAAGAAGAGCACATCTATACTGGCCGAGTAATAGGGCAAAAACAGATACAATTTTTTAAATGTTAAATTTGTCAGTTTTTATTACCTCGTACAAAATTAAAAATAGTAAAATAGACGTGTAATTCAGTTTTTAATTTCTGGAGTTACTTAATTTATAAGACTTTACTGTAGAGTCGTACAAAAAAGGGCGCTGTTACGGGACATCATTTTTGACTATGTGCACATTTTTGATATAAGTGGGCGGAGGGTCTCGTGGCGGCGTAAACGATCGAGCGGGCAGTGTAGAAAATTAGGCGGACGCAAGCACAGGGTTTCGCGAGACAGTGTGCGAGTAACTCGGGAGTTGGCCTAGACTAAAGAAAAAAAAGATTTAATTCAATTTTTGGTGTGCGCATAGTCAGTTTAGGTGTGCCTGTAACAGCGCCCTAAAAAATAGTTTATTATAAATCTAGGATCCTAATTTTCGGCGGTCTTTGTTTTGTCATTTTTAGAAAAAAAAAAAAAAACAGCTCATTTGAAAAGTGGGCTATAAGGAAGGGCATTCACACGCTTCTTCCCCCCCGGACCACTTCCTCTACCTTCTTCCCCTTCTTTCCGATCTCCGACGTCGCCGGAAAGATGGAGAATGTTTCGGGCCGCGAAGATCGCGCCGGCGTGGAGGAGCGCGGGATTGAGATGGCCGAGCAAGGGCAGATTACCCATCGGAGAAGCAAGAAGGAAGAGAACGGCGAGATTGCTAAATCAGGCTCGCAGGAAGAGGAGGAGGATGCTACGATGACAATCGAGAAGGTTTTTGAGGGGAAGAGGGTTCCTCCATGGAGGGAGCAGATCACGTTCCGTGCCATGGCGGTGAGCTTCATCCTCTCCATCATGTTCAGCGTCATCGTGATGAAGCTGAATCTCACCACCGGAATCATCCCTTCCCTGAACGTCTCCGCCGGTCTTCTCGGATTCTTCTTCCTCAAGTCATGGACGAAGATCCTCGAGAAATCCGGCCTCCTTCAGCACGCCTTCACCCGCCAGGAGAACACTGTGATCCAGACCTGCGTCGTCGCCGCCTACGGCATCGCATTCAGCGGTAATTGATCTCACCATTTCTCTCCATCTTCATTCATTAATTAATTCATTCATTCAATCGAATTTTAAAAGCCTAGGGTTTGGGATTTTTCAACTGAATTTGCTTTAGGAGATGATTGATTAGTTGCACATTCGTTAGGAAGATTATTATTATTATTATTTTCAGAATTATTTCGGCTGTTCTTCAAAAATTTTGGCGAATAGTTATGCTTTGAAGATAAAACTATGAATCGGCCTTCCCCTTTTATTCCTTCTCCTCTCTTTTAGATTAATTTTATCTAATGTTGATGGTGTGGATATTTGTCACATAATAATTTCCCTAAATTGTATTTTTGGGGGTCTAATAATAGGAACTATTTTTAGTCCCGAGTTTTAGGCCTAATTTGGCGGGTAGCAGGCCCGTGATGCGGTTGAGATCCAGGCCTTTTCCGCAGTTGCTAGCGGCGCTGAAACGGAACCTTAATATTCGAGACGTCCAATTTGGGGAAAATGCGTATTTTGTGTCAAGATTCGGGGGGATCGCCATATGGCATCATAAGACTGGTTCCTAATATTCTCCCTCCTTCAGACAAGTTAATGGATAGACTGAGAGTGAGCTCGGCCAAACAGTGGGGCCCATTTCAATGTGCAATCACGAGGAGAGGTATCGTGACGCTTTAAATCAAAATATGGAGTTGAAAACGAGATTGAAGTGCATGAGTTTATACTCTTTTGGGACTTTAGTGAATATTCTATGGTCGATATTCCCCACCACACCCGGTGACAACAACATGAGTTTTTTTTTCCCTGAAAAAAAGATTCCCTTCACATCTTTATTTAAAGCCTTTAATATATAAGATTCAATCTAAACCATAAAATAAATATATTCATTTGGTCTCCCAAATAGAGAGGATCTTCATCAGTTTCTCACTGGTTGAGATCCATTTTAAAGGTAATGTTATCTCGCATTTATATGAGAGAATCAAATAGCAGTTGGCATTCATCAAAGATAATGGGGGCAGCACAGTGCACAAAAGTGACAAAACATCTCCACGTAAGTGTCCCATCACAAGGATGAAATGTAGGAAACCTTACCCTCCATTTTTGCTAGAGACTGTCTGCTTCCACAACTCAAACTTATGACCTTAATACATAAATATTTAGAAAATTTGATAATATTTATATATCTATCTATACATATATACAAAAAAGTAACATCTGAGGCCTTCCAAATCAATCTTGACCGTCCGTTTTTTATTTTAATTATTAATTTTTTATTCTTTATTAATTATTTAATTAATGAAATTAATTAAACCATACAGGTCCGGCAATTAAATAATTGTGGGCGAAATTAATAAAATGAAATTAATTAAGAATAATTAAACAAAATATTAATAAAAAATAATTTCTAATAAAAACAGAACATTAAAATGGTGGCAACACAGAAAAAGAGTCGGGGGCGGGTGAAACCCTCCGGGGGCCGGCTTCACGGGCACGGGGAGCATCCCGTGCACTATCACTCGTAATTATATATAAAAATAATTAATTATTAAAATCTGACATATAAATATTTTTTGATATATTCACCAACAAATTAAAAGCAACATGAAAAACTTAAAGTACGTATCCCGGACATCTACAACCTTATTTTTTGCTCTCCTATATTTTGCTTTCGTATAATTTGAATTATTGCATTATGTTTCCTAGCATGAGTATGCCATGCAATTGTTTTTCCCCGAGAAATCTAAAACAAAAAACAAAATTTCATCTGCAAAGAATGGCATACATAAATAAATCAAACAAGTAGGCGAAAACAGATTTCTAATTCAATTCTTTCTTCATTTTCTTGTCGTTTTAATTTCCTCCTCTTTTAAAACCAAACAAATCTATTTGATGCAAGATGAATGCAATTTTAATGTGCGGAAATAATCACAACAATATCTGGTCACATGATCCCCTTGAAACTTGCTCAATCATGATTACATTGTGTATATATTACTTTTTCCTTGCTCTTTTTTGATAAAAAGGTGAATGCTTTTCCCAATTTTCTATACAAGAATTTTTTTTGATGTACAAAACAGAAAAGAGGAAAGATGCAGTTTATTTTAAACTTAAACAAAACTCCACTTGTAAATGAGAACAGGGGGTTTTGGAAGCTATCTATTTGGAATGAGCTCAAGAACGGCAAAGCAATCAACAGAAGCAAACAGTTCCCAAGACATAAAGGACCCTCATTTAGGATGGATGATTGGATTTCTGTTTCTCGTCAGCTTCCTTGGACTGTTTTCGCTTGTTCCCCTCAGAAAGGTTCAGTTCTTCACACATTCCCTTTTATTTTTCCAATTGTTGCAATGTTTCCGTGATGTAATTTGAATTCTCCAAAAATCATTTCAGATCATGATCATAGACTACAAATTGACCTACCCAAGTGGCACCGCCACAGCTCACCTTATCAATGGCTTCCACACTCCCCAGGGCGCCAAATTAGCAAAGTAACTCGAGAACACTCTAAACAAGCTCCTTTTTTCGATTCCCCCAATACCCGCCACAACATAAACAGATATTTCTCAAATTGTATTGCAGGAAGCAAGTGAAGACGCTCGGGAAATTCTTCGCGGGCAGTTTCTTTTGGGGATTCTTCCAATGGTTTTACACTGGCGGTGACGACTGTGGGTTCGTGAGCTTCCCAACATTGGGCCTGGAAGCCTACAAAAACAGGTAATATTTCCTTTTATGACAACATTCAATCTCTCCAGTAGTTAATTTTCTGCGCAAGTGATCGACGGCATCATCCTCTTCTCCAATAGGTTCTTCTTCGATTTCTCTGCAACTTATGTCGGCGTTGGAATGATCTGCCCCTATCTCGTAAATATATCAGTCCTCTTGGGCGGAATTCTCTCATGGGGCATCATGTGGCCGCTTATAGGAAACCGAAGAGGCAGCTGGTTTTCAGCAGAACTCCCAGATTCCAACCTTCATGGCCTGCAGGGTTACCGGGTATTCATATCCATCGCCATGATTCTCGGCGATGGACTCTACAATTTCGCCAAGGTGTTGAGCAAGACAATACCCGCCATAATTCACCATGCCCGGACCACAAACGCATCCAGCACTCTGCCTCTCAGCGAAAACGGCCAACCTGCCGCCGACACGACTGTATCCTTCGACGATCAGCGACGCGCGGAGCTTTTCCTTAAGGATCAAATCCCTAAAAAAGCTGCATTTGCTGGATACGTCATCGTCGCCGCCATCTCCATTGCCACGATACCTCATTTGTTCCCTCAGCTCAAATGGTATCATGTCCTCGTCACCTACATATTCGCTCCGGTGCTCGCCTTCTGCAATGCCTATGGATGCGGGCTCACCGATTGGTCTCTAGCGTCAACCTACGGAAAGCTCGCAATTTTCATCTTCGGAGCTTGGGTCGGGGCCTCCCACGGTGGAGTTCTTGCAGGTCTCGCCGCCTGCGGCGTCATGATGAGCATTGTATCCACGGCTTCCGATCTCATGCAGGACTTCAAGACCGGTTATCTCACGCTCGCCTCTCCGAGATCCATGTTCATTAGTCAGGTCATCGGGACCGGCATGGGCTGCGTGATCGCGCCTTGCGTGTTTTGGCTTTTCTACCACGCGTTCAAGGACCTCGGCGTGCCGGGATCTCAATATCCAGCCCCCTATGCGCTCGTTTATCGAAACATGGCAATACTCGGCGTCGACGGCTTCTCCTCCCTCCCAAAACATTGCCTCACCCTCTGCTACGTCTTCTTCGCTGGGGCCATCCTCATCAATCTGCTGAGAGATTTGGTCGGAAAGAAGTACTCCCAATACATCCCTCTCCCAATGGCCATGGCCATACCATTCTATCTGGGTGTATACTTCGCCATTGATATGTGCATGGGAAGCCTCATATTGTTTATTTGGGAGAAGCTAAATAAGACCAAGGCTGACGCATTTGCCTCCGCGGTGGCCTCCGGTTTGATCTGCGGCGATGGAATATGGACTCTGCCGCAATCTATACTCGCGCTGGCCCAGGTGAATCCGCCTATTTGCATGAAGTTTCTGTCGAGGAGGACGAACATCAAGGTCGATGCTTTCCTCGAGACATTGTCGTAGTTTTTTGTTCATGGAAGTTGAAGATTCAGGTGGAGGCAGGTGGGGAAGAAGATTATTTCCGAGGGAAAGCCTTCGGGTGAAGAGTGATTATCTCCTGCTTGCTCCTGGGTGCATCAAGCTGGCCTATTTGTCTAATGTATATCTTTTTTAAGACAAATTAAACTATGATTTGTGTTCATGTATCTCGTGTCTGCTTTTGTTTATTTTGTTACGCTTGGCTGCAGATGTATATGTTTTTTCCTAAATAAGCTGCATGGTGTAATCTGTAAATTGAATGTTTACTCTTGATTGTTCAAAAGCTAGGTTTCCGCTGTTGCTCCCTGTTTCTACATTATGCTTCATTTTAAAGCTGTTTGATATAATCATCGAAATCTCCATGGCCCTAATTGAAGCTTCTTCACGTTATAAAATTAACCAGCATTCTTCTTATTTAGGCCTACGTTAGTGAGTGATATGTAGGAGACCAGCAATTTTGGCGAAATTCAAATTTTGCTGCAACATAATTGAATGAAATTTGATTCTAGGAGCGAATCCGCAGTTTGATGAGTGTGCATCGTGCCGCCATTCGTTCTGTTAATTTTTGATGCTTTACTGGACCGGTCCAGCTGGACCGGTCCAGTTTTGTTTTTATTATAAATATAGCCTTGCACAGGGATCAATACAAGAGCAGTACAGAGCCCGATTTCTTTTTTCCTAAACCTAAAACTCAGCGGCGGCTGCAAGAACGGAAGAGGGAGAGGAGCAGCGATCGAGGGCCTTCTTCTCCGGCGGCGGCAGCGGAATCCGGCGGTAGATCTCGGGCTCTTCTTCTCCGGCGACCGAGGAAGGAGAGGCGGGCTTCATTCCGTGGAAGGAGCGGCGGCCGTGGCTAGGAGGAAAGAGGAGCAGCGATCGTGGCTAGGAGGAAGGTCGGGAGCGGCGGCCGAGGCTCATCCCGAGCTCGGCATCAGTGATCTTGGAGATCCGGCGGCTAGATCGGCTAGGAGTGCCAATCTTGGGTTCTTCTCCGGCGACAGCGGCGGATCCAGCGGCAGCGGCAGCGGCAACGGCGGCTCCGCCGATCGGGGTTCCGATCTAGTGCACGGCAGCGGCAACGGCTCCATCTCCGGTGTAGGAGAGGGGAGATCCACGGCAGCGGCGGGTGCGGGTTTCTTTCTTCGGCGGCTCCGGCGATCCAGCGGCGGCTCCGGCGATCCAGCGGCAGCGGCGACTTCGGCGGTGAAAGAAAGCATAAGGCTGCGGTTCCTTCGTCTTGAAGAGTGCAGCAGCTTTCTTGGCCGGACGGCGGCAGCGCGCTAGGGGAGTTCTTCTTTTCCTCTTTTTTCTTGTTCTTGTTTTCCTATTTTAGGTTAGTGTCGATCCGTGGAGGATCGTTGAGTGCTTTGTGGTTGTAATCGGATATTTTTTGTCTAGTGGATCCGGCGCGCTCTCCCCGTGGACGTAGGAGCTTAACTCCGAACCACGTATATCTCTTGTCGTCTGTGTTGTTTTCTGTGTTTTGGAAACTCGAACTAGTATCCTTCCGAGGATTGATTGGTGCGCGTCATTATTTGCTTAGTAATTTGCTTCCGTTGCTATTGTCCGCGACGAGTTCCGTACTCGCGGGCCGGTGCCAATTGCACAACAATTGGTATCAGAGCCAGGTTCGTCCTTCGGACCAGTGAGCAAATTCAATGGCGGCCAAATTCGAGGTTCCAAAATACGATGGGCGGATCGATTTCGGTCTTTGGCAAAAGTGCATAAAGGCCGTACTCGTTCAGCAGGGTCTTCACAAGGCACTCCTTGGAAAGGAGAAGGCTAAGGCGAATGACGACGACGAGTGGGATGAGCTGGACCTCAAGGCCATCAGCACCATACAGCTGTGTTTGGCAGACGAGGTCATGTACAACGTTATCGAGGCGAAAAATACGGTGGACTTGTGGAGGAAGCTCGAGGAGCTCTATATGTCTAGGTCGCTCACGAACAAGCTGTACGTGAAGAAGCAGTTGTATAGCTTGAGGATGTCCGATGGCGCGCAACTGTTGGATCATTTAAATGTGTTCAACAAGTTGGTATCCCAGTTGCGCAGCATGGATGTGAAGGTCGAGGAGGAAGACCAGGCTCTTCTCCTCTTGTCCTCACTCCCGAGGTCGTTCGATCATTTAGTCACCACCATATTGTATGGGAAGGATACACTTAAGATGGAGGAAGTGGTGACGATGCTTCTCTCTAATGAGAAGAGGAGCAGTTTCGGATCGAGTGCGAGCGAGGGTCTGCTCGTGAAGAGCAGAGACCCATCCCGAGGTAGATCGAGAGGGGGAGGCAAGGAGGATGGTCGACCTAGGTCCAGGGGTAGGTGTCATTACTGCAAGGAGGAGGGGCATTGGAAGGTCAACTGCCCAGTGAGGAAACTCAAGGGCAAAGAGTCTGTGCCTCAGCAGGCTGCAGTGGCATCAGAGTGCGTGAGCGATGACGACGTTCTACACGTTTCACAGAGTCACGATGTGGTAGTCGGGACCTCAGATTCCTGAATCATGGATACAGGATGTTCGTTCCACATGTGCCCGAACATTGAATGGTTCTCCAGTATTAGGCACTGTGAAGGTGGTCGTGTTCGGATGGGGAATCAGTCAGAGTGCGAGATATCGGGAGTCGGGAGCATCAGGATTAGGATGTTCGATGGAGTGGTTAGGACCCTCACCGACGTTCGGTATGTGCCTGAGTTGAGGAAGAGCTTGCTTTCTCTGGGCACTCTGGAGGCTGCCGGGTATTCTTATACCAGTAGCAGCGGGTATTTGGAGGTCAGGAGAGGCGCGCAGACAGTCTTGAGAGGAGAGCGTTTTGGATCGCTCTATAGACTTATTGGCACCACGATTGCCAGGGGAAATGCGAGGAGAGAGGTCGGACCGTCTCTCGAGGTACAGGATACGATAGCGTATGCATTTCAGGCGATCTCCTCAGATCGTGGTTCCTTCGATAGAGCTTTAGAGAGCGGAGGCCGTTTTCAGCGAAAAGCTAGGAAGGACCAGCGGAGGAGAAGGGCAGGATTCGTGGCAAGGGCGTGTGCGCGTAGAGAGGACCTTGGCGGAGGTAGAGTTTTCGCAGCCGTAGAGGAGACGGGTAGAGAGTCATCTCAGGAGTACCCAGACACCGTGAGAGGAGCCATCAGGCTCAGAGGTCTCACCGAGGAACTTAGGATCACTCAGGAGAAGGTGGAGTTGCACAGTGAGAGTTCGAGTGCGATTCGTCTTGCAGTAGACCCGGTCTATCGTGCAAGGACGAAGCACGTCGACGTGCGTCACCGGGAGTTGAGGGAGTTCGCTCGAGGTGGAGGCGTTATGTTACGGGAGAGTCCTACGGAGGAATGCGTTGCGAGCATGCGGGAGAAATCAGTGAGGCGAGTCAAGTTTGACTTGACTCAGACTGATGCATGTTGATCGTGCCGGCCCCAGGGAGAGGGGGCTTGTAGTCGCCAGTAGGGGTCTGTGTGTCTTAGGCGGTATTTGCGTTCGTGGAGCATCAAGGTGGAGATTGTTAATTTTTGATGCTTTACTGGACCGGTCCAGCTGGACCGGTCCAGTTTTGTTTTTATTATAAATATAGCCTTGCACAGGGATCAATACAAGAGCAGTACAGAGCCCGATTTCTTTTTTCCTAAACCTAAAACTCAGCGGCGGCTGCAAGAACGGAAGAGGGAGAGGAGCAGCGATCGAGGGCCTTCTTCTCCGGCGGCGGCAGCGGAATCCGGCGGTAGATCTCGGGCTCTTCTTCTCCGGCGACCGAGGAAGGAGAGGCGGGCTTCATTCCGTGGAAGGAGCGGCGGCCGTGGCTAGGAGGAAAGAGGAGCAGCGATCGTGGCTAGGAGGAAGGTCGGGAGCGGCGGCCGAGGCTCATCCCGAGCTCGGCATCAGTGATCTTGGAGATCCGGCGGCTAGATCGGCTAGGAGTGCCAATCTTGGGTTCTTCTCCGGCGACAGCGGCGGATCCAGCGGCAGCGGCGGCTCCGGCGATCGGGGTTCCGATCTAGTGCACGGCAGCGGCAACGGCTCCATCTCCGGTGTAGGAGAGGGGAGATCCACGGCAGCGGCGGGTGCGGGTTTCTTTCTTCGGCGGCTCCGGCGATCCAGCGGCGGCTCCGGCGATCCAGCGGCAGCGGCGACTCCGGCGGTGAAAGAAAGCATAAGGCTGCGGTTCCTTCGTCTTGAAGAGTGCAGCAGCTTTCTTGGCCGGACGGCGGCAGCGCGCTAGGGGAGTTCTTCTTTTCCTCTTTTTTCTTGTTTTCCTATTTTAGGTTAGTGTCGATCCGTGGAGGATCGTTGAGTGCTTTGTGGTTGTAATCGGATATTTTTTGTCTAGTGGATCCGGCGCGCTCTCCCCGTGGACGTAGGAGCTTAACTCCGAACCACGTATATCTCTTGTCGTCTGTGTTGTTTTCTGTGTTTTGGAAACTCGAACTAGTATCCTTCTGAGGATTGATTGGTGCGCGCCATTATTTGCTTAGTAATTTGCTTCCGTTGCTATTGTCCGCGACGAGTTCCGTACTCGCGGGCCGGTGCCAATTGCACAACATCGTTCTTCATTTTACATATTTGGGTGTCATTTCTCCCTTCCAAATATCATTTTCTTTTCATGCAGTGGTAGGTTAGATGCCTTTATTAAGGGGAGATGACTCCAATTGCCTGTGAACAGTTTGTCTTCATTGTTTGTGTTATGTTGGAATATAAAAAATTTACAGCTATACCGGTTTGAATAATCTTTTGAAGTCGATAACACTCCAGAAGATCTCAACATGAGATCGGTGAGTTTGGAAGGGGAAAGGCTTTTGATTGGTATCAAGTCCTTGTTAAATCCAGTTTGGTGGGAGCAGAGTTATCCTGGAATGATTTCTTTATGGCTGCATTGGAATGCTTTTGGGGTGACATTTTGGGGGGGGGGGGGGGGGGGGACTTATTTTCACCGGTCAAGCAGTTACAACTGCATGAATCAAACCTTAATAAGTTCTCCCAAACGGAGCCATTGTCTTTGGAGCAAACTGTAGAGATAACAATATCTTTAAAGCTTCAGCAGTTCAGGGACTATCTTCTACATCTGTTAATTAGCAACAAATGTCCAGAAGCGCTATGTGCTGCTTTTGTAAGTTCACGAATATAAAATAAATTTCTTGCGTACAAATCCTTGAGTTGGAAGAAGATTAAAAAGATGAAATAAAGTTGAAGTCTCTCTTTCTAAAAAAACTCACGAATTTTTTATTCACTTCTTGCTAGAAATACTAACTTTTCACAGGCTATTTATAGCCTATCATCCAGACGGTTTACAAGATAATAATTAAACCAAATTAAATTACAGCCACACAAAAAAAACTGTTAAAAACTAGAAAGCAGGTATTTTAACTTCTTCTTTCTTAGCCATCCACTTGTCCACCATTTAGATAAACAATATCTAAAGTTGGTTAACCATATTAATCCGGATATTTGAGTTTATCAACAAATTCCTCCCTTAAACTCAAATCCCTTCCATCTTTTATGCCAAGTGTCACTTTGCATTTTCAAGTAAAATTGTTGGTAATGCTTTTGTAAATATATCTGCCACTTGATCATGACTCGCAACATGATTCATTTTCACACTTCCTTCTTTCACGTGTTCTCGGATGAAATGAAACTTGACATCAATATGTTTGCTTGTTTCATGATGTACCGGATTCTTTGCTAACTCGATTGCAGACTCTTTATCAACACGAATCTCGGTTGTCTCTTTTTGTTGGAGATTCAATTCGTTGAGCAAATTCCTTAGCCAAACTGCGTGACATACACACTATGATGCTGCCACGTATTCTGCTTCACATGTCGAAAGTGTCACGATTGGTTGTTTCTTTGATAGCCATGTGAATGTCGTGTTTCCCATGAAAAATACGTACCCCGAAGTACTTTTTCGATCATCTATGTCTCCGCACCAGTCACTGTCGGAGTAGCCAACCAATTTATACCCCTCCGTCTTCGAGTAAAATAACCCGAGTGATTCTGTTCCTCGGATATATCGCAAAATTCTCTTTAGCGTCTTCCAATGTGTGTAGACCGGTTCTTCCATGAACCGACTTACCACTCCAATGCTGTAAGATATATCTGGTCTTGTGCATGTGAGATAACGCAAACTTCCCACCAAACTTCGATATTTTGTTGCATTGACTCGATCTCCACCATCAAACCTTGAGAGTTTCGCACCGGCTTCCATCGGAGTTGACACCGGATTACAATTTGTCATATTGTTCTTTTTTAGGATGTCTCTTGAGTATGCTTCTTGTGACACAAAAATTCCTGTATTTCCTTGTCTGACCTCTAGAACAAGAAAATACTTCATCAATCCCAAGTCTGTCATCTCGAATTCTCGTTCCATCTCGCCTTTGAATTTTGCAATCATCTCACCACGTACTATTTCCCATGAAAATAAGATCATCAACATAAAGAGCAACAAACAACAAATTACCTTCTTTCTTCTTCACATATAGTGCATACTCATATGGACATTGAATAAACCCATTCTCTTTGAAGTACATGTCGATACGAGTATTCCATGTTAGGTTTAGATAAATGAATCATTTCTCATTTCTTATTTGAGCAGGAAGAGAAAAACGGGAAGAAGGGAAAAACTACAAGTAGCAGAGAAGAAACATCTCATCACAATAAAACAAACTGGTGTCATGGATTATATAAAGTCCCAGGCAGAGATACATTTATGAGAGATTTTTGGGCAATGAAAAGACACAATAACAGCTTGTTTGTGACTCTTAGATTTACGATTACATTAACCATCATTTACTGCAGATTAATGCCAGCACTGGGCTCAAGATTCACCGGGCTCAAGGTTCATGCTTTCCAATACCCCCTCTTGAACCGATGGTGAGGTGAGTTTCATTTTGTTTTTGAGTTCTCTGAAGCGGTCCCGTCCTAGGGATTTGGTAAAAATGTCAGCAATCTGCACAATGGTTGGACAATATTCAATCTTCACCTTCTTCTTCTCAATCATCTCTCGAATAAAATGGAACTTGATTTCGATGTGCTTGGTTTTATTGTGGAAAATGGGATTTTTAGAAAGGGCGATTGCTGAGACACTATCACTTTTTATCAGGATTTCTTCTTTCTTTAATTCTCCCAGTTCTTCTAGCATTCGTTGCAACCACAGCCCTTCACATACAGCAGCATTGATGGCCATGTATTCGGCCTCAGTAGTTGATAATGCGACTGTTTGTTGCTTTCTTGAGCTCCAAGAAATTGGGTTGTTGCCGAAGAAGAAAATATATCCTCCGGTACTCCTTCTATCATCCATGGAGCCACCCCAATCAGAATCACAAAAACCTGTGAGCTTTGGGTTCATATCCTGGGTGAAGAGGAGACCGAGATGAAGGGTCCCTTTGATGTAGCGAAGAACACGCTTAGCAGTATTCATGTGGCATTTAGAGGGCATGCTCACATATCTTGACAACATGTTTACTGCATACTCAAGATCGGGCCTAGTGTTTGTGAGGTATATAAGAGACCCAATTAAGCTTCTATACGCCCCTTCATCAGCTCTTTCTTCTCCTTCTTTTGTTTTACACAGTTTCTCACTTGTGCTCATGGGTGTTAAACATGGATTACAATCACTCATTTTATACTTAGTAATTCTTTAGCATAATGCTCTTGAGAGATAAAGTATGAACTGGTAATACGTTGGACTTGCATGCCTAAGAAAAATTTCATAGGGCCAAGGTCTGTCATCTCATACCTTTGCTGCATTTTATTTTTGAAGCTGTTGATTAGGTCCAAACTACCTCCAGTGATTAGAAGGTCATCCACATATAGGCATACGAGTAGCTTTTGCCTATTTGAATCAGTTTTGATAAAAAGGGATGGTTCATTCTTGCTTGCCTCAAGGCCTTCTTTGCTAAAAAAATCTGTAATATTGGAGTGCCAGGCACGGGGAGCCTGTTTTAGCCCGTAAAGTGCTTTATGCAATTTGAGGACATAGTCTTCCTTCCCCTTTTTGATGTATCCTTCAGGTTGCACCACAAATACTTCTTCTGATATATAGCCATTTAAAAATGCCGACTTAACAACAAGGTGGTAGATAGGATAGTTGTTGTTTGCGGCAATGGCAAGAACCAGGCGTACTGTATCCATTCGTGCCACAGGAGCAAATGTTTCTTCATAGTCTCTTCCAAACTTCTGACTATAGCCTTTTGCCACGATTCTTGCTTTGTGTTTAATGATTTCTCCTTCAGCATTGCACTTAAGTTTGTATACCCATTTTAACCCTATAACTTCTTTGTTTACGGGTCTTGGGGTCAAACTCCATGTGCCATTCCTTTCTACCAAAGCTATTTCTTCATTCATAGCCTTTTTCCATTCTTCATTCGCAGCAGCTTCATCATAGCAAGTTGGTGTTGAGTTGAATAAGGCAAAGTGAGAGTTCTCATAGATCTCCTGAAGTGATCTTGTTTTGAGGGGCTGTGATGACTGAGGTGAGGCATTTTGAGAGACATCATTGTCACTGCTATCTTCAATTTCAGCAGTCTCCTGGAAGGAGTTTCCTGTGAGCTCAACCAAGATGCTGGAAGGTTGATCATCAGCAACAAAGTCTGAGCCCCAATCCCAAGTATCATCTTCATGAAACACAACGTCTCGGGAGATGATGAGTCTTCTAGAAATGGGTTCCAACAATCTGTATGCTTTTCGATCCCTGCTATAGCCCAGAAAAATGCATTTTATGCTTGATGCCTCAAGCTTGTCCCTCTTTTCTTTTAGGATATGAGAGTAGGCTATGCAGCCAAAAGTTTTGAGATGCCCCAGGGAAGGTTTTTTGTTCTGGAGAGCTTCATAGGGTGTTGCATTATTCAGTGCCTTTGTTGGAACTCTGTTTAGTATGTAAACTGCAGTGCTTGCAGCTTCTGCCCATAAAAACTTGGGTACCTTCTTGTGGTGACGCATAGCACGCCCCATCTCCATCACTGTACGATTACGCCTCTCTACCACCCCATTTTGTTGGGGTGAACCAGGGACAGTGAGCTCATGCCTGATGCCATTGACCTTGCAGAAATGCTTGAATGCATGTGATGTGAATTCACCACCATTATCTGTTCGAATTGTTCTCACATTCTTCTCTAGTTGTTTTTCTACTTCCCTTTTCCAGTCAAGAAAACAAGAAAACGCATCAGATTTATTTTCTAAGAAATGTATCCACATATACCTGCTGTAGTCGTCAACAAGGAGGAAATAATACTTCTTTCCACTCAGAGATTCAGTAGTGCTGGGCCCCCACAGATCACAGTGCACCAGCTCAAGAGGCTGTGAGCTCTTGTGATCGGAATTAGGGAAAGGTTGTCTGTGAGATTTGCAGCTTGCACAGGATTCACAGTGGCTGTGATGAACCTCCAAATTTGGCAATCCATGAGCTAGCTTTCCTTCAATGAGAGTCTTCATGGATCCATAGTTGAGGTGTCCCAAACGATTGTGCCATGAGATGGCAAGATCAGTGCTGCAGCCCGTTGTGGAGAGGGCAGCTTGGTCTAGAGAGCATAGGGATAAAGGGAATACACAATTTTGGGACATTTCAACCATGGCAGCCACCATACCCTTTGCATCAAGAATTTTGCAAGTGTTTGATTGGAAGGTGACTGAGTAGCCTTTTGTTAAGAGCTGCCCAACACTTAATAGGTTCTGAGCCAGGTTGGGGACATATTGAACATCATCTATTTCCTTCAACTTCCCAGTTGAGTCTTTAACTATTATGCTTCCCTTTCCCTCAATACTCCTTGTATTCCCATCTCCTAGGAACACTTTTGATTTAAAAGAATCATCAAACTTTGAAAAAAGATTTCGATTGTTTGTCATGTGACTGGAACAGCCGGAATCAATGAACCAGTGAGAATTTAAATCAGGGGCTTCACCGCTGGATGCAAGAAAAAGCTTCTCTTCAGCATCTTTTTGATTTTCAGTGAATTTCACCTCTTCTTTTGTCTTAAACCAACAGTCCTTATCGAAGTGCGTTGGTTTTTTGCATCTTTGCATTTGTAGTAGCATTTTGAAGTATCATGGGTGCCTTTTTTACAGAGAGTGCAGTATACACCTCCATTTGCACTATTTCCTGTAACTTCATATTGCTTTTGAAAGGTTTTAAGTGGTTGGTTTTGATTTTGTTGTGCGGATGTCCCTCCTTTTTGAGTAAAGGGCTTATCAAAATGTTTGCGTCTTTTATCATTTTGTTTTCCAAGATGCATTTTAGTTTGCAAGGCTTGGTCAAGAGGCAATGAACGTCTTTTCAGTCGTTCTTCATGGGACTGTATCTTCCCAGTAAGCGCTCCAATAGAGAGAGTGTCCAGGTCATTACTCTCTTCGATTGCAGCAGCTATATGATCATAAGACATTGGGAGACTTCTAAGAATTTTGAGAACAATCTCATTGTCTGGTATTGGTGCTCCAAGATTACTCAACTGATTTGTAAGATTGGTAATCTTTGGCAGGTAATCAAAGATGGACTCATCATCTTTCATATTGATGGAGTCAAATTGTCTTCTCAAATTTTGTCTACGGATGGTGATTACCTTTTTGTCGCCTTGATAAGCCTCCTTCAACGTATCCCATGCTTCTTTTGCTGTCTTGGCTCCCATGATGCGAGGAAAAATGTTTGGGGTGACAGCTTGTTGGATTAAAAGCAGTGCCAAGGAGTTTTTTTGTTTTTCTTCCTTGGGTATACTTGCCTTCTCTCCCTCTTTAGCCTTCCCAGTGACAGTTTCCTTAGGCCCCATCTCAACGATCTCCCACAGATCTTGGGAGTCGAAATATGTATGCATTCTGATGGCCCAATAGTCATACATCTCCCCATTGAAGATTGGGATAGATGCATGAGTAAAGGGAATAGAGCCGGTGCCGGTAGATGATGAGCTCATGATGCCAAGTGCAGATTTGCGCAGGATCGATTCAAAAGGAAAAACACCCTCTGATACCACTGTTAGGTTTAGATAAATGAATCATTTCTCATTTCTTATTTGAGCAGGAAGAGAAAAACGGGAAGAAGGGAAAAAACTACAAGTAGCAGAGAAGAAACATCTCATCACAATAAAACAAACTGGTGCCATGGATTATATAAAGTCCCAGGCAGAGATACATTTATAAGAGATTTTTGGGCAATGAAAAGACACAATAACAGCTTGTTTGTGACTCTTAGATTTACGATTACATTAACCATCATTTACTGCAGATTAATGCCAGCACTGGGCTCAAGATTCACCGGGCTCAAGGTTCATGCTTTCCAATATTCCAAGCATGAGGTGCTTGTTTTAACCCGTAAAATGCCTTCTTCAACTTCAACACCTTTTTCTCCTCTCCGACTTTCATGTAACCGGGTGGTTGTTCGATATAAACCTCTTCTTCTAGCATTCCATTCAAGAATGCCGACTTCACGTCCATCTGATATAAAGTCCATTCGAACTGTGCCGCCTGAGAGATGAGAAGTCGAATTGTCTCCATTCTTGCAACCGGGGCAAAGACTTCGTCATAGTCGATCCCTGCCTTCTGTTTGTAGCTCTTTGCAACAAGTCGCGCCTTGTATCGATCTATCTCGCCTTGAGCGTTCATCTTCTTCTTGAACACCCACTTTACTCCAATAGATTGGCTTTCTTTTGGTAGTTCTGCAAATTCCAATGTCTTGTTTCGTTCGATCGACCTGATCTCCTCATCCATAGCTGCTTGCCATTTTTCATTTTTCACCGCCTCTTCAAAACTTATATTCTCTCCATCTGCCAGAAGACAAACGAGGTGTGCTTCGCTCGTCGAGTCGTACAAATCTCGAAGACTTCTCATCCTTGGTTGTCTAGGTTTTTGCTCGTCATCGGATGTGTGAGGATTTCTCGCTACCTGAGAACATGTTGGAAGATTTATTAATGAAATTGTTGACGATTCTCCACTATCAACTGGCTCTTATGATGAATTGTTCCAATCCCACTTGCTTGCTTCGTTCATGCGAACATCTTGACTCACCATCACCTTCTTATTTATTGGGTCGAGTAATTTGTAGCCTTTAGTTTTCTCATCATACCCAATGAACACAAACTTCTTGCTCTTGTCTTCTAGTTTTGTTCTTTGCTGATCTGGCACGTGTGCATAAGCTACACTACCAAATATTTTGAGATGCGAGACTGTCGGTTTATGACCACTCCATACCTCTTGTGGAGTTTTATCTTCTAATTTCGCATGTGGACATCTGTTTTGTACATAAATTGAGCATTGTACTGCTTCCGCCCAAAATTTTTTTGGCATCTTCTTACTCTTCAGCATAGACCGAATCATGTCGAGAATGGTCCGATTCTTCCTTTCTGCCACACCATTCTGTTGGGGAGAGTATGGTGCGGTTAGGAACCTTATTACTACTTGCTCCTCACAGTAACTTGCAAAATCTGTTGAGTTATATTCTCCACCTCTATCTGATAGCAGGGCTTTAATGTACTTGTAAGTTGTCTTTTCCACCATGACTTTGAACTTCTTAAAAATATTTAGTGCCTCGGATTTTTCCTTCAAGAAGTAAACCCAAGTTTTTCTGGAATAATTATCGATAAAAGTAATAAAGTACCTTTTACCGCTGAAGGACTCTGGAGTGATAGGCCCACAGATGTCGGTGTGTACCAATTCAAGAATACTTGATGCTTGATATTCCGCCTTCTTCGGAAATGAATTCCTCGCATGTTTCCCAAGTACACACTCCTCACAAATCTTGTCGGTGTAGTCCATCTTTGGTAGTCCATACACCATCTTCTTCTTCAATAACTTTTGTAGGCCTCCGTAATGCAAATGGCCGAATCGTAGATGTCATAGGAATGCTTTGTCTTCTACATCAATTTGTAAGCATCTTTTTTGGACATAGATCAGATTGATCTTGTACATCCGGTTCTTCGCCATCTCAATTTGTGCAACTAGCCGCCCCACCTTGTCTTTTAGTTGTAGCATCCGGTTTTTCATAAATATTGAATATCTTTTCTCCATGAGTTGTCCCAGACTCAGTATGTTGCTTTTGAGATCAGGTACATAATACACATTTTCAATTAACCCTTTTGCGCCATCCTTTTGCAAGTAAGAAATTGTACCTTGACCTTTCACTTGAATCTTTGACGCATCTCCAAATGACACATGTCCATTTTCAACGACCCGCATTTCTTTGAATAAGTGTTCATGTCCGCACATATGATTGCTAGCACCGGTGTCGAGATACCAAGTCGTCTCGTCACTAGTGTTCTTCTCGTCGTGAGCCATCATGAGAAGCCCATCATTCGTCTCTTCTTCTGTAACAAGATTAGTGTTTTCCGCAATTTTCTTTTCCCCATAGCAATCTTTTGCATAATGCCCAAATTTGCCACAATTGTAACACTTGTCGGAGTTGCAGTCCTTCGCATAGCGACCATATTTGCCACATTTATAACACTCAACATTCGAGTGGTTCAGTCGGCCGCCTCTTCCACGACCTCGTCCTCGACCTCGCCAGTTTTGTTGGTTTGACTGCTCCTTCTCCTCATTGTTTCCTCCATGACCACGACCCCTACCACCATGATTATTTCCACGACCTCTTCTTCCTCGCCCTCTTCCACGAAAATTTTGAGAGTATAGTACCTTATCATCTTTAATTGTTGCCTTGGATTGAAGAGCCTCTTCGAGCGTCTCTTCCTTCTTCTTCTTCTTTCGCTGCTCATGTGCCTCCAGAGAGCCGGCGAGCTCATCAACTGTTAGTGCGCTAATATCCTTTGACTCTTCGATCGCGCACACCACATTCTCAAAATTGTTGGTTAATGATCGTAGTATTTTCTCCACGACTCGGGCATCATTCAACGTCTTACCATTTCGCTTGAGTTGATTTACTACAGTTTGGACACGTGTGATGTAATCAGATACACCTTCTGATTCCTTCATCTTCATCCCTTCCAATTCGCCTCTCAAAGTTTGGAGGCGCACTTGCTTGACGCGATCGGCTCCTTTGAACACCTTTTCTAAAGTGTTCCACGCTTCTTTTGAAGTTGTCGCTTCAGCAATCTTCTCAAAGCCCGACTCGTCTAACGCTTGGTATAACAAGTAGAGAGCGGTTTTATCCTTCGCTCGCGTCACTCTCAATGCCTTTAGTTGGTTTGCCGCCATGCCCATCGTTTCTGCCACCTCTGTGAAGCCGTTTTCGACGACCTCCCACACATCTTGTGCGCCTAGTAAAGTCCGCATCTGAATGCTCCAATTGTCATAGTTCATTTTCGTAAGTCGTGGCAATGGTATCTGCCCCATCGTGAAACTTCAGGGATCCAATTTGTAAGTTCACGAATATAAAATAAATTTCTTGCGCACAAATCCTTGAGTTGGAAGAAGATTAAAAAGATGAAATAAAGTTGAAGTCTCTCTTTCTAAAAAACTCACGAATTTTTTATTCACTTCTTACTAGAAATACTAACTCTTCACAGGCTATTTATAGCCTATCATCCAGACGGTTTACAAGATAATAATTAAACTAAATTAAATTACAGCCACACAAAAAAAACTGTTAAAAACTAGAAAGCAGGTATTTTAACTTCTTTCTTAGTCATCCACTTGTCCACCATTTAGATAAACAATATCTAAAGTTGATTACCGGTATTAATCCTGATATTTGAGTTTATCAACAGCTTTTCCCAGAAAAACTAAAGGAAAAAAGGTCTAATTAGTGGCAATAATTTTGGTGCGAGGAAAAATACTTTAGAGCGCATTAACATGGCAACCAAACACAGCTATATGTCCTGGAAAGGGAGCCAGAAGAAAATGGTGAGGTAGAAGGACCCAACAAACCAAGAGCCTTCAATTATTCCATAAGTTTTCATGCAAGCACTCACAGGCTTCAATGATACACTAAGCACCCGCAGCTTCTTGGACATGGAGGCTGCAACTTCTTTGTAATGCATGTCTTATATTGTGGCTTTGGACTGTTATTCTTAAGATAGTGACCTTCATAGGCCTCCTGAAAATCCTCTAGATGATCGTTCCTAACATAATTAAATTATGCGCTCGGGGGTAGACGTGATCCCTACGAACCTGCAACATCGGACAAAGACGATCAACATAATTGCACGAGGATCTCTCCGGAGGAGCTCTTTAGGGTCGAGCATATACGAACTCCAGTTCCTCAAATTGCGGCAAGGTGTGATGATGATGACACAATCGATACTCAACACTATCATCATAAAATCTTGTTGAACGATCACTATGACTAGCAATGATTAACCTATAACCTATATGTGAATTGAACTACATCTACGTTTATAAATGTTGCCCAAATCTTAGGCTATGATGCCAATTGATGTAAGGTACGGTACATGTGTGTGGATGTTAGAATGCAATCCTAATGTGAAGTGCAGAAAGTTAAACCTATTTTACTTTGTTGCTAAATGTAACACGCATGCAAGGACAAACGATAAAATTAAAACATAGCAATAAATTTTTAATCACACAGTTTTAAACAAGTCAGGATAATTCTTTAAGCAAGTTGGGCTTTCCTCCGCGTGGAGGACCAAAATAAGAGCGTCGGCGAGCAATTTCTGCAAATCACAAAATAATCCAAAGCAAATAATCACGATACTATAGATCCAAACAAGTATGAAATCACATCACCATTCTTTAATATTGAAAACAAAGGTCCATACAATAATAAGACACTCACAGAGTAAGGAGAGGTTGCAGTGCCATGGAGATTCGACAACTCAAGAATGATTGTTTGTTGTTTGAAGGAAGGAATGTTGTTGTTATGGATCTTATTATGATGTTATTAATGATTACTATTATTATTATTATGTTGTTGTTATTGTTATTTGCCTTTAAGTCGTCTTCCTATTTAGCCTCATTCCAAGCATGTCATTGATTTCTTATTTATTTGCACTCCAAATTTGTTGATTTATTTCCATTAAGAGTCAGTTGTATGTTTATTTAAAGGACCCTTTAGGTGTTGTATTGATATGAAAAAATTAATTTGCTTCCTTCATTTTGTTTGTGAGATATTGGTACCTCTCTCCTCTAACGAATAAGCCTCGCTTAGTCAGCCGCTGTTCCGGCTCCACGGTATCCTTCTCCGCCTTCGGCCCTTCCTCCGAGTAGGCCCGTAACAACTTGGTATTAGACCCAAGTTGATTCTCCTTCCTCCTCAACATCCCGCTCAACCACATCTTCGATCTTCACAATTCGTCCATCTCTAGCAAACGATAGAAATTACCCTTCCCCCTGTGCCTTATACTATTTATAGTTTTCTGGGAATGGTCTACAGATAGCGAGATCCTGTCTTTTGGTTCTACTAAACGCATAACAAACTAGTCTGCCAACAACGAAAATCTATTTTTTAGAACGGCTAAAGGCAGGCCGAAAATGGGCTTTCTCGGATAGGCGAGCCGGGCCCTTCCACTCGCTTTGACGACGAGTGCTTGATGAGGCGGTGCCCTGCCACTCGCTTCATACCAGGGCGAGTGCAAGCTCGCCTTCTCCACTTGTCCCACCTACTCGTTGGCACTCACACCACTTATTCACACGGCTTGCCTTGGGCCGGCCTAGCACACTCGGCGAATACGGGATTTGCACACAATCCCCGCTCTTTTCGAGTTTGACCCCCGCTCAACCCCAATGTTATTTGTAGATTGTGGATTAAGAGAATCTTTTGATGGGTTCCCCCAGAGCTTATATATACCAAAGGGGCAGGAAGACCAACTCTAAGAGCTCTCCCGTGGCCTCCTCAACTTTCTTTGGGTTACGTCGTCATGATGATCTCGAAAGCAGCTCTCGCCCTCCCGGCACGTTGGATACGAACCGGCAGTCCGGAAAGAGTAACTTGTAGACGATCGGCCCGACATGTTGGATGATGCAGAATGGCCCGAAGTAATGCATGGATAATTTTTAATTGGCATGGGGACACAGGCTCATTTGGCGATATAGAGTTTTTAAACTTCTCATCACCAATTAAGCTGTGGCCACGACCTCCCTTTGATGAGAGAAACTTAAGTTAAGTGGGCAGAATGAGGACTTCCCAAGAGACAACTTAATTGGTGATGAGAAGTTAAAAAAACTCCATAGTTAAGCGTGCTCGGGTTGGAGTAGTCACGGGATGGGTGACCTCCTGGGAAGTCCCCGTGCCTCCCACTTAACTTAAGTTTCTCTCATCAAAGAGAGGTGGTGACCACCAACAACCCGCCCATAGATTGAGAGGGGTTGGGGTGCATGCCTACATACCAGTTGAGGCTGAACCCTTTCGAGCTGGATGTTGGGGGTGCTGACGGTTGTCCTTTCAAGTCGTGTACTGGGGAGGCCGGTACAGACCTCCCTGTCGTAGCACCTAGTGTCATTTAGTGCCCTCTTGGTCCTTTTTTTCCTTGCCCGTCATGCAGTCAAACCCAACTGCTGGACCAGTAACGTTAGGCTATACTTAGATTCGAATTTTTGAGTAAGGAATTTTTCGGCTTCAATATTAAGACTCCTTGTAGTCCGCCACTACAGAAATTCACACTGCCTCGATATCCCGTTGTGCTATGGATAGCAGTACACTCTCCTCCTCCAGCTACACCATCTCTTCGCTATCCTGGACATCTCCGCTCCGGCAGCCTCTGTGCAAAGAGGCACCTCTGCAAGGTCAGTCTCAGCCACGACGAGCTTCCCCCAAAAATCCTCGACCGTAGTCCTGGAAGCAACCAACTCTGACACTGGTCTATTCAGCTGGGAGAGAGCCTTCTCCCTTTTCCTAGCACATCCAGGTACTCCTCCGACGAGGCCAGCTTTGTCCGAAAAGAGAAAAACTCATCCTTCATGGACACATAGTTGTTGTCCCACGTAAGCAGGACCTTGCGCAATTCGATCATCTAGCTGCAAAATCAAAAGCTGAGTCAAGGTGACAACAAAATACATGGCAAGGGAGTAAGCAAGCACAATGATTGGCATACCTTCGGGATGGCATCCCGGAAAGAAAAAGACTCCTGCTTCTTACCTCTCACAACAACCAGCAACGTCGCTGGTTCATCCGCAAAACTGGCTCATTTACAGGAAACTATGTGGCATCCTCGACCTCAGGAGCAGTAAGAGGAGGGTCATCACTAAGCTCATTCGGGAAATCGTCAACAACCTCTATAATTGTGTTAGTGGTAGCTGAGGAAGGACCTTCCTCCCCCCGCTTCAACGAGAAGACTAGCTTTGTGTTAGTGGAGGCTGCAACTTCTTTGTAATGCATGTCTTATATTGTGGCTTTGGACTGTTATTCTTAAGATAGTGACCTTCATAGGCCTCCTGAAAATCCTCTAGATGATCGTTCCTAACATAATTAAATTATGCGCTCGGGGGTAGACGTGATCCCTACGAACCTGCAACATCGGACAAAGATGATCAACATAATTGTACGAGGATCTCTCCGGAGGAGCTCTTTAGGGTCGAGCATATACGAACTCCAGTTCCTCAAATTGCGGCAAGGTGTGATGATGATGACACAAACGATACTCAACACTATCATCATAAAATCTTGTTGAACGATCACTATGACTAGCAATGATTAACCTATAACCTATATGTGAACTACATCTACGTTTATAAATGTTGCCCAAATCTTAGGCTCTGATGCCAATTGATGTAAGGTATGGTATATGTGTGTGGATGTTAGAATGCAATCCTAATGTGAAGTGCAGAAAGTTAAACCTATTTTACTTTGTTGCTAAATGTAACACGCATGCAAGGACAAATGATAAAATTAAAACATAGCAATAAATTATTAATCACACAGTTTTAAACAAGTCAGGATAATTCTTTAAGCAAGTTGGGCTTTCCTCCGCGTGGAGGACCAAAATAAGAGCGTCGGCGAGCAATTTCTGCAAATCACAAAATAATCCAAAGCAAATAATCACGATACTATAGATCCAAACAAGTATGAAATCACATCACTATTATTTAATATTGAAAACAAAGGTCCATACAATAATAAGACACTCACAGAGTAAGGAGAGGTTGCAGTGCCATGGAGATTCGACAACTCAAGAATGGTTGTTTGTTGTTTGAAGGAAGGAATGTTGTTGTTATGGATCTTATTATGATGTTATTAATGATTACTATTATTATTATTATTATTATTATTATTATTATTATTACTATTATTATTATGTTGTTGTTGTTGTTATTTGCCTTTAAGTCGTCTTCCTATTTAGCCTCATTCCAAGCATGTCATTGATTTCTTATTTATTTGCACTCCAAATTTGTTGATTTATTTCCATTAAGAGTCAGTTGTATGTTTATTTAAAGGACCCTTTAGGTGTTGTATTGATATGAAAAAATTAATTTGCTTCCTTCATTTTGTTTGTGAGATATTGGTACCTCTCTCCTCTAACGAATAAGCCTCGCTTAGTCAGCCACTGTTCCGGCTCCACGGTATCCTTCTCCGCCTTCGGCCCTTCCTCCGAGTAGGCCCGTAACAACTTGGTATTAGACCCAAGTTGATTCTCCTTCCTCCTCAACATCCCGCTCAACCACATCTTCTTCACAATTCGTCCATCTCTAGCAAACGATAGAAATTACCCTTCCTCCTGTGCCTTATACTACGTCAGCATCTGGACTCGCAAGAGAACTCACATCCATCCAGTTGAACACGGAAGCCACGATTCAACGAAGAGTTCGGACCGAAGTTGTAGCTTGCCTTTACTTCTCTCGAACAAGCACGCGGAGCTGAGGATTTAGCGTTCGGAGACCTTCTCACCAGAACCTTAAACAGACCCCCGAGTCGCAGCGAGGAAGTACGTCCCGCCACACACCCGAAAGTTCTTAGATCACTTCCTCTCCCAATTCAATGTTGGACCGGGCACCTTCAGAGGGCTTGGAGAACTCCTGACTACCCACCCAAAAATCACAATGAATAATGAGTTAAAGCTCTTGCCTTACAAAGCTAACCAAATGTGAGAGAAGTCAAGAAGAGGTCCTCTCCAAAGGTTCTCTTGGGGGTCTATTTATAGTTTTCTGGGAATGGTCTACAGATAGCGAGATCCTGTCTTTTGGTTCAACTAAACGCATAACAAACTAGTCTGCCAACAACGAAAATCTATTGTTTAGAACGGCTAAAGGCAGGCCGGAAATGGGCTTTCTCGGATAGGCGAGCCGGGCCCTTCCACTCGCTTTGACGACGAGTGATTGATGAGGCAGTGCCCTGACACTCGCTTCATACCAGGGCGAGTGCAAGCTCGCCTTCTCCACTTGTCCCACCTACTCGGTGGCACTCACACCACTTATTCACACGGCTTGCCTTGGGCCGGCCTAGCACACTCGGCGAATACGGGGTTTGCATACAATCCCCGCTCTTTTCGAGTTTGACCCCCGCTCAACCCCAATGTTATTTGTAGATTGTGGATTCAGAGAATCTTTTGATGGGTTCCCCCAGAGCTTATATATACCAAAGGGGCAGGAATACCAACTCAAAGAGCTCTCCCGTGGCCTCCTTAACTTTCTTTGGGTTACGTCGTCATGATGATCTCGAAAGCAGCTCTCGCCCTCCCGGCACGTTGGATACGAACCGGCTGTCCGGAAAGAGTAACTTGTAGACGATCGGCCCGACATGTTGGATGATGCGGAATGGCCCGAAGTAATGCATGGATAATTTTTAATTGACATGGGGACAAAGGCTCATTTGGCGATATAGAGTTTTTAAACTTCTCATCACCAATTAAGCTGTGGCCACTACCTCCCTTTGATGAGAGAAACTTAAGTTAAGTGGGCAGAATGAGGAATTCTCAAAAGACAACTTAATTGGTGTTGAGAAGTTAAAAAAACTTCATAATTAAGCGTGCTCGGGCTGGAGTAGTCACAGGATGGGTGACCTCCTGGGAAGTCTCCGTGCCTCCCACTTAACTTAAGTTTCTCTCATCAAAGAGAGGCGGTGACCACCAACAACCCGCCCATAGATTGAGAGGGGTTGGGGTGCATGCCTACAAACCAGTTGAGGCTGAACCCTTTCGAGCTGGATGTTGGGGGTGCCGACGGTTGTTCTTTCAAGTCGTGTACTGGGGAGGCCGGTACAGACCTCCTTGTCGTAGCACCTAGTGTCATTTAGTGCCCTCTTGGTCCTTTTTGTCCTTGCCCGTCATGCAGTCAAACCCAACTGCTGGACCAATAACGTTAGGCTGTACTTAGATTCGAATTTTCGAGTAAGGAATTTTTCGGCTTCAACATTAAGACTCCTTGTAGTCCGCCACTGCAGAAATTCACACTGCCTCGATATCCCGTTGTGCTATGGATAGCAGTACACTCTCCTCCTCCAGCTACACCATCTCTTCGCTATTCTGGACATCTCCGCTCCGGCAGCCTCTGTGCAAAGAGGCGCCTCTGCAAGGTCAATCTCAGCCACGACGAGCTTCCCTCGAAACTCCTCGACCTTAGTCCTGGAAGCAACCAACTCTGACATTGATCTATTCAGCTGGGAGAGAGCCTTCTCCCTTTTCCTAGCACATCCAGGGACTCCTCCGACGAGGCCAGCTTTGTCCGAAAAGAGAAAAACTCATCCTCCATGGACACATAGTTGTTGTCCCACGTAAGCAGGACCTTGCGCAATTCGATCATCTAGCTGCAAAATCAAAAGCTGAGTCAAGGTGACAACAAAATACATGGCAAGGGAGTAAGCAAGCACAATGATTGGCATACCTTCGGGATGGAATCCCGGAAAGAAAAAGACTCCTGCTTCTTACCTCTCACAACAACCAGCAACGTCGCTGGTTCATCCGCAAAACTGGCTCATTTACAGGAAACTATGGGGCATCCTCGAACTCGGGAGCAGTAAGAGGAGGGTCATCACTAAGCTCATCCGGGAAATCGTCAACAACCTTTATAATTGTGTCAGTGGTAGCTGAGGAAGGACCTTCCTCCCCCCGCTTCAACGAGAAGACTAGCTTCCTCTTCCTTTCTTACTCCAAGACAATGACACAACTTCGCCCTGTGTCAGCAGAGAGACCCGCCAGGATTAGCCTCTTCTCACCAGCGAACTCACCGATCCACAGGAGCACGCTGACCAGCTAACTCAGATCCTCAAAACCCGGCATAGAAGTAAAGTCACACTCTTGCCCCGCAAGATGGCCGCAATGCATCAGTATCTCCCGACAGGTCTTAAGAAATTTCCATGGATTCTTGACGAATCCAAAGAGCACCCCTCTATGATGATAATCAGTCTTGTCTTCGAACGCAAACAACTTCTTATTGCTCCTCATCTCGATCTGATCTCCAAAGTCGGGGCAGACTTTGCACCACTCGCAAAATAGCTGGACGGGCATGCGTGAGCCATACTCCCAAAAGAAATAGATCGTGTACATGATCCTCGTCATCCCCACCGAGGAGAACTACATTATTAAAGACGCTGCAGAATTTGAAAATCTCGAGAGTCTCCTCAGGATGTAGGATTCGGAAGCCAGCCTTCAAGCACCCCTCCATGATTGCGAAGTAATCTGAAGGATGGTTATGGACACACTCCGATGGAGAAGGAATCCTGATCTCTACGACCGCCAAGATTTCAAAGCACTTCTAGCACACGCTCACCTGATCCGCACTCAAAGTTGAGGGGAGCCGCATCGACCTCGATAGAACACCGCGCCTCGAAGCCTAAAAATAAATAATGAGAGTTAAGGCGGGGCAATAACAAGAAAAATCTCGGACTCGCTTAGAGCGCACGCCCAGGGATCCTACACGCACAAAGAGGTTGCACCCCCACACGAGCGTCGCACACCCATGTAGACACCAGGCATGCGTTGCATGCACATCGCAGGAATCGTGCTCCCATGCCGACACTACGCATGCACAGGAACACCGCACTCCCGCACGGGCATTGTCGCCTGTGCCCGCATGTGTGCCCGAGCGGATTCCACTACACACGCCTGAGTGGGCACCATCGTGCACGCCCACATCGATGCTACCATGTGCACCCACGAGGACTCTGCTGCACGAGCACGCAACAACGTAAAAGAGAAATCATGAGTACTATTGCAGGTAGCCCGACTTTTTCCCCGACTCAGAGAATCAGACCGTCTTAGCTCGGAGTCGAACCAGGCTTGCAAATAGTTAAAGAAAACCGCAACAAATGACAAGAAGACTTTTTGATGTAGAAAACCCGGAAATGGTGAAAAACCATGTGGCTGGATCTGTACCGAGCCATATTCCACTAGATCTCGTGTGTTTACAAAGGTTGGAGCTTGATCTCGGAGGGCGACATACCGCTACTCTGTTATAAGTGTACAAAATGAAATGCGGCGAGGAGAAAATGACTAAGTCCTCGAAGCCTCGATGGAAGCGCTCCGACCTTGAGATTACGTTAAACTCACTGAACCTCGGTGTAATCATTTCGGCTGGAAAATCTTCTAAGTCCATGAAGTGTCTGGAGGGAGCGCTTTCGTTGATGTGGAGCCTGGATGGGAGCGCTCTCGCGGAGGTGGTTAATGTGACTTGAGGCGTGAGGGAACCTTAGCGAACGGAGGAGAGTGAGTGAATTCCTGAGCGAAGAATCGGCCTAAGTCTACGATCTTGCCGGAAAACCTCAGTGCTCTCTCTTGCATATGAAGTTGTTTGTCTTCAAATGAAGGTCTGAGAGCCTATTTATAGTTTTCTGGATGGTTATGGTGGTAATTGCGTTGTGGAGGGATTTGTGCCGGCAAATGGTGTCGCTCCATTTCAATCACACGGATTGCCAATTCTGCCAAAATGACGAGAGTGCCCCCTTCCCCTGGGCAGTTCGGGCGGCCCGAGCAAGGTGCCTGGAGGCGGCGACGGCTAGAAGTGGTGGAGGTCGCCGACGGCAGTGGCAAGGGCTGTCGGCGGTGGCAGGGGCTGTCGGCGGCCCGGGCAAGGTGCCCGGCCGGGGCCGCCGCCGGCGCGCGAGCAGCGCGCGGCCTCGCGGGGGTGAGACCGCGCGGGGGTGCGACCGCGTGGGGATAGCGGTCGCGCGGTGGTGCGGACGCACGGGGCCGCACGGGCTGGATGCGGGTTGCCTTGCACGCCGCCCGCGCGATGGCCGTGCAGGGCGTGGCCGTGCGCGCTAGGGCGCATGCCTGCCACGTTCTTTTGGTCTTCTTGAGTGCTTGCGGTTCTCTGTGTGCTACTAGTCCGGTTGGGCTCCCTTGTGCTTGGACAGACTTGACTCGAAAATTTTATGGGGGACCTATCATGTACTCTCCAATTCCTAGACGTGAGAAGGGTCTCATAATGGAAAATTTCATTAAAGAAAGAAAATTCTTGCCAAATTTTATTCTCCCTAAAGGGAAACAAAGTCAATCATAATCCAATTAAATATTTTGCGAAGAGGGCAACAAATATCCTCCAATCATGGTGAATATTCGATCCAATCAAAAAGGCTCTTAATTTCAAATCAAATACAGATGATAATTCATGACACATGCTCATAACTATACCCAAAATCCCCGCGAGCGCTAGGGAAAATATCCGCGCTCGTCACTTCGCGGATTACGATTTGGGGAAATTTTGGGGAATTTAATGGGGTTCCCCATGAATTTTTTTGAGTCAAACCGAAAGGCATTCGGCCAAAACTCTCAAGCAAGCCGACCGGACCTTGTAAAGTGCGCTCATAAGCTGCACTCGCTCGAAGGGTCCGAAATCACGCAGAAAAGGAGACGAAACCAAGCACACATTGACACCCCGAATGGGGGACAAAAACTTGAGGCTTTGGTGGTCCGTTCGAATGATTAATGAGCTGTCCCTTAGGTAGTGTCTCCACTGCTGGACTGCCGTGAAAATAGCCAAGAGCTGCTTCTCGTAGGTGGATAACCTGACATTCTTCTTTCCAAGAGCTGCTTCTCGTAGGTGAATCGTCAGTGTATCCCGTCAGACCCAAAAACCCTCGAACCTTCTGTAAGGACGTCGAGGCGGCCAACCAATCATGACCCGCGTCTTTGTCCGATCTGTCTGGACACCCTCTCCCAAGATCAAGTTTTCGTCCCCCTTTCGCCCGCCTCCGCCCATTTCTGCTGCCTCTGCCGCTTTCGACCGGTTCTGTCGCGTCTGATCGCCAACGCCTAGCAACTTACCTGAACCACCCGGGGGGCATGTTCATTTTGTGAAAATTTGTGATCCATGTAACCAAAACGAAGCGATGTCATTATCCAACTCAAGGTTCACATGCGCAATTACTAACTCGTCCATCCAGAAAGCTATAAAAAACTCTCATACCTTCATTTGAAGATAAACAACTCCAGAGACGAGAGAAAGCTCTGAGGTTTTCCGATAAGAACGTGAGGCTTAGATCGTTCTTTTGCTCGGGATTTGTTCTGCTCCCTCTCTATTTCACTCAACGCTCAATGCTCACTTGAACGCTTCAGTGAGCCCGAGATAACACACAAGAGAGCGCTCTCGTGGACGCTCTCGTGGACGCGCGGACACTCTCGTGGACGCATCGTAGACTTGGCATTTTCTCTTATTTTTTTGTACTCAAAACTTGTAATGGAAAGTTGACCTGTCACCATCCGGATTACTCCAAATACTTATAAATGAAGAAAAAATAGTAGATTTTAGCCCGACACTAAATCGGCCACGTGATGTTTCACCCTTTTTGAATTTTCCACTGTAAAGAAGTCTCTTGTTATTACTGCTTGATTTTCACTTGACTGTTTAGTTGCCTGATCCGACTCGGAGCTAAAACGGTCCGATCCTCCTGACCGAAGGAAAACGGGTGGCTCGCAACACTCATATTTCCAAGCTAGAAGAATAGGAATATATAAATGTTGCGAGAAAGAATGAAGTTGGTTGTGATCACTAGTAACCCATCTACGACGGGTCCGGGGAGAGTAAAGTGCAACAAATCGGACGGACGCGGGCCGCTGCACTTTACTGTGCAGTGCAATCCAATGGATGTGAGTGTGTTGAGATGCGTGCACATCTCAGCGCACATATCCCTAAACATGCACACATATCTCAAAGCATGCACGCATCTCCTCGCGTGCTGAGATGCACTTTACACTTCTCGGACCAATCTAAGACGCACAGGAGGCTGATTAGTTTCATGATGAGGAAGTCAGACTTGATTACTTTTCATGAAATGACGTCAGCACTCAACTGCCAATTGGAAGAAGATTAGTCAATATGAATCCGTAAAAAACGTGTTTAATTGTCTTCAGACTATGTTTTCAAAAACAAAACAAAAAAGTCTTCAAACTAATCAGCTTGCCACCTGGCAGTTCCAGCACCCGACTGACGCAAACCCATGAATTTGGTGGCGTTGAGGTATATGAGTGTCCAAGGATGAGCTATTTATAAAAACAATCAGTCGTGCATTGGGGACCCTGTGCGGGCAACACTTGTCGTGGGAGCGACATTTGTCGTCGGACGACATATATCGTGGGGGCGGCATTGTTCTGGGGGCGATTGTTCGTGGGGGCGACATTGATCGTGAGTGCGACATTTGTCGTGGGGACGACATTTGTCGTGAGGGAGACATATGTCGGAGGAGGGCGGCGACACCGGTCGTGGGCGGCGACATTGGCCGCGGGAGGCAACAACGGCCGTGGGTGGCGAAAACGGCCATGAGCGGCGACATTGGCCGTGGGCGACGACATCGGCCGTGAGCGGCGACATCGGTCGTGGGCGGCGACATCACCGTCAGTGTTCATTTGGTTAATCACAAAAAGTGCAAAAAAAAGCATCAACAATCTACGCATTGGAACATGTGCACGACCATGCAAACTGTGTGTGCGCGTGTGTTAATGTAAAATGCCACCTCACAGTTAAAGTCAAATCTGATATTCAGTTTTTTCAACAAGTTTGACCGGTCCTCACCACTCTTGCCAACCGCCACCTACAACCTTCATGTGGTTATGGCAACCACATACAACCTCCATGTGATTATGGTAACCACCACCTCTTCTAGCCTATAAAAGGAGAGACCCCCCATGGGTTTGAAACACACCAGATCCGAGAAGAGGAGAAGATCGAGGAGAGGAAGAGAGAGTTCAGAGGCGGCGGTTGTCCAAGGCAGCGGCGGCGGCGTTCAAAGGGAGAAGCGGCGGCGGCCGGCCATCATTCCGACGGGCGGCTCGGGAGCAGGTGGCTCCGGCGAAGTCGACGACCTTGGAGGTCGACCCATCGGCGGTGGAAATCTCAGGCGGAGGATTCCAGGAATCGGCGACGGCAGGCGGCGGCGTAGCCTCCAGACAGTGATCGGACAGAATTTTGGCGCGTCTCCGATCTTTATGATCTCAGTGTAACTCTGTATCAAACTCCCTATCATTTTAGTGGATCTTCCCCAGTGCTCTCCCCATGGAGTAGGAGCTTCTCTCCGAACCACGTAAAAATATCTGTGTCGTCTGTGTGCTTGGTTTCTTGCTCTTTTATTATTGCGCTATTACTATTGCTCACAGAGGTCCAAGGTTCGAACCTCCCTCTGATACCAATTGTTATGAAATTGGTCCTAGTCCGTAACACGTGTTGTCACGGACAACGCAACGGAAATGAGCGAGCAATAGTAATAGTGCAATAATAAAAGATTCCAAAGTACGACGGAAAAATCGATTTTGGTTTATGGCAGAAAAGGATCAAAGCAGTTCTCGTTCAGCAAAATCTCCATAAGGCGCTTCTCGGCAAGGAGAAATTCGGGAAGAAGGATGACGAATGGGAGTGTTGAAACCGGAAAACCGGTTCCTGTGGAGTTCGACCCTTGGGGAAGGGGTGGCCGCGCACCTACTTCGCTCCTGCAAGAAAATGACAAAAAAAAGAAGAACCAAGGACTAGACCAAGGGCCCGGCGTGGAGGTCCCACCACACACCCGGAAGATCTTAGAGCGCTTCCCCTCCTTAGCCAAGTGTCGGGCTAAGGTACCTCAGAAAGCGCTAGTAGACCTGAGAATTAGTAAGCATGCCTTCTGAGGTACCCATTGGGTCCTATTTATAGGAAAAGATGGCCTGCCAATATACAACCTTCACTGTTCTCGAGGACTACAGGCAGACCAAAGGGGGCAACATGGTAAAAGTATGTCATGGCCAAGATGCGAGCTGGACCTGAGGTAGCATTCGCTCGGCAGGGGCCTGACTCGCCTCGCCCTGGGCCTAGGCGAGCACGTACTCGGCAGGCTATGCTCGACTATCGCCGAGCTCGGCTCGACTATCGCCGAGCTCGGCTCGACTATCGCCGAGTTCCAACGGAAACGGGGCTCGGCACGACGATCGCCGAGCTCCAACAGAAACTGAGCTCGGCATGGAGATCGTCGAGCTCGATTCGACTACCATCGAGCCCCGTTCCATTACCCGAGCTCGGTCTCGGCATGCCGGGCTCCGTTCGGCCATCGTCGAGCTCGGCTCGACTATCGCCGAGCTCGGGCTCGGTATGCTGGGTTCATATTGCGGTCTGAGCCGGCCAGTTTAACTCCTGTCGACCACTCGCTGGATACGGGGTTGTACATAATCCCCGCTCTTTGCGAGGTTGGGACAAGCTCGGAAAGAAACATCCAACCCCATAGAATCCTGCGAGTGCGACAGGGGCAAAAAGGAATCTTCTGGTAGGCCCCACAGGTAGCTATATATATGTACCCCTGCGCATCTGGCTGACTTTGCCCTTCCCCAAATTCTATCAAGATGCCGCTCCCCAAGGAAGTCCTAGAGCGACTCGCACGTTCCCGCGAGGAGATCGCTGCTCAGGTCGCGGGACTGACCAACCTAGAGGCCCCTGCTCGCCGCTTTGCGGATTTTGGCTCGGCCAAGCGGGCGAAACCCTTTCCACCGGGGGCCGAACCCATTCTGGCCGACTTTACTGCCGCCTTGGGGAACGGGGCCGGTTCCTCCAACCAGCCGGTTCTTAGTTCTTCCACTAAAAATCTCGTGGAACTATCTTCCGACCAGGAGAATAGCGGCGAAGCATCCACCCCGCGGGCCAAAAGTATTCCTGATAGCTCGCCAAAGCAGGATCCCGAGGTTAAGGAGTCGGGCTCGCAGGAACTGGCGTCGCCGAGTCGTCTCCCTTCCCGGCAACCCTCCCCTGGGTCCATAGTCGTGGGGAGAGGCGCCGGGATTATCCCTATCCCCGGCTACCAACTTGCCCCTCAGGAACTGCAGGGGCGTGGCAAGGACCTGCGCCACTTCTCTCCTCGCGCTAACCCAGAGGAGCCAGTCTCGCGCGGTAAGTTTTCAACTTTACTCTTCTGTTCCGGGGGTATTTGTTTTTCTGACCGTCTTTTAGTTCTTCATTCAGAACTTCTTGGCCGGACGGAGGACGACGAGTCCGTGGATCGGCCTCCTTACTCGCCCCTCCCTTCTCCAAGCGCCCTGGACGCCTTCCTGGACTCCGAACTGGGTAGTCCTGAACGTGCAAAACGGGAATGGAAGGTTCTCAAGAAGCTGGTGCGCGAGCTCCACGACCTGCGGAAGGACAACAACAGGCTGCAGTGGGAGTGCTCGTGTCTCGCGGACGGTGCTGGAGTCAGCTTGGCGTTCGAGGAGGCGTCTTCCTTGGTGCTGATGGATGAGATTGACGAGAACCTGCGGGTGGTAAATAGGAACATGGGGCGACTTCGTGAACTTTACGCGCGGCGACCTGCGATGGCGGGCCGGCGAGACCGGGGAGAATGAAACGGCTCCTCTGTCAGCCGACCGGTACTCGCCCTCGCCCTCGCATGGTCCTCGCGACCTTATTTTTATTTGCTCTGAATAATCTGCTTGTAATAACTCGAACAACCTTTCTGCAACTTTATATATGTAGATGCGTTTTCAATATCCTGATAAGTCTTTTCGAATTCCTTCTTCTGGGGTCTGGCCGGCTCGCAGGTTTTGCGAGGAGAGGGTGGCGAGGTGGCGTGGCGAGACCGGGCCGATCGGCCGACTCGCCTTCCCCCTCGCCCTTCTTTATCTTCTTCTATAAATAGGCCTTCTCACCTACCCCCAGGGCACGCTTTTATTGCTTTCGAATCCCTGTTTCCTCTCTGTCATCCCGAGCTCGCGATTTTCCTTTCCTCTGCGACTATGGTTAAGACCAACCCTGACGCGGATGGCCTGTCTAAGTGCGCTCAGCACTTCATCGACCATTGCTTCTTCGAGGGGCATATTACCGAGGAGGAGCTCGTCGAATTCGCGGCTGCATTCGTTCCCCCTGGCTTCCAGGCTCGCAGGCCCGCCGAGCATGAAGCCATCAATTCCTTCCCGGAGGGTGAGCTCGCCTTCCCCATCTCGCACTTCGAGGTGGGGCTGCGCCTCCCCCTCTGGCCAGAGATCCGCCAGATCCTGAAGTACTACGGTGCGGTGCCCGCGCAGCTGAATTCCAACGCCATTGCTATGATGGTGGCGTTCGCCTGCTTCCTCCGCCGAGAGCGGATTGAGTTCAACCTTGCGGTGTTCCGTAAGTTGTTCTCCTACAAGGCTACCCCCGACGGAGTCGCCTACTTTGGCGGGTCCCTCATCAAGGTTCGCGAGCTCGCGAACAAGAACCACAACTGGATGACTCGGCTTGTCTTTATTAAGGGCGAGCTCGGCAACATCCCCTTTCGTCCCCTGCAGAAAAGCGTGGACATATATCGTCCTCCTTCCCTGTCTGGTAGCAACGTCGACCTCCACAAGTTTTTCCTCCACAAGGACTTCGAGGTCACCTTCCTCCGCCGCGGCCTTGATTCGCTTCAACCTGTTCTCCCTGGTGAAGGTATATCTCGCCCTGCCTTTTCGCGAACTCCATCAAGGTGGATCTCTATATTATATATATATTTTTTGATCAAGTCTCTCTCTGCAGGGGAACGGGTTCTGCCGGAGCACCCGCCGTTCGCCGACTCGGGGATATTCTCAGATCCCCTGGAGCTGGCCCGGGCGGCGGCAGCGGCTTTTCGCGAGGAACAAGCGCGAGGCCAACTCCTCGGCAAGAAGCGCTTGGAGCCCGGGGGGTCAAGCTCGCGCCCCGATCCCTCACTCCCCAAGAAGAAGAAGGCGAAGGTGGTCT
Organism: Platanthera zijinensis; assembly: GCA_039513925.1. Classification (NCBI taxonomy): domain Eukaryota; kingdom Viridiplantae; phylum Streptophyta; class Magnoliopsida; order Asparagales; family Orchidaceae; genus Platanthera; species Platanthera zijinensis. The sequence goes on along the minus strand of CM077088.1, from coordinate 8,212,979 downwards.
CGCGTGGACGGCTGCACCTTCCTCCGTCGCCTACCAAATTTATGAGCTCGCCGGAGGCTCTGTCCGACGAGCCGCCTTTAAGTCCGTTAAAAGAAGCCTCCTCCCCCTGAAAGGGGAAGAAGAAGAACGGGCCGTCCTCTGATTCTACCGGAGAGGACACCCTCCGCGAGCCCGGCCTGCCGAAGGATCACCCCCACTTCGGCAAGGGGTGTAAAAGCAAAGATGCGGCCGGCGAGCCCATTTTGAAGTGGGACGAGGGGGCTCACCGAGTTTCTGTTTCTACTCGCGCCACCTCCTGGGGAGCTCGCCGGCCTCCTACCGCCCACGCCTTCGGCTTCGGCTTCGGCCTCTACAGCCGCGACAGCGCCGAATCGTACAAGAAACTCACCCCCAGTCAGCTCGGCCACGAGGGGTTACAAGCCCACCTACGGGCCTTCGAGCTCCACCACATGATGGTCCGCCGCGGCTTCCAGCTCACCAATGCCCTGCTGACTGCCGAGCAGGAGCGCGACCTGGCGAAGGAGAGCGCGGCCGACGCGGAAAGGCGGTTCGACCTTGCCGACGCTCTACTCGCGAAGTCTGCCGGCGGCTTGGTAATCACTGGATATCTCTATTTACCTTACTTAGGATTATTCTTGTGCTTGTTCTGAACTTTTAACCCTGTAGGACGCCGAAGCCGCCGACGCGCTGCGAGGCGAGGTGGCTCAGCTGCAGGCTCAGCTTGCCGAGCGGGAAGTCCAACTCGCCGAGCAAAAGATGTATTCCCGCGAGCAAGAGGCTGTTGCCGCCCAGCTGGGGGTGGAGGTGGAGGAGTTGAAGGAGAAGAACAAGGGGCTCCTGGGTGAGGTCCTCCGCCAGGCCGACGCTCTCCTTCCCCCGGGCGCCAGCGAGCCAGCCTTCCCCTACAAGAGGCCTCGGGTGTTTGGCGAGTCTGATGTCGCGGAGCGGCTGCGAGTCAACTCTATCGAGGCTGCCGAGTGCCTCCTGAAGGCCATGAGGGGAACGGGGATTTTGGCGGAAGGCTGCGAGGAGGTCACCGTCCGGGAGCTCCTGCCGACCCTGTTCCCACCTAGCCCGCTCAGCGAGAAGGAGGATAGCTTCGACTCGCTCTTTGCGGGGGTGGGAGAGAAGGGCGCTCGGCTTGGCGGCGAGGAGGACCGTCATTCGAGGGGGGGGGGACGAGAGCTAACTTTTGCTTTCCTTTTCTTTTGTATCCTGCCGAGGCGGGCCTTTTCTTGTACACTTGTAATGATGAATCAAAGATATTTTTCATAATTTCTCTATCTTCTTTTTAAGCTCACTTGCGATATTATACCCGCGCGCTTGATGTCCCGACCTCACCCGTAGAATGTTTTGAGTTAGGACCAGCCCCCGCGGTGAGATCGTAGGCGCCGGCCATGGCTAGACTCGCCGATGTTATCGGTGCTCGCGGCGAATTCCTAGAACACGTGCTCGCGCCATATCCTACTTGCGCCACACCTTCCCGCGCCATGTCTCGCTTCCGTTTTTCGACAACTCAGACAAGTGAAAATATGTTTGGGTCAAGATGCCGCCGGCATCCGCCTTAGACACCAGGGCGTGTCTTCTGCCGAGTTAACAGGAGCGAGACTAGGCTCGCTGGATAGAGCTGTTTCCTCCCCTAAGTCTGGGACGGGGCCAGGGCTTCCTTAGTAGCGAGCTGGAGGGGGGCAGGGTATTCCGAGCTCGCCGTCTTGACTGGCGAGCTTGCTCCCTGGTGCTTTTCTCGGGCCAACTCCCAGTCTCAGTTAGGCGGGAAGACTTAGAAACTTTTGCCTCTCCCGGGTGCTACCACCGGGCCAGTCAGCTAGGTGAGAGCCTGAGGGCGGGTGTTGAACATCCTCCGGGCTCAGCCCCAGGGTCATAGCGATGTTCATCGAGACTCGGTCGTGCCAGCTAGGTGGGAGCCTGGCAGGGGAGTGACGAGACCTAACCCCAGAGCGAGAAGACTTAGAAACTTTTGCCTCTCCCGGGTGCTACCACCGGGCCAGTCAGCTAGGTGAGAGCCTGAGGGTGGGTGTTGAACATCCTCCGGGCTCAGCCCCAGGGTCATAGCGATGTCCATCGAGACTCGGCCGTGCCAGCTAGGTGGGAGCCTGGCAGGGGAGTGACGAGACCTAACCCCAAAGCGAGAAGACTTAGAAACTTTTGCCTCTCCCGGGTGCTACCACCGGGCCAGTCAGATAGGTGAGAGCCTGAGGGCGGGTGTTGAACATCCTCCGGGCTCAGCCCCAGGGTCATAGCGATGTCCATCGAGACTCGGCCGTGCCAGCTAGGTGGGATCCTGGCAGGGGAGTGACGAGACCTAACCCCAGAGCGAGAAGACTTAGAAACTTTTGCCTCTCCCGGGTGCTACCACCGGGCCAGTCAGCTAGGTGAGAGCCTGAGGGCGGGTGTTGAACATCCTCCGGGCTCAGCCCCAGGGTCATAGCGACGTCCATCGAGACTCGGCCGTGCCAGCTAGGTGGGAGCCTGACAGGGGAGTGACGAGACCTAACCCCAGAGCGAGAAGACTTAAAAACTTTTGCCTCTCCCGGGTGCTACCACCGGGCCAGTCAGCTAGGTGAGAGCCTGAGGGCGGGTGTTGAACATCCTCCGGGCTCAGCCCCAGGGTCATAGCGATGTCCATCGAGACTCGGCCGTGCCAGCTAGGTGGGAGCCTGGCAGGGGAGTGATGAGACCTAACCCAAGAGCGAGAAGACTTAGAAACTTTTGCCTCTCCCGGGTGCTACCACCGGGCCAGTCAGCTAGGTGAGAGCCTGAGGGCGGGTGTTGAACATCCTTCGGGCTCAGCCCCAGGGTCATAGCGACGTCCATCAAGACTCGGCCGTGCCAGCTTGGTGGGAGCCTGGCAGGGGAGTGACGAGACCTAACCCCAGAGCAAGAAGACTTAGAAACTTTTGCCTCTCCCGGGTGCTACCACCGGGCCAGTCAGCTAGGTGAGAGCCTGAGAGCGGGTGTTGAACATCCTCCGGGCTCAGCCCCAGGGTCATAGCGATGTCCATCGAGACTCGGCCGTGCCAGCTAGGTGGGAGCCTGGCAGGGGAGTGACGAGACCTAACCCCAAAGCGAGAAGACTTAGAAACTTTTGCCTCTCCCGGGTGCTACCACCGGGCCAGTCAGCTAGGTGAGAGCCTGAGGGCGGGTGTTGAACATCCTCTGGGCTCAGCCCCAGGGTCATAGCGACGTCCATCGAGACTCGGCCGTGCCAGCTAGGTGGGAGCCTGGCAGGGGAGTGACGAGACCTAACCCCAGAGCGAGAAGACTTAGAAACTTTTGCCTCTCGGGGCTTTAAACCGCGAGCCCCTTTGCCCTCACTATTCTGCCAAAGCATAAGATATGATAATGAGATTCATTTTTATTCATGGGGCCAGAATGTCTACAATATTTTCAAGGATAAAAACGTTTCAGATCGTCGCCACTCCAAGTGTGGCTGAGGGTATCCCCTTTTACGTCTTAGAGGCGATACCCCCGGATCTCAAGACCTCCTGTACAATGTAGGGGCCCTCCCAATTGGGGTGGAGTTTTCCCGCAGCGGCTGATCTCCCTGCCGCGTCCACTTTCTTCAAGACAAGGTCCCCCTCCATAAACTGCTTGACACGGACGTGTTTGTCGAAATGCTTGGCCTCTTCCTGCCTGACGATGGACAAGTCGCGTAGTTCTTCTACCATATCAAGGGAGAGTCGAAGCTCCTCCTCATTCTCTGACCTCCACTCTTCCCTTCCAGCTCCTGCCTCGACGACCCAAGGTGTCTAGACCTCGAATTCGATAGGTAGAACGGCCTCGCAGCCGTGAGAGAGTTTTAAAGGTGTCTCCCCTGTGGCCGTATTGGGGGTGGTCCTCAAGGCCCAAAGGACTGAGGGAAGTTGTTCCACCCAACTTCCCCTCAAATTTTCCACCTTCTTTTTAAAGAGGTTCACGATGATTTTGTTGGCCGCTTCCACCTGCCCGTTGCTCCTGGGGTGATGGATAGAAGCAAACCGAAGGTCAATCCCCAGCTGTTCGCAGAAGCGAATGAACTCCGTGCTGGCGAACTGAGGTCCGTTATCCGTGACGATAGCCTGTGGTAGCCCATGCCTGCAGATGATCTCTCCCCAGATAAAGTTCCTGACTACCTGAGAGGTTACCTTGGCTAGAGCCTTCACCTCCATCCACTTAGAAAAATAATCGACCATGACCAACAGAAACCTCCTCTGCCCGCTGGCCTGAGGGAAAGGTCCTACGAGGTCCAGTCCCCATATGGTGAAGGGCCATGGTGCCATGATGCTTCTTAACCTCTGAGCTGGCTGGAGCTGGAGCGGGGCATAGAGTTGGCACTTATGACATTTTTTTGTGAATTCGGCTGCATCCTGACCGAGGGTGGGCCAGAAGTACCCTTGCCTGACGATTCTCCCCTACAGGGTCCGACTCCCCGAATGACTTCCACATTCGCCGGAATGGACCTCCTCCAAAATTTTATGCACCTCCCTTCCGGCCACGCAACGGGCCAACATCCCTGAGAGGGTCTTGCGGTACAACTGCCCCTCGCGTAGGAGGTAATACGCCGCCTTGTGCTTGAGCCCTCTTCGGTCCATTCCCTCCGGGTACTCTCCGGTGGACAAAAAGGTGACAAAGGGATCCATCCATGAGGGGTGTTGTTCCACTTCCATTAGTTCCCCCTCTTCGATGGAAGGTCGGAAGAGATCCGTAATGGTGCCTCCCATCCGGGGGCCGTGCTTTGCCAGCTGGTCGACCGGCTCATTTTCCTCTCGCGGCACGTGCTTGATTGAGAAGGTCTGGAAGGTCCTGATGACCCCCTTTACCTTCATCAAATAGAGCTGCAGGGTTGGCTCCCTCGCCTCAAACTCCCCCTTGACCTGGGAAGCCACTACCATGGAGTCGGTGAGGACCTCCACGTCATGTACCCCCAAGTCTCTCGCCAGGTGCAGACCTGCGATTACGGCTTCGTATTTGGCTTGATTATTGGTGATGGGGAAGTGCACTACCACAGTTTGCTCGATTCTTATCCCCTGGGGGCTTTCCAAGATGACCCCAACTCCTAAAGAATGCTTCCCCGAGGCACCGTCCACCCTGACTTTCCAGGGGAGAGGGCGAGTGAGTCTCTCCTCCGCCACCTCGACCACATATTCTGTCAGGAAGTCAGCCATAGCTTGGGCCTTGATTGAGAGGCGGGAAACGAAGGAGATGTCGAACTCGCTCAGTTCCACCGACCATTTGGCCAACCTACCTGAATGCTCTACCCCCTTGAAGATGTTGCGCAGGGGATGGTCAGTCACTACTCGGATTGAGTGTGCCTGGAAATAAGGTCGAAGCCTCCGGGCTGAGATGATTAAGGCAAAGGCCAGTTTTTCCAGGATGGGGTAGCGGAGCTCGGCCCTCTTTAGTATCCGACTCACATAATAGACGGGGAGTTGCCTCTTCCCTTCTTCCCGAACCAAAACCGAACTCAAGGCTTCAGCCCCGACCCCTAGATACAGGAATAAGTCTTCCCCTTCCTTGGGCCCTTGGAGCAGGGGGGCCTGAGTCAGCTGTTTCTTTAAAGCCTGGAATGCCTCCTCGCACTCCGAGGTCCATTCAAACTTTCGACCCCCTCTCAAGGTTTTGAAAAACGAGGAGCATCTCTCCCCGGCCCGGGAGAGGAATCTACTCAACCCTGCCAACTTCCCTGTCAGTTGTTGTACTTCCTTGGTATTTTGTGGTGACCTTAGTTCCATGATTGATCTCACCTTATCTGGATTAGGTTCTACACCGGCGGGGGTGAGGAGATGCCCCAAGAACTTTCCTCGGCTTGCCCCGAAGACACACTTCAAGGGGTTCAGCCTCATCTTAAATCTGCGGAGAGTAGCGAAAGTCTCTTCCAAGTCCTGGATGTGGGAGTCGACATCCAGACTCTTGACCATGAGGTCATCCACGTACACTTCGAGATTCCTCCCCTTCTGCTCTCGGAAGACCCTATCCATCATTTTTTGGTAGGTGGCTCCCATATTCTTTAGCCCAAAGGGCATCATTTTGTAACAGTAACATCCGTCTCCCGTGATGAACGAGACATCTTTGACGTCAGGGGGGTGCATTCTGATTTGGTGATAACCTGAAAAAGCATCCAGAAAACTCATTACAGGGAAACCGACGGCTGAGTCAACCAGCGCGTCGATCCGAGGCAAAGGATAACAATCTTTCGGGCATGATTTATTAAGAAGAGAAAAGTCGATACACATCCTCCACCGGCCGTCTCCTTTTTTAACCATTACAACGTTGGAGACCCAGCCGGGGTATTGGATTTCAGATATGAAGCCAGCCTCGAGGAGCTTGGCGACTTCCTCCCTGATTGGCTCGGCGAGCTTGTCCGTGATGGATCTCTTTTTCTGCTGGATAGGGGGAGCCTCCGGGTCCAGGTTGAGGCGATGGCAGGCCACGTCGGGGTTGATCCCTGGCATCTCCGCGGCGCTCCAGGCGAAGATGTCCACGTTCCTCTGGATGCACTCCAGCATCCTGCCTTGAGCTTCCGGGGTCAGGCCTCCGCTGACGCGGACCTTCTCCACCCTGCCTCCAATGGTGAGAACCTCCATCTCCACCACCTCTTCCGCTGCCTCCAGACGGGACTGCTCCCCCATTCCTCGATACCTCCCCCTCCGGGGGCGAGGACCTCTTCCTCAGCCTCCTCGACGGCCATGGCTTCGGCCGACTCCCGAGTCTCTTCCGTGACCTCCTCCCGGGCGCGGTACTCCACCTCCATCTCTTTGTCAGCTTCCTGCTTCTCCTCCTCCAACCTCTGCCCCATCTCCTCGGCCCCCTCCAGCCAAGAGATGGAGTTTACCGCCGAGACGTAGCACTCCCTTGCCTCCTTAGGGTCTCCTCGGACCCAGATCTGGACCCCCTCGACGTTGAGCTTTAGACACTGGTGGAAGGACGAGGGAACGCAGCGGAAGGCACTGATGAGGGGTCTCCCGAAGATGGCACTGTAGCTGCTAGGAGCGTCCACGATGACAAACTTGCAGTTGCGTGACTGCCCCCCTAGAGTGACATGGAGTCCCACTCCTCCCTCGACTTCTTTCCTCTCTCCCGAAAAGCCGAACAGGGGCCCATCCGAGGCTAACACCCTCCTGGCCTCTACTTTCATCGCATCGAACGCCTTCTTGAAGATGACGTTGACCGAACTCCCATTGTCCACAAGGATCCGGGAGACGGTAAAATCCTCGATGGCTGTTTGGATGACCAGCGCATCGCAAAAGGGGTCCTCGTGACCCGGCAAGTCCTCTCTAGAGAAGGTGATTTTCTCCTCCGGGGGAGGGGACTGGGATGTGGAGCCAACGCTCCTTCGGTACATAGTGTGGAGGCTTGACTTACGGGAGGCCTCGATCCCGGCCCCCCCCCCCCCCCCCCCCCCCCCGTGGATCGCTCTGATCCTTCCTCGGGTGCCCACATCAACCCGGTCTTCACACCGATCCCCCTCCTCCCGAGGCCGGATCTCCTCTATCTGAACTTCCTGATGGTCTTGCTGTTGCTGTTCCCTTCTCCCTCTCATCTCGAGGAACTCCGAACACGTGGATGTGAGGTGCCCCTCTTCTTGATGAAAGTCACAATAGGGCAGGTCCACCCTGACCTCCCTCCTTCTCCTCGGCTGTCCTCTCCTCCTCCCCCTCATGGCAATTTCCATTGCCTCCTCCTGATCGGGGAGAGGGGGTCTCTGACCCTGCCTACCCCCCTGGGGATTGTACTGCCCTCGGCCACCCTGGCGGTTATCTCCTCCCTGATAACCTCTTCGTGGTGCCTGGTCTTGCCACTCGGGTCTCCATCCCAAACGGTGGGTCTGCTCCGGACGCACCCACCTGGATTGCGGCTGCTGCTGCGGCTGCTCCCTTTGCCGAGGTTCAGCCCTCCTCTCCTCCTGAATTCGGCCACCCCTTGGCCTCTCCTCCTCCACGGCCCACTTGGCCAACCTTCGCGCAAACTCCAGATGTGCTGCCTCCATATCGGCATCCCTGGCCGCTCTCTCCAGGAGTGCCTCAAAAGATACTGGAGGTGATCTCTTCAGTTCCATCGCAAAGAACCCGGATTGGAGACCCAGGGTGAAGGCCACCATCATGGTGTGCCCTGGCATCTCCTGAACTTGGGACAGTTTGTAAGACCCCAACCTCGGAGATGATCGCGGGGCGATCAAGCAGCCTTTTGGAGGTCTGAACAGGGGCACACGGCCTGGCACACGGCCGTGTGCCTACCCGTGTTCAGTGTTTTTGTGCAGTCTCGAGTCAGAGAAGGACACGTCCTGAGACACACGGCCATGTCTCAAGCCGTGTGTGGGGCACACGGCCTCGAACACGGCCGTGTTCGAAGCCGTGTTCTGGAAGCCCGACGATCGTCCTGAAGCTCCAGGTAACACGGCCTGTGGCACACGGCCGTGTCAGGAGCCGTGTCGATCGGCGAATGAGCTACACGGCCAGACACACGGCCGTGTGTCAAGCCGTGTTCGGCCCAGTTTTTGGGATTTTGGATCTAAATCTCGGCCGTTCGTTCCCTTGGATCTGGATCCGACGGTGGGGGCTGCTCCTGGGGGGTTATTAGCCGGGATTAGGGTTTTGTATCCTCATTTTTCTTTGGTCCACTCTCTCTCTAAGTGTTTAGAGAGAAGGGAGAGCAAGAGGAAGGAGGAGCCCAAGATCCGGCCGCCGGAGGAGTTGTGAAGCACCGATTCGCGATCCGAGTCCGGATCCTCGAAGGCAAGGGCGAGGCGAAGCTTTCCATCCGACTACATCTTCATGGCGCCGCGGAAAAATGCGAGGGTAACGATCCTCATCATAGGGCATGTGTAGTCACCCTTCTTTCTATGCATGGGGAAATCCCCCCTCTCGCGAGTGAGCGTTGAGGCGCGGAATCCCTTCGGGTAGATATGTAAAGTCCCCGTTGTTAGAGCCCGGAATCGGAGTACGGGCGTAGGCATTGTGTGTGAAGCCTATTCGGGTTTAACCTGGATCGGTGATGTTTGCATTGCATGGCCGGAGAAGACTCCGCGCCGGTGAATTTAGTTTTCCGAAAATTCTACGCGGTAGATTGCATACAGGGATCCTTGGGGGTTAACCTCAAAGCGCACCCGGAAAGCTTGGGCGGAATCGAATTGCCGCCACGATGTTGCCTTGGAGGGCAAATCGGTACATAACGGGGTTATGTGCGTGTTTTGATCGATTGTGGGAATGAGGAGAAACTTGGCCCGCACCGATGGCTAAATGGCCGTGGTGAAGTGAGCAACGGGCGGGTGGAACTCTACCCATTCCAAGTGGTCTCGGTAGAAGCGACCTAAAGTACATGGGACTTCCCGGGGGGCTGGAAACGGGCCTAGGCTTCGGCTGAAAGGGCTAAATGCTCACGTGTGTTGCCATCCGAGGGATGGTGGTGGAATCGCGGTGTCGGACTGGGTCCGGACCGGGTTCACCGATTAGTGCCCTGAGAGCACAGAGTGTGCGGCCGTGCGTGCCGACACTTGTGGCGAATAGAATACTTTATAGAATTGCTATGATAGTTTTATTTGCAGGGAAGGAGCACCGCCGTCCCGAGAAACGGGACGGGGTCGTTATAATTTGGTCAGCTTTGCTGACCGTTGCCCTTTTGTATTGCCACCTCTTGGGTGGGTTGTTCCTACAGGTGCTGTTGCGGAGCCAAGCGGCAAATAGCGGGCTAGAGCCCAAGTTGCAGCGCCAGCCCTCGAAGGCTTAGTTATTAGCTTTTTCATATTCATGTATGGCCGGCCTGCGCACCGATGTATGAAAGACGCTATCTTGTTAAGCGAACATTTTTGTAAGGCCTTAAGGCCGTGAACTCTTTTGTATATGTACTCATTCCTGGGTTGTAGTGGACATTCATGCTCTGTGGCAGGGTTCTTATCTTTTTGCAACTTAATTAAATTGCTTCCGTTAGGTGTTGTGTAGGACGCTCTGATTGGTTGTGTGGTTTCAACGCGTAACCAACCGGTCTGTCCGTAGTATATGGCGTCGGGCCCCGGCCGGACCTACTGTTATATGCTATGCGACGGATAGGGGTGTTACAAATTGGTATCAGACTTCTGGTTTCGGTCACGCTTAAATGAATTCGTGGACGAATTCACTTTAAGGGGTGGTGAGCACATTGTGTGCGTCATCGTTATAACATGAAAAGAACCCATGAATTTCCACTTAGGAATGAAAATACACATGTTTGAGGAACCTGCGTGTTCCTATAATTGCTGTTTGCAGTAATTTTTGGTCGCTTATCGGTGTTTTGCACGATTTTAGGTGACCAGAAGTGGTGCTGGGCCGTCTGAACGACCAGGTTCTGAGGCGAGCAGTGCGCCAAGCGATGCGCCTGCAACACCTTTGTCTGCTGAGACCATTAGGTTGGTGGCAGAAGCAGTCATGGCAATGATCAATGCGCAGCCTGCAAGGCAGGTGCAGCAGCCTGCTCCTGCTGTGGAACAGGTACCGCTTCAGACGGCAGAGCAAAGGAGGGTTGAGCAAGTAGTTTTGGAGCCAGAGTTGCCTAGGAGAGCAACTGAAAGACAACTGAAGCATGTCATGGGCTTTCACCCACCGGTGTTCACGGGGGCAGAAACCCCGACCCAAGCAGAGGATTGGCTCTCAAGGGTCAACAGGGTGATGACTGCGACGCAAACTGAAGAGTGGCAGAAGACCACTATAGCGACGTTCCTTTTGGATGGGGACGCAAGACTGTGGTGGGAGGGCCTAGAGCTGCATCAGTTGAGGGGAAGGCCATTGGCCGAAGTCCCGATGGAGGAGTTTGCGAGACTATTTATGGCTCGATACCTCCCCTCGGCGCAGAGGATCGCGCTAGAGAGCGAATTCCAGAAGTTGGTGCAGGGTGATAGCACCGTTGATGAATACCTCCACGAGTTTACTCGGTTGGGGAGATATGCCGGCGCTACCTTCGCAGACGAGGAGCGCAAGACGAGCTGCTTTTATGAAGGGCTAAGGGATGATTTGAGGTTGCTGCTATCGGGGCCCAAGACGCAGGGTTTCATGACCCTGGTCAGTTCGGCCCGGTCCTTGGAGAAGGATATGAGAAACGTGCAAGCAAAGAAGGAGATGGAATCTGGTGGCAAGAGATCAGAGTTCAAGGCGCCGACTACGTCGAAGTCGGGCTACCGCAGATTCTCCAAGAAGTCTAGGACGTCGGGTCCAGCTCCTTCTGCAGGTGCCTCGGGGGCAACTACCAATCGAACCCCGGGCGCTTGCTTCACGTGCGGAAAGCCAGGGCACTTTGCCCGTGATTGCTGGAGTGGACGCTCAAAGTCCGAAAGGAAACAAGGAGCTACCTACGAGGAAAAGGGCAAAGCGGTGGAGTCGACCGCGTCCCACTATGCTCCGACTCAGCCTAGAGTCTACAACCTGGGCCAGCAGGAGGCCATCAAGCAAGCGGATGTGGTGACAGGTATGAGTTAATTTATGCAAGTTGACTTGAGAATACTATTACCTATTGCTTGTTAAGCTAATGCATTTTGCTTAGGCTTTGTGGTGATTAGCGATAGTCCGGCACGGGCACTGTTCGACACTGGTGCTTCGCATTCTTTCTTGTCCGAACAGTTTATATCGCGTATCGGAGTCCCTTCTTCGATGGCGAAGGACAAGTTAGATGTGTTGCTACCGAATGGGTGCTCGATGCGTGCGGACAGAGTGTGCGCCGTGAAGGTTCACATAGGGAGCCAAGAGTTCGACTTGCTAGCGTCATTACTGCCGTTAGTAGAGTTCGATGTTATCTTTGGAATGGATTGGCTGTCAGAGCAGAAGGCTTGGATCGATTGCGACCGTAAGGAGGTCAAGCTGGGTGTAGGGCGGGAGACTACTTTCGAGGGGCTTAAGGGGTCGAGCAAGACACTAATGTCTGCTCTTCAGGTGGTGAAGGCGGTTCGTGCTGGTGCAGAGCTGTTCTTTGCGATAGTGGGGGCTGTGGAGCCAAAGTCCCCGTTGGATAGCATCCCCGTGGTTTGCGAATACCCCGATGTGTTCCCGGATAGCCTTCCCGGAGCCCCACCGCAGCGAGAGATTGATTTTACTATCGAGCTCGTGCCGGGTGCCAAACCCGTGTCACGTGCTCCTTATAGGTTGGCGCCAAAGGAGATGGCGGAGTTGAAGGTTCAGTTGGAGGAACTGATGGAGCAAGGTTATGTGCGTCCAAGTTCGTCGCCTTGGAGCGCACCGGTCCTCTTCGTTAAAAAGAAGGACGGTAGCATGCGACTGTGCATCGACTACAGAGAATTGAACAAGTTGACGGAAAAGAATAAGTACCCGATCCCGAGGATTGATGACCTCTTTGATCAGTTAGTCGGATCGTCGGTATACTCCAAGTTGGACTTGAAGTCGGGGTACTATCAGCTGAGGATCAGGGAGTGTGATATCCCGAAGACGGCGTTCAGTACGAGGTATGGGCATTTCGAGTTCACGGTCATGCTGTTTGGACTGACAAATGCGCCATCGGTGTTTATGGATCTGATGAACAGGACGTTCAGAGATTTCCTGGATCGCTTTGTGATCGTCTTTATTGACGATATTTTGGTATACTCGTAGTGCGAAGAAGACCACTTCAAGCATTTGTATTTGGTGTTGGAGACTCTGAGGAGGAATGAGCTTTACGCGAAGTTCTCCAAGTGCGAGTTCTGGCTACCCTCGGTAGCGTTCCTTGGTCATATAGTGAGTGGGGAAGGTATAGCGGTGGATCCGGCGAAGATTGTTGCGATACGGGAGTGGCCTGCGTTATCTTCTGTCGCGGAAGTCCGTAGTTTTCTCGGGCTTGCCGGATATTACAGGCGCTTCGTAGAGAACTTCTCGCGGGTAGCGTTACCTCTCACGAAGTTGACAAGGAAGAGTCAGAAATTCTTGTGGACGCAAGAGTGCGTGCAAGCTTTTGAGGAGCTGAAGAGGCGGTTGACCACGACGCCAGTGCTAAGTTCGCCGAGTGGGACCGAGGGCTTTGAGGTGTATAGCGACGCTTCGGGTAGCGGTTTGGGCTGCGTGTTGTTGCAGCATGGTAGCGTGATAGCGTATGGATCGCGTCAGATAAAGGTGCATGAAAGAAATTATCCGGTGCACGACTTGGAGTTGGCGGCCGTGATATTTGCACTCAAGTTGTGGAGGCACTACCTATACGGCGTAAGAGTCGACATATACACCGATCACAAGAGCCTAAAATACTTGTTGGATCAAAAGGATCTCAATATGAGGCAGAGGAGGTGGATGGAGTTCCTGGGGGACTACACCTTCAAGATACATTATGTACCCGGGAAGAGCAACGCAGTTGCGGATGCGCTGAGCCGCAGGGCTCCCGCCCGAGCCAACTGGTTGTCGGTGCATGATGAGCGGCTAGTGCGGGAGTTGGAGGAGCTTGAGATCTGTTGCGTGGACAAGCAGACGAGCGCCAAAGCAATGTTAAACTGGACAAAGGTGCAGTATGACCTGGCTGACCGGGTTCGGCAGGCATTGGAGTTAGATGACTCCATGAAAGAGCTTATGGAGGCCGCTCTGGATGGGTCAAATTCCCAGTTCTCGGTAGAAGATGGGCTATTAAGGAAGGATCATCGTTTGTGCGTCCCAAGTGGGGGTAACCTCCGGGCGGAGTTGATGTACGAGGCTCATCATACCAAGTACTCAATCCACCCAGGGAGCACGAAGATGTATCGTGATCTTAAGAAGTTGTTTTGGTGGCCGGGACTTAAGAAAGATGTGGCGTTGTACGTGGCTAAATGCCAAACGTGCGCCTTGGTGAAGGCGGAGTGCCAAAAGCCAGGAGGATTTCTGAAATCCTTGCCTATACCGGAGTGGAAATTCGACGACATATCCATGGACTTTGTGCACGGGTTGCCAAGGTCACAGAAGGGGAACGACGCCATTTGGGTGATCGTAGATCGGCTAACCAAAGTGTCGCATTTCATTCCGCATAGGAAGGATGATTCTGTGGAGAGATTGGCAAAATTGTATGTCGACAATATTGTTAGGCTGCATGGTGTGCCTCGTAGCATTGTGAGTGATCGCGATGGGCGGTTCACGTCAAATGATTGGAGGTTGGTGCAGCAGATGCTGGGAACAAAGTTAAAGTTCAGTACAGCTTTCCATCCGCAAACGGATGGGCAGACCGAGAGGGTTAATAGAACGATGGAGGACATGCTCCGCATGTGTGTTCTAGACTTCGGGAAGCATTGGGAAGACCACCTCTATTTGGTGGAGTTCGCGTACAACAACAGCTACCAAGCGAGCATACAAATGGCGCCCTTCGAGGCCCTGTATGGTAGGAAGTGTCGCACGCCGTTATCATGGCTTGAAGCGGGTGAGGTAAGGTTGTACAAGAAGCAGGAGGTGGAGAGTGCTACCTCGTTAGTGCGGATCATTCGGGAGCACTTGTTGATCGCTCAGGACCGGCAGGCGAAATATTACAATGCCAAGCACCGGAACGTGGAGTTCGCGGTAGGCGATTGGGTATACCTGAAAGTGAAGCCGTTCAAGGGGGTTTCGCGGGTGAGACGCTTGAAGAAGCTGAGCCCAAGGTACCTTGGACCTTTTGAGGTCCTGGAGCGAGTCGGCGAAGCTGCATACCGTTTGAAGCTATCAGTGGAGTTGAGTGGATTACATGATGTGTTCCACATTTCTGTGTTGCGAAAGGCGGTACAAGAGCCTTCGCAGGTGATCGCGGCTGATCAAGTACCGGTTGAGGAAGGGTTGACAACGAAAGTCAAGCCCATATCTATTGAGGATTTCGAAGTCAAGCGGCTTCGGAACAAGGAAATCAGAATGGTGAAGGTCCGTTGGGATAACTGCGGGCGCGAGGAGCTCTCTTGGGAGCGAGAGCAGACAATGCGCGAGGAGTACCCCGAGTTGTTCCCCTCAGGTACTCGATTTGTATATTTTTGTGTAGTCTCTGTTCTTAATTTCGGGACGAAATTCTCTTAAGGGGGAGGGAGTTGTAAGACCCCAACCTCGGAGATGATCGCGGGGCGATCAAGCAGCCTTTTGGAGGTCTGAACAGGGGCACACGGCCTGGCACACGGCCTGGCACACGGCCGTGTGCCTACCCGTGTTCAGTGTTTTTGTGCAGTCTCGAGTCAGAGAAGGACACGGCCTGAGACACACGGCCATGTCTCAAGCCGTGTGTGGGGCACACGGCCTCGAACACGGCCGTGTTCGAAGCCGTGTTCTGGAAGCCCGACGATCGTCCTGAAGCTCCAGGTAACACGGCCCGTGGCACACGACCGTGTCAGGAGCCGTGTCGATCGGCGAATGAGCTACACGGCCAGACACACGGCCGTGTGTCAAGCCGTGTTCGGCCCAGTTTTTGGGATTTTGGATCTAAATCTCAGCCGTTCGTTCCCTTGGATCTGGATCCGACGGTGGGGGCTGCTCCTGGGGGGTTATTAGTCGGGATTAGGGTTTTGTATCCTCATTTTTCTTTGGTCCACACTCTCTCTAAGTGTTTAGAGAGAAGGGAGAGCAAGAGAAAGGAGGAGCCCAAGATCCGGCCGCCGGAGGAGTTGTGAAGCACCGATTCGCGATCCGAGTCCGGATCCTCGAAGGCAAGGGCGAGGCGAAGCTTTCCATCCGACTACATCTTCATGGCGCCGCGGAAAAATGCGAGGGTAACGATCCTCTTCATAGGGCATGTGTAGTCGCCCTTCTTTCTATGCATGGGGAAATCCCCCCTCTCGCGAGTGAGCGTTGAGGCGCGAAATCCCTTCGGGTAGATATGTAAAGTCCCCGTTGTTAGAGCCCGGAATCGGAGTACGGGCGTAGGCATTGTGTGTGAAGCCTATTCGGGTTTAACCTGGATCGGTGATGTTTGCATTGCATGGCCGGAGAAGACTCCGCGCCGGTGAATTTAGTTTTCCGAAAATTCTACGCGGTAGATTGCATACAGGGATCCTTGGGGGTTAACCTCAAGGCGCACCCGGAAAGCTTGGGCGGAATCGAATTGCCGCCATGATGTTGCCTTGGAGGGCAAATCGGTACATAACGGGGTTATGTGCGTGTTTTGATCGATTGTGGGAATGAGGAGAAACTTGGCCCGCACCGATGGCTAAATGGTCGTGGTGAAGTGAGCAACGGGCGGGTGGAACTCTACCTATTCCAAGTGGTCTCGGTAGAAGCGACCTAAAGTACATGGGACTTCCCGGGGGGCTGGAAACGGGCCTAGGCTTCGGCTGAAAGGGCTAAATGCTCACGTGTGTTTCCATCCGAGGGATGGTGGTGGAATCGCGGTGTCGGACTGGGTCCGGACCGGGTTCACTGATTAGTGCCCTGAGAGCACGGAGTGTGCGGCCGTGCGTGCCGACACTTGTGGCGAATAGAATACTTTATAGAATTGCTATGATAGTTTTATTTGCAGGGAAGGAGCACCGCCGTCCCGAGAAACGGGACGGGGTCGTTATAATTTGGTCAGCTTTGCTGACCGTTGCCCTGTTGTATTGCCACCTCTTGAGTGGGTTGTTCCTACAGGTGCTGTTGCGGAGCCAAGCGGCAAATAGCGGGCTAGAGCCCAAGTTGCAGCGCCAGCCCTCGAAGGCTTAGTTATTAGCTTTTTCATATTCATGTATGGCCGGCCTGCGCGCCGATGTATGAAAGACGCTATCTTGTTAAGCGAACATTTTTGTAAGGCCTTAAGGCCGTGAACTCTTTTGTGTATGTACTCATTCCTGGGTTGTAGTGGACATTCATGCTCTGTGGCAGGGTTCTTATCTTTTTGCAACTTAATTAAATTGCTTCCGCTAGGTGTTGTGTAGGACGCTCTGATTGGTTGTGTGGTTTCAACGCGTAACCAACCGGTCTGTCCGTAGTATATGGCGTCGGGCCCCGGCCGGACCTACTGCTATATGCTATGCGACGGATAGGGGTGTTACACAGTTCCTCTTGGAACCTGTCCAGATAGCTTCCCAGGGTCTCTCCCACCCTCTGCTTGATGCGGAACAAAGACTCCGCCTCCTTCTTCCTCTTCTTAGAAGTGGTGAATCTCAGCATGAAACCCCGTCGCAGATCCTCAAAGCAGTAGATGGACCCGGTCGGGAGTTGGTGGAACCACTCTCTCGCCTTTTCCCTGAGGGTGATGGCGAAGAGTCGGCACTTGAAGCCGTCTGACATCTGTCGAATAGAGACCATGTCCTCGAACCACTAGATGTGGTGGACCGGGTCTCCTCTCCCGGAGTAATAAGTCATCTCTGGCTCGCGAAACCCCTCGGGAACTGGGGCTGAAGAAACGAACTCGCTGAAGGGGCTCCCCCCCTCAGCCGGACGAGACGGGAACTCCCTCCCTGCAGTCTCGCCGAAGTGGTACTCGGCGGCCGAGCCGGGGAACAGAACTCGCCCCTGGAACTCGCGCTCGCCTCTCTCGGCAGGTTCCTTCCCTGGTCGCCTGAGCGGCGCGTCGTCGCCGAGTGTGGGAGCGGCGACCACCGGAACTGCCGGTGTCGCACTCTCAGCTCGCATGCCGAGGGCGGTCCTGACGAGCCCGAGGATCTCCTCCCTAAGCTCCGCCGGCACGCTCGCCGCTGGGGGTGGGGGAGGGGGTGGCGAGCTGCCCCTGCCTGATCCTTGTCCTTCTTCTCCAGTCATCGAGCCTGCAGAAGATTTTCTCTGCTGACCACTGTCCACGCTCACCGCACCAAAATGTTGAAACCGGAAAACCGGTTCCTATGGAGTTCGACCCTTGGGGAAGGGGTGGCCGCGCACCTACTTCGCTCCTGCAAGAAAATGACAAAAAAAAGAAGAACCAAGGACTAGACCAAGGGCCCGGCGTGGAGGTCCCACCACACACCCGGAAGATCTTAGAGCGCTTCCCCTCCTTAGCCAAGTGCCGGGCTAAGGTACCTCAGAAAGCGCTAGTAGACCTGAGAATTAGTAAGCATGCCTTCTGAGGTACCCCTTGGGTCCTATTTATAGGAAAAGATGGTCTGCCAATATACAACCTTCACTGTTCTCGAGGACTACAGGCAGACCAAAGGGGGCAACATGGTAAAAGTATGTCATGGCCAAGATGCGAGCTGGACCTGAGGTAGCATTTGCTCGGCAGGGGCCTGACTCGCCTCGCCCTGGGCCTAGGCGAGCAAGTACTCGGCAGGCTATGCTCGACTATCGCCGAGCTCGGCTCGACTATCGCCGAGTTCCAACGGAAACGGGGCTCGGCACGACGATCGCCGAGCTCCAACAAAAACTGAGCTCGGCATGGAGATAGTCGAGCTCGATTCGACTACCATCGAGCCCTGTTCCATTACCCGAGCTCGGTCTCGGCATGCCGGGCTCCGTTCGGCCATCGTCGAGCTCGGCTCGACTATCGCCGAGCTCGGGCTCGACATGCTGGGTTCATATTGCGGTCTGAGCCGGCCGGTTTAACTCCTGTCGACCACTCGCTGGATACGGGGTTGTACAGGGAGGAGTTGGATCTGAAGGCCATCAGCACAATCCAGTTATGCCTAGTGGATGAAGTCATGTACAATGTAGTCGATGCTGAGACTGCAGCAGATCTGTGGAAGAAACTGGAGGAGCTTTACATTTCCAAGTCGCTCACGAACAAACTCTACGTCAAGAAGCAGTTGTACAGCTTGAGGATGTCAGAGAGTACTCAGTTGTTGGAGCATATGAACGTGTTCAACAAGCTCACTTCACAGTTGCGAAGGATGGAGATAAAAGTCGAAGAAGAAGACCAGGCTCTTCTATTGCTGTCTTCTCTACCGAAGTCATTTGATCATCTGGTCACCACAATTCTTTACGGCAAAGATACTCTGAAGATGGAGGAGGTGATGACAACTTTGCTCTCAAATGAAACTAGGAGCAAATCTGGCCCCAGTACCAGCAAAGGACTGTTTATGAAAAGCAGTGAGCCGGCTAGAGGCAGGTCAAGGGACAGAGGGAAGAAAGCAAATCGATTCAGATCCAAGTCCAAGACCCAGAACAACAAGTGTCACTACTGTAAAGAAGAAGAGCACTGGAAAAATAATTGTCCAAAGAAAAAGCTTAAGGAGAAGCGTCAAGAGCCACAGCAGACGGCCGTGGCATCAGACCTAGAGAGTGAAGCAGATGTACTTCATGTACGTTCCACTATTGACTCTTGCAACTCCTGGATCATGGACACTGGATGCTCCTATCACATGTGCCCGAACAAAGAATGGTTCCATAGCCTCAGGCAAAATGATGAAGGACGTGTTCTGATGGGGAACAACTCAGAGTGCAGAACAATGGGGATTGGCAGCATCAGAATCAAGATGTTCGATGGAACAGTCAGAACGCTCACCGATGTCAGGTACGTACCAGATTTAAGAAAAAGTCTGATTCTTTAGGTACTCTGGAGGCGGCCGGCTACTCCTACACCGGTGATGGCGGCTATTTGAAAGTCAAGAAGGGAGCTCTGGTGGTCATGAAAGGAGAGCGTTGTGGTACCCTCTATAGGCTCATCGGCACCACCATTACTGGCAATGCAGCAGTCTCTACGACGTCAGACGAAGACTCCTCTCTATTGTGGCATGCCAGGCTTGGCCACATGAGCGAGAGAGGATTGCTGGAGCTGCACAAGAAAGGTCTACTGAAAGGGATCAAGACGTGCAAGCTAGATTTCTGCGAGACGTGCGTTCTCGGGAAGCAGTGCAAAGTAAAGTTCGTGACGTCAAGTAAGCACAGCAAGCAAGTACTGGAGTACATACACTCAGACGTTTGGGGGCCAGCCCCAGAGCCATCACTTGGAGAAACCAGATACTTCGTGACCTTCATCGATGATTTCTCAAGGAAGGTATGGATCTATTTTCTCAAGCACAAGTCTGAGGTGTTCGAGAAATTCAAAATCTGGAAGACCAAAGTGGAGAAGCAGACTGGGAAGAAGGTGAAATACCTTAGATCTGATAATGGCGGCGAGTACACCTCAACGGAGTTTCAGAACTACTGCAATCAAGAGGGAATCACTCGTCATCTCACCATTCCTGATACACCGCAGCAGAACGGCATCGCAGAAAGGATGAACAGAACCTTGTTGGAGAGAGCTCGGTGCATGCGTCTATTTGCAGATCTTCCGAAGTCTTTCTGGGCCGAAGCGATCAATAGGGCTTGCTATCTAGTGAATCGATCTCCATCAATGTCACTAGATCTAAAGTCTCCACAGGAGGTTTGGTCAGGTACTTCCGTTGGTTACTCCGATATTCACATTTTTGGTTGTCCTGTGTACACACTGATGCAGGATTCGGAGAGGACAAAGATGGATGCTAAGTCCAGAAGGTGCATCTATCTCGGCCAGAAGGCCGACACAAAAGGGTTCAAGCTGTGGAATCCTGAAACCAAGAAGGTGGAGGTGAAGCGCGACGTCATCTTCGATGAGGCTTCTATGCTGAAGAAGTCTCAGTCTCATACCAGAGAAGCAGAAAGGACTCCAGTCTCACCAGTGCAGGTGGAGCTTGAAGAAAGTGACAAAGTTGACGACCATGATGATTCCTCCGACTCGGAGGATACAGATGTTGCACAACCTACTGATGTGGAACCGTACACGATTGCTAGAGGAAAGGAGAGGAGAGAGGTTAGACTACCTCTCAGGCTACAAGACACTGTGGCATATGCTTTTCAGGTTATCTCCTCAGATCCCAGTTCCTACCGAGAAGCTGTAGAGAGCAGAGACTGTTCTCAATGGAAAGCTGCTATGGTGGAAGAGATGGACTCACTTCAGAACAACCAGACTTGGGACTTGGTCAATCTACCCAAAGGAGCTAAGGCAATAAGCTCCAAGTGGGTGTTCAGGAAGAAGGAGTCTACATCAGGCAAGGACCAGTGGAGGTACAAGGCCAGATTCGTTGCAAAGGGGTTCGCGCAGAAGAGAGATGTTGATTTCGATGAAATCTTCTCACCCGTTGTGAAGCATTGTTCCATACGGATGCTGCTGGTTATAACAGCGATGTGGGACGTGGAGCTGGAGCAGATGGATGTGAAGACGGCTTTTCTTCACGGCAGCCTAGACGAAGAGATCTATATACTGCAACCTGACAGGTTCGTTCGACCCGGTGACGAGAAAAAGGTGTGCAAGCTGAAGAGATCTCTCTACGGCTTGAAGCAGGCTCCAAGGATGTGGAACAAGAGGTTTGACACCTTCATGACCTCACATGGTTACAGCAGGAGCCAGTACGACAGCTGCGTCTACTACAGATTTCTGGCAAATGGAGATATACTGATCTTGATGCTCTATGTCAACGACATGCTGATTGCTTGCAAGTCAGCTCGGGAGATTCAAGTTCTGAAGCAGACGCTACATGCTGAGTTCGAGATGAAAGATCTTGGTCACGCACAGAAGATCCTTGGGATGGAGATCGAGCGCGACAGAAAATGAGGTATGCTTTGGCTTTCTCAGACAGGTTATATCAAGAAGGTGCTGGAGAAGTTCAGTATGACGGAGTCGAAAGCAGTTTCAACTCCTCTGGGACAGCAGTTCAGATTATCTTCACAGCAGTGCCCAAACTCAGAAGAGGAACGTCAAAAGATGCTCAGGGTATCGTACGCTAGTGCGATAGGATGCTTGATGTACGCCATGATCTGTACCAGACCAGATATCGCTCAGGCTGTGAGCGTAGTCAGCAGATATATGGGGAATCCAGGGCGACAACACAAGGAAGCGGTCAAGTGGATTCTGCGATACTTGAAGGGAACTCCAGACGTCGGACTACTATTCAGAAGGAGCAAGGATGTTGGTGCTCTAGAGGGCTTCGTTGATTCCGACTATGCCGGTGACCTCGATAGGAGAAGATCTACCTCCGGGTACATCTTTCTTCTAGGTGGAGGTCTCATTAGTTGGAAAGCCACTCTTCAGGACATCGTTGCTCTATCGACGACAGAAGCGGAGTACATTGCTGCAGTGGAAGCCGCAAAGGAAGCCATCTAGCTTAAAGGTCTCACTAAAGAACTCAGGATCACTCAGGAAGCGGTGAAGGTGTACTGTGATAGTCAGAGTGCGATTTGTCTTGCCAAAGACCCGGTTTACCATGCAAGGACAAAGCATATTGATGTGCGCTACCACAAGTTGAGGGAGTTCGTTGGAAGTGGAGACATTTTGTTGCTGAAGGTGCCCACGGAGGACAATGTTGCAGACATATTGACCAAGCCAGTGACAGGAGCCAAGTTCAAGCACTGCCTTGACTTGGCTCATATTTGTGCATGTTGATTAGGGTGACCCCAGGGAGAGGGGGTAGTTATTTTGGAGGGAGAAGATCCAATCTCAAGGTGGAGTACTTCATGCGTGAGGCGTCAAGGTGGAGATTGTTAATGTAAAATGCCACCTCACAGTCAAAGTCAAACCTGATATTCAGTTTTTTCAACAAGTTTGACCGGTCCTCACCACTCTTGCCAACCCCCACCTACAACCTCCATGTGGTTATGGAAACCACCTACAACCTCCATGTGATTATGGCAACCACCACCTCTTCTAGCCTATAAAAGGAGAGACCCCCCATGGGTTTGAAACACACCAGATCCGAGAAGAGGAGAAGAGGAGAGGAAGAGAGAGTTTAGAGGCGGCGGTTGTCCAAGGCAGCGGCGGCGGCGTTCAAAGGGAGAAGCGGCGGCGGCCGGCCATCATTCCAACGGGCGGCTCGGGAGCAGGTGGCTCCGGCGAAGTCGACGACCTTGGAGGTCGACCCATCGGCGGTGGAAATCTCAGGCGGAGGATTCCAGGAATCGGCGACGGCAGGCGGCGGCGTAGCCTCCAGACAGTGATCGAACAGAATTTTGGCGCGTCTCCGATCTTTATGATCTCAGTGTAACTCTGTATCAAACTCCCTATCATTTTAGTGGATCTTCCCCAGTGCTCTCCCCGTGGAGTAGGAGCTTCTCTCCGAGCCACGTAAAAATATCTGTGTCGTCTGTGTGCTTGGTTTCTCACTCTTTTATTATTACGCTATTACTATTGCTCGCTCATTTCCGTTGCGTTGTTCGTGACAACACGTGTTACGGACTAGGACCAATTTCATAACACGCGTGTGTGTGAAAATGCATATTGTCCCAAAAGAGCCTTAACATAGACAAAAATGATTGTTTCTATTAGATTGCCGGATGAATTTACATGATCTTGAAGGAAATAACTCAATTCTTTGATACAGTGAGTAAAAGAATACAAATTGTAACAATGTGGAAAGTGTTCAAATAAAATTGTAACAATGTGGAAAGTGTTCAAATCAATGATATCCCCCCCCCCACACACACAAAAAGAAATGCTCAGATGCCTTCCAGGTACTACTCTCATTTAATGATATCCAAGTACTGAGCCATCCTCAATACTATTACCATTGCTCGTGGCTTATCCATGAATCTTCATGTCCTTTCTCAAAAGAAAAAAAATATAATAGCACATAATGCTTTGACAATAAATATTGATACACTGAGTAAGAAAATACAAATTTTGGGGGGACAGTTGAGCCCTAACTTTGGGAGCTCCTGAATTAGTGTCTCAACAACATTCCTCTATTCAAAAGATAAATGGAAAAGATAATTAATCGTCGTTAATGCTCATTTGGTCAATCACAAAAAAGTGTAAAAAAAAAACACCAACATTCTACGCACTGAAAGAAGCTTGTCACGGCAGCACCCAGCAAATATGAGAAAAGCAAAGATTGTTCATCAGCCCAATGGATGATTACTCCAAGTAGGCAAACCTATGAGCATTGGCTCCTAAAAGTGATATATTGTTATAACTTCAAGACTTTCATAAATAATAAGCAGCTAACTTCAGAAATTTAGCAAAACTATAACGAAGAAGAATAAAATGTCATTGAAACCATTCGATGCAACATAAGCTTGTAGGCGAAACAATATTTCAAGTTTAAATATTCTGAAGAATTTGGTAGCAGGAATGATTATTTCATCGCAAGAAAATTTCAAAGCTAGGAGTTATAAAACAACAATGAGCCCATACGCAAGAAAATGTTTGCATCAACTTAATTTGTGTTAATTAAGCTTTCATCGAGCATCTTTGATAGTTTTGCAAATGTCATTAGGCTTAGGCTTGACCTTTTGGCTTAAGATTTGGCATTTTGTGCAAATTTTTCACATTTTTGAATCAAAAGTGGGGGTTCTGGACTTGAATGTTCGCCAACTGCTACATAACATAATAAAAGTTCAAGTTCTTCCAAGTAATTTCATTCACCTCTTGCTCATGAAAAGTGGGGATTCCTATAAAACAACAATGAGCATATTGCTGCGATTGGGAGGAAGAATCCAAAAATGCGCAAGACCTAAGCCGGGAAGAAGAAGGCGTATGGGCTCTCGCGATTGGGAGGAAGAAGGTCTATCGCAATTTTGAGGTTGTGAATAGTGTAGGAAACGATTAAAGGTATATTTATTAAGCCCCAATCCGGAAAAAAGACAAAAATACCCCAAGATTAACCCACCAAAACTGTTTTTATGAGGGCATTTTTGGATTTAAATATTACACCAAGCCCTCATTAGGAGTTTCCTTATGTAATAAAGATAACATGCAGGGTTTGTGTTTGAAACCGAGGAGATGAAAACGAACAGATTTTATAATGGTCTGCGCGACGATCTACGACGTTTATTGGTGGGTCCAAAGTCACTTGGGTTCTGTGCCTTGGTGATAACTTCTCAAATGAAGTTATCTACGCCAAATATTTCTACTTCTTAGTTAGTAAATATGAGAATAAATGAGCCTAAATGGCAACAAAATATGATTAATTATTGTTTTAACATTTATAGTACTAAGTTGGTCTTATTTCATTGTTTCTATGCAAGATTTGTCGAGGAAATCAACTTGAAAGAGTAATACAAAATTCTTATTTTCGGCATGAGCCAGTTGTTGCAACATCCAATTCTTAAACTGCAACATTCGTCTGTCCGAAATTCAAAATTTTAAATTTGAATTGCCGTCGTTTTTAATTATGGAAGGATGCATCTCTTCAGCAAGGGTGGACGTTTTAATGCCAAAAACTGACCACATGAAGGGGATGGATTATTATTTTCGGATCTAAGAGGAGAGCACCATCTAGGGTTGGCTTGGGAAGAAAAACTTCATTAGAGAGCGACGGCTAGAGTAAGAAGAAGGAGATCTTCGTGCGGATCGAAGAAGCGACTCTAGGAAGAGATTCCTGCAGCGATTAAGCGTGAACCACTATGTTTTGTAAGATCTATTTTAACACTTTGTGCAATTCCTTCAATGTCATGAACTAATTCTTCCTTAATCTTGTATTATGAGAGTAATAGGTTGTGTTTGATGGATATTTTTTAGTTTATTTTGTTGAGAATATATGGTGAAAGTCCTTTATCAATTTTATGATCTTTATTTCTGAAATATTTGGCCAATATTTCACCTTTATGTTGCGCTTCATAAATCGAGAGAGGAGTTGCATTAGCCTATCATAATTTTGATGTAGCATTTAAAGAGAGAAGGAGACTTCCTCTTGGTGTTAGCAACTTGGGTTTTTGTGTTTTAAGTGGTTCTTATTTCACCCAAGGGGAAATATAGAACTAGGGTTTGCCGATATCGAGAGATACAGTTCTCTATTTTAAAATCGTTGCAAGATACGTTCACCATGTTTTCTCACAATGACACATTCACTTATTCATCATACTAAACCTAGGAAATCATGATATGAGATTATTTCTCTCATTTGATAAGAAAAGTATTTTTCCTAAGATTCGTAGTAATTTCATTTAGAAGTCTGTATTCTTAATTTTAGTAATTCAAAAAAATCACAAATTTCGTCCTACTTGGATTTAAGGAAAAGGCCTAACTGGTATTTGCAAGCACTGAACCAATCACCTCTCTGTGGAAACGATTCTTACTCATTTTTATTACTTGACACGACACGTGCACTTACGTTTAAATATGTAGACCATACCAAGCATATCACTTGGTCATGACATCTAGGTCTTTGGAGATGGACTTAAATCAATTAGGGCAAGGTACAGTGTCAATGTGCCCACCGTTACAAATGTGCCAAAATCAAAACATTGTAAGTGGAAGAAGAATAGACATTTGTGGGAATCGACCTCTTCCACCACCATGGGATTACAAGAAAGGCGTGTTTGTTTTTCTTGTAGAAACATAGGACATCTTGCTCGAGACTGCCATGGCAATGCGCCAAGGACAAAGAAAGCTAAGGTTGGAGCAGTTGTAGGGCAAACTCCACCCATTTGCTACTCGTGTGGCAAAGAAGGACATAAAGTCCGAGACTGCAGAATTGGCCCTTAGACGAAATGAAACAAGAAGAGAACGAACTGATGTACATAAATAATTGTAACTATGTACCGTGCATATCCTCGTTTGTAATGTTGGCTCCAATACTTGTTTTGTATATGTATAACTATGTTGTGATGAATAATTAAAACGTTGTTGGTTTAAGGCTTTTTCTGCCCTATGCCTTTATCTTGGTATCACAGATATGAGTGGAACGGCATGGCCGTAGTGGGAAGAATGCATATGGGTAGAAATGATATGGTAAGAGGTCGTTATGATGTTATATAAGGTCGTAGGAGCGTCTGGGCTGACCATAGTTGTGTTTGTTGTGATAGGTATGGGCTAGCTCTTTGAGCAGCATACCGGTGTAGAGTACACCTTCACGGAAGTTACCCTAGAAAAGAGCACCGAATGAGGGACCAAGTTGGCTTGTATGCTTAGATTGTGCAGGATGATGATATCTAGTCTCTAAGTTGTCAAACTTGTTCGGTCGTGCACGAAGCGAGTCTTCATGTCTATAGCGGTCGTTAGGCCGAAGCCGGTTTGAGTGACACTTCTATTGTTTCGGCTTTTACAGATGTGTTGCCTAAAGACCTTCATGAATAGGAGACCAACTACACTATTGCGGAGGTGCCATGTATAAAATCTATGGCCCGCTTGCCATAGCACGTAGCGCCAAAGGAAATTGCTGAATTGAAAGGTCAATTGCAAGAATTGCTAGAACAGGGATACATACGTCCAAGTTTGTCACCTTGGAGCGCACCTGTTCTTTTTGTGAAAAGGAAAGACGGTTGTTTGCGATTATGTAGTGATTAACGTAAATTGATAAGCTAACAGAGAAGAACAAGTATCTGAGTTCACGAATAGATGAATTGTTCGATCAGTTATTGGGATCAACCGTCTATTCTAAATTGGATTTAAAATCTGGGCATTCCCAATTGAGGATTCGGGAAGATGACATTCCCAAGACAGCATTTGGAACACGCTACGGTCATTATGAGTTTCTTGTAATATCGTTTGGGCTATGTAATGCGCCATCGGTAGTCATAGATTTAATGCACCGAACGTTCCGAGAGTACTTGAATTTATTTGTGATCGTATTCATTGATGATATCTTAGGGTACTCTCAATCGAAAGCTGATCATGCGAATCATTTACGGTTGGTGTTACATACCTTGCGGAGGAATAAGCTCTATGCCAAATTCTCAATGTGTGAATTTTGGCTGTCGTCAGTGGCTTTCTTGGCCATGTGGTAAGTGGAGAGAGCATTGATGTGGATCCGTCAAAGATAAGTGTCATACAAGAGTGGTCGGTGTTTTCCTCGGTGGCTGAAGTCAAAAGTTTCCTTGGATTGACAGGTTACTACAGACGTTTTGTAGTAACCTTCTCACGGTTCACTTTGCCTCTTACCACATGAACAAGGAAGGATTAGCAGGTCGTTTAAGCGCCGGAGTGCGCGTGAGCTTTTGAAGAGCTAAAGAGTCATTTGACTACGGCGCATGTGTTAACGTCACCATATAGTACAGATGGCTATGTGATCTATAGTGATGCATCAGGAAGCGGCTTAGGCTGCGTTCTTCTGCAGTTTGTAAAGGTGATTGCTTATGACTCATATCAGTTGAAAGTGCATGAACGAAATTATCTCGTCCATGATTTGGAGTTGGCAGCGGTGATCTTTGCGCTTAAACTGTAGCATCATTATCTATATGGAGTTCTTTGTGGGACTACAACTTTGATATTCATTATACTCCCGGGAACGGAAATGTGGTCACAGATGCCTTGAGTCGTATGACTCCAATGAGTGCAAATTGGTTGAAGATACGTGATGAGTATCTGATCTAGGAGTTGGAAGCGTCAGAGATTTCTTGTGTTGACAAGAATTCCACAGCCGATGTATGCTGGAACTGGACGGAGGTACAATATGACCTTGCGGGAAGAGTTCAGCGAGCAATGAAACTTGATGACAGTCGCCAACGCTATGCTAAGGATGGGTCAAATGACCAATTCTCTTGGAATGATAGCCTGTTACGAAAAGGTGGTCGATTGTGTGCCCAAGTGTGGGTAAGGTAAGAGAAGAATTGATGGGTGAAACTCACTTTACAACATACTCAATTCACCAAGGGAGCACAAAGATGTATAAAAAAATGAAGAAATTGGTCTGGTGGCCAGGATAAAAGAAAGACATAGCACATTATGTGGCTAAATGTCAAATTTGTGCCTTGATGAAAGCTGATTGCAAGAAACCTTAAGGTTTCTTGAAGTCATTACGAGATCTCAACATGGGAATGATTCGATCTGAGGTGATCGTAGACCTGTTGGCAAAAGTGGCTCACTTTCTTCTGCACAAGAGGGACGATTCCGTAAAACCCTGGCTAATGTGGTCACTGTTTGAAACTTTGTATGGTTGAAAATGTCTTACACCGTTAGCTTGAGTAGAAGCAGGGGAATTCAAACTATATAAGCATAAAGAAGTCGAAGAAATGAACTTGAAGATACGCACTATTTGGGAAAGACTACTGATAACTCAGGTTTGACAAGCAAAATACTACAACGCCAAACATCGGAACATGGAGTTTACGGTGTGCGATTGAGTCTATTTGAAAATTAAGTCGTAGATATCTTGATCCATTTAATGTTGTGGAACGAATAGGAGAAAGCTGCCGATCGGCTAGCTCTTTCAACAAAATTGAGTGAATTGCATGAGGTGTTCCACATATTAGTACTTCGAAAAGTCGTAAAAGATCCAACTCAAGTGATTGTGAATGATCGCATACCAATCAAATTTGGGCTAACGATGAAAGTTATGCCCATTCGGATAGAGGATAGAGCCGATAAATAGTTGCAGAACAAGGCATTCGGGATGGTCAAAGTCCGGTGGAATAATTGTGGTCGCGAGGAGCTAACATGGGAGCGAGAACAGACCATGCGAGATAAAGTTCCCGACTTGTTTGTTTAACCTGTCGTACAGGACATCTCGTGTTGTAATATGCATGTTGAAGTTATAATATTTTGATTGCTGGGTTTCCTTGCTGCGTGTAAATTTCGGGACGAAATTTCTTGTAAGGTGGGGAGGGTTGTAACACCCCAAATCCCAAAGTTGAGTTTAGGATGGGCAACACGGCCTGGGACACGGGCGTGTCCCAAGCCGTGTCCTGCTCTGTGTGGTCGAGTCGACACACAGCCTGTCGAGTGCTCGACGAAATACACTCAACGATTGTCGAGAGGCACACGACTTGCGACACGGGCGTGTCAGAGACCGTGTCCTTCTCTGGTTCTGGCCAGGGATATGAGGCCTGGTGAACACGGGGTAGACACAGGCGTGTCTCAGGGTATACATCATGTGACATGGGCGTGTCACATGGTCGTGTCCTCTTCGGGTTGAGCCAGTTGTGTGCCGCCTAAGGTACACGGCCGCTAGACACGGGTGTGTCTGAAGCCGTGTCAGGGCACACGGCTTGTGACACGGGCATGTGACAGGGTCGTGTCCCGGCCTGTGACACGGGCGTGTCACAGGCCGTGTCAGCCCAAAAATAGACTTTTCAGGGCGATCTATGGCCATTCGTTTTCTTCATCCTTGATCCAATGGCCCAAGCTCCTCCCTGCTGAGTTAAGTTCAGGAACTGAGATATATCTCTCATTCAACTTAAAACACTCTCTTTCTTAAAGCATAGAGAAAAGGGAGAGCAAGGGAGGAGGAGGAGAAGAGGATCCGGCCGCCGGTGGAGCTTGAGAGTTCTGAATCGAGATCCGAGGCCAGTTTTGTGGAGGCAAGGCCGCTGCGGTGCTTTCCAACCGGCTAGTTTTCCCATGGCTCCAAAGAGATCGTTAAGGGTAACGATCTTCCTTCCTAGACAAGTGAAGTCCTCCTTTATGCATAGCATGGAATCCTCCACCAAGAGGTGGAAAGCGTAAGTGATTCTAGTGGGTTGATAGTTGATATCCCCGGTCGAGTCTTGCATATAGATCCGGAAATGTGTAGTACAGAATAAGCATGTTGTGTGAATCCCATCTGGACAGGTTGGTCTGGATTGGTGATGTTTCATTTTACGCACCGGAGAAGACTCCATGGTTAAATGTGTAGTTGTGGAGTCGATGGGTTATACCTGTGAAGGGCAGTAGCAGGAAGTACTGGAGTGGAATTCCAGGAAAACACCCTCATAATATTTGTGTTGTATGCTATGAAAGACCAGTTTTTTGGCACTGCAGGAACTACAAGGTTGGGTTGAGTTTGGGTGCAGATAGAGAGTTCTGCTGAACCCGCCAAGTGATCGCGAAGGACGCTGGCATTAACTCCCCTTTTGGATTGTGAAGCCAGACCTTGGTGGACAGTGTGGCTAGTGTGAGCTCTGTGCTCTTAAACAAAAAGGCGTCGTGCCGAACAGGAAAGGTGAAACCGACCCGCATTTATAACTTGTCCATGAGTACATTGGTATTCGGTGATGGCTAGGCGACTTAAGCAACAGGATTGGTTGATCTGTACCTGCGTTATGTCTGACCAACTGGTAGACCTAGTTTATTGGTCTCGTTGGAGCGCATAATGAAAGTCTTAGGCATGCGCGCCATTAATACTAAATGCTCAATTTTACCGTTGGGTTTCGAACCTTACGGTGGTGGAGCCCTGGTTATTTTCGATCCACCAAGAATGTGCCCTGAGTGCACAGAGCGTCGGGCCGCGTGGCTGGCGTTTGTGATGGATTGATTGTGCGTAAGAGCACAATGTGTGTTATACCTGCTTTTGAATTGCTATGCCTGCAGGGAAGGAATATCACTACCCTAGGAAAGGGGTAGGGTTGTTATAATTGGTCAGCTGAATGCTAACCGTTGTTTTGTTTTCCACCATTATGGTGGGATGTCCCTACATATGTGTTGGAGAGTCGAGTGGGGAATAGAGGGCTAAAGCCCCTGTTGTTGCTGTTGTTGCTATTGCTGTTGCTGGCCCTCGAAGGCTGAGTAAAGAATGTTGTTATGTTCATGTGTGGCCGGTCTGTGCGCCGATGTTTGTAATCCACACTTAAATCGCTTAACTGTAAAGCCTTACAGCCAAACCTTTTGTGTATTTTAATGTACATTCCTTTGGGGTTATTTATATATAGTAGACATTCATGGTGTTGAGTTCAATATAACTGTTAAAAGCTTCCGCTAGAATGCTCTGTGTTAGGATGTGACTACGTTTTGGTATTAACCTGTGACTTCGCCGTCTGTTTGTGGCATATAGTGTGGGGCCTCGGCCGGACCTTCTATTATATGTTATTTAACGGATGGAGTCGTTACACGCTGGTCCATTACGTTGACAGGTTCCAAGAGGAGATCCTAGACATCCAGGAGATGCTGAGGTATGCCCTCCAGATAGAATTCACGGTGGGGTTGAGCAAGGGGTTCTTCAAGATGAGCCTGACCTGAAAGTCCCCCCTTTCCTTCGAGGAGCTGATGGAAAGGGCAGTAGAGGAGATAGCCATGGAGGTGGCCAACCCGGCATTGTCAAGAAGTTGGCAAGGCTAACAGAGGCGGAGTCGAAGGAGCAAGTCGGCTCGAGACATCAAGAGGGAAGACGGAGAGAAGAGCAGAGAGCTCAGGGCTTCTAGGTACCTCAAGAAGGTCGAGAACCTGGTTGGAGGCAGCAGGGAGGGCCCGTTCAGGGTCCAGGGAGAGGTCTTATCCAGGGTGGGGGATTTTCATGGAGGCCAAAGAAGGTTTAACTTCCAAAGGCAAGCCCCTGAGCAGCTCCTACCCCCACCGCAGCAAGCGATGACGATTGGTCGAAGGGAGAGGAGGAACCGCGCGGGAAGAGGAAGAGTCGGAGTAGAGTTACCTTACTGTGAGTTCCACCAGGAGGAGAGCCATGCAACAGCTACTTGCCCTGAATTCCTGGAGTTGAGGAGGACCAGAGCCCCGACACCACAGCCTCAATAACTGCAAGATCCGGTACGGATTGAACAAGTCCAACCCGAGGCGGCAGGGGAGAGATGTGAGGACATGGTTGATGTGGGCACCCAGGGAGGTATCCTTTGATGCATGAAGAAAGAGGGAGGTACACGAAGTAGATCATCTCTTGTAATAAACTTTGCTTGCATTATATCAACTATGATTAATGAAAAGGACCGCCGGAAAACGCTTGTGATCAAAGCCTTACCCCGAGATGATTCCGATGACCAGGCTCCCACTAGCTGGCAGGGCAGGTTGATCTCTCGGAGGGGTGAGCAGGCATTGCCCCGAGATGATTCCGCTGACCAGGCTCCCACTAGCTGGCAGGGCAAGTTGATCTCTCGAAGGGGTGAGCAGGCCTTACCCCGAGATGATTCTGCTGACAAGGCTCCCACTAGCTGGCAGTACAGGTTGATCTCTCGAAGGGGTGAGCAGGCCTTGCCCCGAGATGATTCCACTGACTAGGCTCCCACTAGATGGCATGGCAGGTTGATCTCTCGGAGGGGTGGGCAGGGCTTGCCGCGAGATAATTCCGCTGACCAGGCTCCCACTAGCTGGTAGGGCAGGTTGACCTCTCGGAGGGGTGGGCAGGCCTTGCCCCGAGATGATTCCGCTGACCAGGCTCCCACTAGCTGGCAGAGCAGGTTGATCTCTCGGAGGGGTAGGCAGGCCTTGCCCCGAGATGATTCCGCTAACCAGGCTCCCACTAGCTGGCAGGGCAGGTTGATCTCTCGGAGGGGTGTTCAGGCCTTGCCCCGAAATGATTCCGCTGACCAGGCTCCCACTAGCTGACAGAGCAGGTTGATCTCTCGGAGGGGTGGGCAGGCCTTGCCCCGAGATGATTCCGCTGACCAGGCTCCTACTAGCTGGCAGGGCAGGTTGATCTCTCGGAGGGGTGGGCATGCATTGCCCTGAGATGATTCTGCTGACCAGGCTCTCACTAGCTGGTAGGGCAGGTTTATCTATCGGAGAGGCCAAGTGTTTTTTACCCCGAGACCGTCTCGTCACTCAGGATCCCACTAGCGGGCATGATAGGTTGACCCCTCGGGGAGGCCAAGTGTTTTCGGCTTCGATAAAGCTATGCAGTGAATACGTTGGGTTGGATGTTTCTTTCCGAGCATGGAACCCGCTCGAAAAGAGCGGGGATTGTGCACAATCCTGTATTCACGAAGAGAGGGCCCCAAAAAAGGCGTGAGACTAGCTACATATTTTTTTAACCTTCTCAAGAGGTTTGACACTCTTGGTGGCCAATTTAGGCTCAATCTGCATAATATACTAATAGGGGGATGAAGTATTTGCCTCTCCTCGGCCCCCTTTATGGGGCGGGCCCGGTATGTGCTCGCCCTGCGCCCAGCTCGCTCAACTTGTCAGGCCAGCTCGCCCATCTCGTCAGGCCAGCTCGCACAGCTCGTCAGGCCAACTCGCCCAGCTCGTCAGACCAGCTCGCCCAGCTCGTCAGGCCAGCTCGTCAGGCCAGCTCGCCCAGCTCGTCAAGCCAGCTCGCCCAGCTCGTTAGGACAGCTCGTCAGGCCAGCTCACCCAGCTCGTCATGCCAGCTCGCCCAGCTCATTAGGTCAGCTCGTTAGGCTAGCTCGTCGGGCCAGCTCGTCAGGCCAGCTCGCCCAGCTCGTCAGGTCAGCTCATCAGGCCAGCTCGTCAGGCCAGCTCGCTCAGCTCGGCCAGCTCGTCAGGCCAGCTCGCCCAGCTCGTTAAGACAGCTCATCAGGCCAGCTCGTCAGGCCAGCTCGTTAGGCCAGCTTGTCAGGCCAGCTCGCCCAGCTCGTCATGCCAGCTCGTCAGGCCAGCTCGTCCAGCTCGTCAGGACAGCTTGCCCAACTCGTTAGGCCAGCTCGCTCAGCTCGTCAGGCCAAATCGTCAGGCCAGCTCGCCCAACTCGTCAAGTCAGCCCATCTCGCCAGGCTGCCGTCTCGCCAGGCCGCCAGCTCGTCAGGCCGCCAGTTCTCCAGGCCGCCCTCTCGCTAGGTCGTCGTCTCGCCAGGCCGCCAGCTCGCCAGGCCGCCATCTCGCTCAAGCTGTCGCCGTCTCGCCAGGCCGCCGTCTCTCCCAGGCCGTCGCCGTCTCGCCTAGGCCACCACCGTCTCGCCCAGGCCGCCACTGTCTCTCCCAGGCCGTCGCCGTCTCGCCCAGGCCGCCGCCGTCTCGCCCAGGCCGCCGTTTTGCCCAGGCCGCCGCCGTCTCGCCTAGCTGTCGTCTCGCCCGGCCTCTGCTCGTCTTATCGCCTGCTCGCCCGACTTGAGGGGCTGCCCCTGGTGGGCTGCTTTTAGATGTTTAGAACAGCGGGATTTGGCTGTTGGCAGACCAATTTGGGGGCATTTCGGTAATTTTAGGACAGCAGGATTTGGTTATTGGCAGATCATTCCTAGAAAACTATAAATAGACCCTTAGGGGTGCATTGGAGAGGATCACTTCTTCATCCCTTCAATCCCCTTGCTTTCTTCCTCCAAGGCACCTAGCTCAGCATTGGCTAGGGAGGGGGAGATCTCAAAGATCTTCCGGGTGTGAGGTGGGACCTCTACGCTGAAGCTGAGGGTCTGTTTCTAGTTTCTTGAGTCTTTGGTCTGTGACGTTCTCCTGAGTGTAGTAGGTGTGAGGTCACCTCTTTCTTGGGACCCCGAACTCCACGAGAGACCATGTTTTTGGTTTCAACAGTCCTGGCTGAAGGCTCACCTTACAGTCTTTCTTCATGTGACCAAGCTTGTTGCATCTAAAGCATCTCAGACCCTTCTTACTTCCATCACGCTTAGGAGATTTGCCTCCCTCCAGATGTGATGAGATAAAAACATATCCATCACACGTCTTCTTCTTCTCTGATCTTTTCTTCTTCTCTGAAAGTCTGAATACAGAACTTCAACATCTCCCCCAAAGATAGAACGTCCAGACATTTGTCTCGCTAAGTTTTCCTGAGAATCTAGCAAGTTCTTCATCTCCAACAAATATGGTTAATTAGCTCATCCCTACACTGAATTGATGAAAGTAACTTATTTATTTCGTAAGTCGTAGATTATGTGTCTCTTCATCTTAGCCTCTGAAATTTCAGTACATAAGTTCTTCATCTTTATGAAGAAAGATGAAATTGATAGGTCTCCTTGAGTATCCCTAGTCAACTCACTTTTCCAAGAACTGTAGTCGAACTACATTCTTCTTGATGAACAACTCATACAGGGAAGTCCAAATCTCAAAAGCTGACCTGCAACCTATGATATGATCAAAGAGCTCAAGTGAGATGACCCTTTTGAGAGTAAACTTTGCCTTAACATTAGTTCTCCTCTAGGCTCTCACCTCCTAGGCATTATCTCCAACTGCCACAATCATGTCTATCATCTCCACCGACAACCTCCCAGAATCCTCGCCAAGTAAGTAACTCTCAATACAAGACTTCCATTTCTTGAAATTGGTTTGAGTTAGCAGCTCAATACCCAATCATCTTGCATATCCACCTTCCATTCTAGATCTCCTAGTTTACTTATCTTTCAAAGGTACTTAGCAAAGTCCAGCTAGCAATTGATTGCTAAAACTTCTGTCCCTTTGATACTAAGTAAAAATTTTAAGAACGGAAGGTCGTAGGATTACTCTTAACCATCCAAGAATAATAAACCACTAGCCAAAGAAGATACAAGAGAAACACTTATATTTATTATTGCTTTACAAGGTAAGATATACAAGTGCGAGACATGATTTCATGTTGCACCCGATTGAAAACAAAACTAGACTAAGTTCAAACTAACAAACAACAAATCTGAGACCGCCAAGCGGCCTTTTCGCACCTCTTGCCGCAAGGTCGCACAAATGAGTTCTTTACTTTTGTTAATCTTGTCTCAAGTTCTTGACTTCTGCTAGAGACAAACCACCCATTTCGCACGAACTGAAGAGCCAAACAGCGGGAACTGATCAACATACCACATACTTGAGAACTACCAAGGAGAAACCGCTCAGATTGCCAACCCGGGGGGATATCGCCAGCAATAGCCCTTATCGTTAGGCGATAACTGCAAACCACCAACTGCTTATGCAACTTTCACACTAAGGCTACCACTGACCAAACGGCAAGTATTAGTTACCTAGTCGCTTAGTGCTAACCGCACAATTCACAAATAGTTGATCAAGAGCCCACAACTCCTTGTCGCACTGGTATGAAAAGTTTAATCACAACCTTGCTCTAAGAAACTGTTCTCTGTGATCTTAGATATAAATGAGGGGGTCGGGACCCCTATTTATAGGCGGTTAGCCAACACAAACCGAGCGGTCTCGCGGTTATCCAACCTCAAATCGCACGACTTGGGGTAACAACATCTGTTAGACAAAAAAGCTTTCCCGATGATATGCGATATTGTTGGCGATAGAAGCATATGCGCGCCCCGACAACCTGTCGACTTCACTTCAATTTTTCAACAGTTTGTACACAATCGCCACTTATTTGAGCTTGTTTTGAGCTCAAAAAGAATTATCCAATCCTTATTCGGTGAGATGTGTCTTCTAAGTAATCCTTGAGAGTACTTAGCAGGCCTGGATCTCATTAACAAGTCGCGAGTTAACATGTAGTGAGTTAACAGGACGTGAATACGAGTTGTACGATTTTCTACTCTAGTCTTTGGACCATTTGTATACTTTCATACTTTGAATTGTTGCATTGGGTGAGATCCCCCCTCACTAATTAGTGGAGAAACAACCACCTTCGATTTTTTGAACCTCGTGGCATGAGATCACGTCCTCGCATTAATTTCATTAGTAACTTGTTGATCCATTTCAGATTTGGCATGATGTGTCTGAAACCTATTTGTGATTGTATGGCGAAATCAATGATATTTGGATTTGTTGCATTTATGTAGTAACCTAATTTATGATATCGGAGAACACTCTATAGTCATCCATGTATATTGGAGAACACTCATAATGGGAATATCTTACAACTCTTGGTCCTTTGAAAGATAAGAAGAGAACCTTCAATTGAGTATGTCCTATGTCGTGTGTTTATGGTGACAGGAAGACAATTATGTGGTCGGTATGGCTTACGTCTAACCTTATATAATGTGAGAAGAGAACATTGGGATTGAGTATGTCACTACAATATTTTTGATCATTAACAACACTTGAAAACTGTTGCCTAAAACTGCAAAGTGTTGTCAAAACATTGAAAACTGTTGGCATAGGGGTGTTGTCTATACGCATGTTGGCAAAAGTTTAAAACAAAAATTTTCATATCTTTAGGCAACACTATACAACAACTATTGTTTAAACTCTTAGAATAGATAAGAGTTATTTGGTAAATCTATTGAAACATTTTGGAAATATTGGCTTTACTATTACATTTAAAACAATCGCTCCGCACGCTCCCCCCCCCCCCCCCCGCCCGGTCGGGCCTCACTCTAGTCCGACTGAATCGGACTGATATTACCGTTTCCCGGATTTGCCCTTCGCACATCGCGAAAACCTAAATCTCGCTGCTCACAATCCCGCAGACCTTCGTTCTCCCCCGATCTCAGCACTTCACGCAATCCTCCCCCGACCCCAGCCGCGAAGCAGCCGCGAACCAGCGCCCCATCTCCTCCCCCGGTGAGCTCTCCCGCACGGCATCTTCTCTTCCTGTGTCCGAAGGTAATCCACGATCGCCCCTTCTCCGATCGCAAACCAGCTCAAGATCTTCCTCCTGGATGGAGTTTTGGGAAGATCCACCGGTGAGGAGACACTCCCTCACGACAAGGGACCGAGCCCTCCTCCTTCTCTTCTTCTCATGGTGAGCGCCGCCTCTTCTCTACTTCTCCCTGCCCGTTCTTCTATTTTTCTGCAAAATTAGGAGGAAGAATCCTGCTATGAATGAGGAATTGCAAGCCATGAAATGCTATAACACTTGGTCACTTGTTCTCTTGCCTCCTAATAAACGCTACCTCGGCAATCCTTGGTTATATCGAGTGAAATACGAAGCTGATGGCTTCGTTGAAATGTCTCGGTTCTAATTGTTTCATCCACACCTTCAATGGCCAAACTAAACTCTGTTGATTCCTCCAATTTCTTAGCTAAAATCTAGCACTGTTTTTGGTACCTTTTAAATAAAATTAGGCACCGAATTGGCTTAAAAAATGTACTGGTTACTTTGTTTTAACCTTTTCCTATTTGATCCAATTGATTACATCTCTTGTTTGTTTGAAGTTAGGAGAGAAATATATTAGTTGACTTAAAATTGTTCTGGTTATTTTGTCTTGCTCCGGCCATGTTGAGAAATATATTAGTTGACTTAAATAAAGTTAGGAGCGAAATCGTTGTGAGTGTCTAGTACATTTTCCTCTTGTCTTTCCTTCAACGAGTTTAGGGATTGATACACATTGAGCAAATTTTGGATTTACTGCATATTAGAGAAAATTTCTAGACACGATGCTCTGAATGTTAGTAGATCAATTGAAAACCTGATCAAAGTAGGAAGATTAACCACATTATCGGCTTTTCTTCTCTTAAAAGTGTTGTTCTTTATGATGTTTTAGTGAGAAATTTATGGGCTAATTATATGACCCAGCTACCATTGATTCCAGTTCAAAAACTTTTTCTTCATTTTGTGTTACATTCAATTCCATGCATACTTAGATGATCTTTGTGTTTGGTTTGAAGAAAATAAGTAGTTCCGACAGCTCTGTCTTTCTGAATGCATCAACAACATGTAATTGAGTAAAGGTTGCCTTATTGGGGAAAATATTTTCACCCTTCATCCTATCCATAAACCCATAAGCTGGTATCTTGCCATTTGCATAAGCTTGGAGTAATAACTGATACTGCCTCAACCTACCAGCATAACCAATTTGCCTCATGTTGTGAAACATCTTCTTGGTATTATGAACATCGCCTCTATTCGCATATTTTTCGAGCAAGTAAATATATGTGGAGTAAAGAGGTTTCAACTGACCCTTCTCAGAAGCCCTCTGCAGAATAGAGTCGGCTTTCTCAACCTCCCCGGCTTCCGCATAAAGCTTGACAAGTGTATCCCAGGTCAAAGGACCAATCTTGCACCCACTATCAGACAGCATCTTTGCCAATTCCTTCCCTTTAGAAAGAAGCTTGTGGTTTGCATACACCTTCAACATAATATTGTAGTATTTGGAAGGAAGTTTCTTGAATGATTTCATCATCTGGTTGAAAACTTTCTCGGTGCCTTCTACATTACCCACCTTGCGCCAAGCCACTATTGCAGATGAGCATTCCTCTAGATGGGGATTGGGCTCGCAAATTTTCCAAATTCTCCCTACCCTCAGCCTTCATTGTCATGAATCATGATGATATATTCCATGCCCTGAATATCGTGCATTC
This sequence comes from Platanthera zijinensis, assembly GCA_039513925.1. Lineage (NCBI taxonomy): Eukaryota > Viridiplantae > Streptophyta > Magnoliopsida > Asparagales > Orchidaceae > Platanthera > Platanthera zijinensis. Next base: position 8,173,568 of record CM077088.1, on the reverse strand, counting down.
GACCTTTGGTGTCTACCAAAAGCTTGTATGTGAAGAGAGACGGCTTGACGTCGTTTTTCTCCATGATTTTTAGGACCTCGCCAATCCTTTTCCGATTGACCCTTTTATAGAGTAACATTAGCTGGTTGCATGCAAAGGTCGTGATGGGGAAACCAAGGTCCTTAATTTTACTGAACACTTCCTCAGATTTCTTAACATTGGCAAGAACACAATTGGCTAGTAAGGTTCTATAGATGACTTCACCCCTGAAAGATTGCGGAATTTTATCGATGTACTTTTCCGCCTTATAAAGGCCCTGCAACTTGGCAATTAAGTCAAGATGAGATGCATAATCACGCTCTCCAAGTTCAATGTGTTTATTTACTTCCAGCCACTCCAGAAACTGTAGATATGACAGGATATTGTTAGGGTAAAAATTTATTGAAAAGTTACCTCAATTTAAAACCATAGATTCATTAAACACACATTAAAACATGGGCAAGTATCAGTATGATCCTAAACTATGACCCAGCGCAATTCAAGTAATCAGGAAGAGCTTTTTAGAGCAAGAGCCTTCCGATTAAAATAAGTACTGTTTTATTTTGATGCAAGAGAAAGAACATTTCATATGTTCATTGATTGATTCATTAAACTTATGGATGATAAGAATGCACAAAATTCAAAACTAGGTAGGATTTTGAGTTGAATCCACATTCAATTTAAAATTGCACGGGTTAAATTTCAAGCAAGAAGGTCTCAATTAAAGATTGGTCTAATCAAACAGAATATCTGAAATAAAAGGTAGTTGTCTGTTTACATGTGTCGGCATGTGTGTACCTTTATGTTTAAACCCACGTTAGTTGTGATTGATAGGAAAATAATGAATCAAATATCTATTCACAGAAATCAATGTAATATATATATATATAAATACATGAGAGGGTGGGTGTTCACAACACCCACGGGGTTGTCCTGGCTTAACCATAGGTCTTGAGTCGAGCCTTGGGCATGCAACTGCGTTAAATATTGGTAGGGAGAGCTTTGTCCGCCCTTTGAGGTCCTGACTTAGTCGGCCCGTTGTGGTCGGATATTGGGTGGATTCGACAAAAAATGCGCAAATTGTTGCGATAATTCACCATAGTGATGATTGTTGATTCAATTTTTTTTGTGTTTTTATCATTTCTGCATGCTATTATTTAGTGTTCTACCTCTTGCATGGGTTAAAAAAAGTTACGATCAACCTATTGATACCGTTTGCTAATATAAATTTTTAAATAGTAATTTTATTTTAATTTTTTTTTGAAATGAAATTATCTGTATATATACTTTTAATGTGTTTGTTCCTTTTGGTAAGATTTTGTAGTAAAACTTGCTCCTTTTGGTAAGATTTTGTAGATAAAAAGGGCCTGAATTGTGAAACTTCACCAACTGTAAAGCATTTTTGTGTATGTTTTTTTAAATTATGAATGTAACTTTACAGGTGACTCTCTTTCACTTTGAAGATGAGCCACGACCCAGTGTTCATGATGTTGTTTCAACCCTGAGAGACAAGGCAAAACTTCGGTTGATGATGCTGACTGGTGATCATGAATCAAGTGCATGGAGAGTTGCCAAAGCAGTGGGTATCAATGAGGTTTATAGCAATCTCAAGCCTGAGGATAAGCTCAATCATGTGAAGAAATCATCAAGAGATAAAGGCAAGCATTATTTTTCATATTATATGAAATTGATATTTAATCTCTTTAAAATCCATTGAATGTAATTTACCACCCATTAGTTCTATTTTATAAACATTTACTTCTCAATCTTATTTTCTTTATAAACATTTACTTCTCAATCTTATTCTCTTTATCAATCATGAGCTTCCATTAACTTTTCTCTTTATTATTTGACTAAGGATAATTTGGTTTTATGCAAAGGAAAATCTACAAGAAATTAACACATTCCCAAATTTCAAAATATTTAACTAATTGGGGATGAAGGTTGTTGTTGTTGTTGTCATGCTGATGTGTGTGAAAAAAAACGAAACTTTATATTAAAGTTTGGGTGGAAAGTGGAGTTGAAAATCCATGTAGAAAAATGTAGGGTATGTTTGACACTGTGGCGGAGTTCTTGAACGAGATGGTTATTAACCGTTGTTCGTGAGTGCCCGACTTCATCTAAGAAACTCCATTCACTTTTATGTTCAAAATTAGTTTTTTTTCTCGATGACAGATCACGCATATTTTACATAGTTAGCGTTTTTTCCAAACTCAACGAAGCAAACCGCAGGGCTCATTCAATCGGCCATAAATTGGATGCTTATGTTCAAATACAATAATATCATAGTAGACGCTAAAAGTCCTACGCATCAGGGGACGTGTTGAGAATATAGTTTAAGACCGAGAGACTCGCGTAATCTCTTGCATTTAATATATAGACCATCGGTACCTTGACCATAAAAGTTCAACTGAAATTCATTTTCTTATAAGCAGAAGTATTTTTATTTGCATGAAATAAACCGACCCCATTTTTTGATTTCAGGTTTGAACCGACCCCATTTTCTAATTCCAGATTTTACCAGATTGGTGAATCCAATCTGCAGGTCAATCGCAGAGCTGCACTTTTTTACTCTAAATACCTTGCTATGAAACTATATCTTCATCATTTTGGTAAGAATTTTTGGAAGTCAATTGGATCATATGAATTTGATTTGTTTCCTAGATTTATCTTTTATTCACAATGGGAATGACCTATTCACTACTCCAGAGCATCACTTTTCCCCTGTTTGAACAATTGCAGTATGAAATGGCCAGAGAACTCATGAGAAATCTCTATGGAATTCATTATTATTTGTCAATAATCTGAATAATTCATATCTAAAATATGAATATAAGAATTCCTTACAGTTTGGTTGGGGATGTTACTCAAGTTTAAATGCAATTTTACGTTTCTTTGAAAAGCTACTGGAGATATCAATGAATATGTTTTTCTTTCCCGAGGCTTGTTGAGCAAGGTCTACTATAGTGTTAAAGGAAAATTGAATTTCAATATATGAAAAGGATGTTTTAACAATAATGCATTTGTTAAATAAGATGACACCTTAGCTGGACATACACAATAATGCATTTGTTATGATCGGCTCGCGGCCTCTCATGCTGTATCATTTGAGCTTACTTCCTTTTTGAGTTTTTTTAGATCATCTCAAGCGGATTAGTTTAAACTTCCAAGTACTTTTCTCCTATTTTTTGGGTTCTGTTGTATTGGTTTTGGGCTCTCTCCACCCTTCTTTTTTTTCAATAAATTCAAGATGGTAGAAGCCTGCAACTGCTTCTCAAGTCAAGATTTTCTAATGGTAGAAGCCTGCAACTGCTTCTCAAGTCAAGATTTTCTTTGCCAATATTCACAGGAGGAAGGACTGCTTTAAAGAGGATGGAAGATGATGATGGAAGTTTCCTCAAGCTTTGAAAACGCCTCACATTGCCCGTCGTGGTTGCTTAATTGTCACATAACTTCCAAAGGCATGTGTAGATTGATCCAACCAACTTATGCTCTCAACAGATAAAAAACTACATTTAAATGCATTTATATTTACTACTTTTATTTATAGTTAGTCATGCCACTATTATGGAACTAGATGAATTTTATTTAACGTTGCAGTGGATTTCTTCAGAGATTTGCAAGCAGAGTTTCAGAGCTGGGAAGCGGGTATAAACTCGCAAGAGAAACCTAAAAGCTTATGGGAAGAATTGGTTGTAAGTTTTTTAAATGCCTTCATTCATTTTTTGGGGTTGTTAATGATTCAGGCTCCGTTTGGCGTGGCTTTTTTGTTCCACTGAGTTTGGACAAAAACGTCACCGTCATAAAACATATGTTTGGCATGACAACAGTTATGACCACCATCAAGAAAATAAAACTACTTTTAAGCATATAGGTGGATTAAGTTCCTTAGGTGAGGTCGGGAGTTCACGAATGATGGTTCATAATGGTTCGCGACCACCACCGCCATGCCAAACAGAGCCTCAATCTTGAGTTGACATACAATTACTTGTGTATATCCCTTTATATATAGATGCACATACATTTCGATCCAAATCCAAGCTCTATTCAGTCTAAGTTCAATCTGGACCTCATTCTTCGATTATCGAGCCAAATAAAAGCAGTGATTGGATCATTGAAATTTTTTAAAAAACCAAAATTAATCATGTTCTTGAATTCTCCACCATTTTTAACTTAAAATCAGTTAACAGGAGATTGGTGAAAAGTTTGTTGAGTTCTTAGAGAAGGAGCTTAATATGAATGATGATCTCGGCACTAAAGCTGAGAAAGAAGCTTTCAGTTCAGCAAAGAAGAAAGATCAGAGGACCGACGAGTTTCAACGGGAAAGTAGCATGGAAGACAGCATTGATGACATTGAAGCCACTCTTGCTCAGCTAAAGAAGAACCTGGGCCTCTAAATCCTCTTCCACCCTACCCCAGCTTCCATTATAATTCAAGGATCATTCAAAATGAATTGGATGGTTGTGATTGGTAATCACATATGATGCAGAACTCTCCACCTTTTGATCGATCCCATCCAATTATCATTGTAACTGCACAATGTGGAGTTACCAATCAACTTGGATTGAATGGCCCATATCAAATTAATAATTAAAAAATATAGATATAACTATGGGGACTAGTAATGAACATCATGCTAATAGTGTCATGGTGTTGGAGAGAATTCAATTCCCCAAAGTTCATAATTTTTTTTGTTAATTTATACATGTTTCTTATAAGGTAATTCATATGCAAGTGTAATACATAAGTAATTTTTTTATATTGGTTCAGCTTTTGTATTTGTATTTTTTGTACATAACATGTTCATGTTTCTATCAAGTGACTCAGTTTTTTTTCAAACTCTGTTATGTGAAATTTTTATTACAGGAAGGTCAAAGGAATTTCTTTTACCTTCATAATAACTGTTCTTTTTAAGTTGTTTGGATGAGATGTTTTTTCAAAAGAGCTTTTTCAAGAAAGATGTTTTAAGAGATTTTTTGAGCAACAAGTCTAAATTGGATTTTTAAAGACAGCTTTCTCTGCTTTCAGTTTTTCCACAAGCCAAAAATGTTGTACCTAATTCAAAATAAACTTCATATTTGGAGAATTTCTTAAAAAAATTGTCAATCAATCTATTTCTTCGTTTTAATAATGATAGTAAAAACGTTACCTTAGCCTTAACAATTGGCTCATGCACAATCTCATCATTTTATGTTATGAATACTTTAGATCTCAATCTCTGTGTTTTGCTTAATAAATGGTTCAGTTATTAAAAATTTATTATCATCTAGTTTATTTGCAGGATTATGATCATCACAAATAAAATCTTCATAACGTATAATGATATGTCATCAAGTTAAGATAATTTTAGTGCAATAGATGACATATCATTATAAGATATGTACTGACGATGCCCATATTCTTTGAGTCACTTGATCATCATATGAGAATACAAAATTATCACATGCATTAATGTTTTAAGTCTTGAAGGTGATTTTTATATTTATGCGAGATGTGACTGATGATAGTTAGAACGATAGCTGATGTTGCAACTTTTAATCATGATATTTGTAGTATGACATGTGTTGTTTATATTCATAAGAATAATAAAATATGGCCATACATGTATTCGTAAGTAGATTGTCTAGTGAGTGTTGTTGTATCTGGAACTGGATTCATAAATCGCATAGTAATTGCATAGTTGAATGTTAAATTTCATTTTATTTTGTTGTAAGCAATATGTATCGTTTTCTTTTTTTCTTTTAACTTTTAATTATTTCTTTAACTATTTATATAGTTTTTTTTATTATTTTAGTAATTGTAAAGACTTCCCTAAGTCATTTAGGAACAATGCTTGAGTTTTATCCTATAAGAGTTCTCCCATCAAAAACAGCAATTGCACCTATTAATTCGATGTACATAAAAAACCGCAATTTATGTAACCAAGACTTCCCTTCCTTTTTTTCTTTCTTTCCCCTTCTCTCTCTCCCCCCCCCCCCCCCTTTTCTTCTCCCCCCTCTTTTTCTTTCTTTCCCCTCCCCCTCCCCCCTTTTTCCCCCCTCATACCAGAGTAGAACCCGGCGCCCCCCCCCCCCCCCGCCCCTCGGCCGCGCCTCGCGCTTGCGACTGTGCCCCACGCGCAGGGGCGGATTCAGAGGGGGGCCCGAGGGACACTGGCACCCCCATTATTTTTCAAATTGGTTAGTGTATTTGAATTCCTCTCGTCGAGGCAATAGATTTTGACTACTTAAACGTCAAAAATGGTGGCCAGATGAGGAAAATACAGCTCCGATAAGATTGAAACGTTCAATTTTTTTTTTTTGAATGAAGTTGATGTCTTGTCCTCATATTAAAATTTTTAGAACACAGTGACACATTCAAAAAAAATTTGTGTGCACCCCCTTTATCAATTTGTGCACCCCCATTATTAATTTTCTGGATCCGCTACTACCCACGCGCGCTGCGCCCCGCAGCGTGTGTCGCCATACCCGACTGCACCCCGAGCACATCGCGCCTGTCGCGCGTGTGGCCGGACCCGGCCGCCTCCGACCGCCGCCGCCGCCCTCGGCTGCAGCTGCCTCCGGGCACTCTGCCCGAGCCGCCCGGGGGACACTTTCTTCATTTCGCTAAATTGGATGATCAATGTGACCGAAACGAAGCGACGTTATTCGTCAGTAAAAAATTTGCACATACGCAATTACCGACGTATCCCTCAAAAAAACTATAAATAGGTAATCATGCATTTATTTTAAGATAAGTAACTCTAGAGGCAAGAGAGAGCTCAGAGATTTTCCGACATGATCGTGGACTTAGGCCGATCCTCGGCTTAGGAATTTGTTTCGCTCCTCTTCTTGCGCAAACACTCAGTGGACTTAGATATTTTCCCTGCCGGAACGCTTTCATCAAGATCCCGTAGACTTCGCCAAATTTTCAGGTCGGAACGTTTACATCGAGGTTCTGTGAACTTAACATTTTTTCAAGACCGGAGCGCTTCCATCAAGGCTCAAAAAATTAGTTTTATTTTCTCATTTTTGATACTTTACAATTATAACAAAGAAGCGATCTGTCCCCCCCCCCCCCCGAGATCAAATTCAATTCCTGTAAACTCGGAGGCACAAATCCAATAACGTGGTATTTCATCATTTTTGGGTTTTTCATGTCAAAAAAAATCTCTTGTCATTTGTTGATGTTTACTTTGAGTCTTTGACTGTTCGCTCGCTCTGTCCAATTCCAAGCTAAGACAGTCCGATTTCTCAAGACCGGAGAAAGACTGCGTGACCCGCAACATACATAAATTAAAATTCTTAAATTTTTTAGATATATAAAAAATGAGATTTTTTAAGAGAATTGATATCCGCAAATCATATTTAACTATTTATACCCCACCGATATTTGTACCCCACAGAATTATAATTGTACCCAAAATCGATATTCGTACCCCACAAAAATGAAATTTTTAAAATTAATGTTATATATAACAAGTTCCTAACAAAAGTAGTCAAATCTATGTTGACATCTTTGTCAAAGACATTTTAACAACCAATATATTTTTGTCAAAAAGTCAAGTTCACAAAATATTAAAATACAAAAAACATCTAAGATAATTATTTTGACATCTTTGTCAAATCAATGTTTTTGTATTTTAATATTTCTTAAATTCTACTTTTTGATAAAGATATATTAACTGTTAAGATGTATTTGACAAATATGTCAACATAGATTTGACTATTTTTGTTAGGAACTCGTTATATACAATATTAATTTCAAAATTTTCATTTTAGTGGGTACGAATATCGGTTTTGGGAACAATTATAATTCGGTGAGGGCGAATATCGGTCATATACAAATAACCAAATATGATCTGCGGATATGAATTCCCTTTTTTAAGTTCCTACTTTATCAGCAACGTACCCCCAAAAAAGTTCCATTTCATGGTTCATGCCCCCTAAACTTTAATCAAATCTCTGTTGAATTTTCACAAGATGCTTAGCAAGATAGCTCAAACGTCAAATTAATATCTTTGGAACTATCCAGATCACAACTTGAACAAGCGAAAGACAGGAAGACAACTCAAGCAACCAGAGTGCATAAACAGAAACAAGCAGATCAAAAATTTATCAATCTTCTTTACAGTGCGAGGTATACGTGGCGAGACATGATTTCGCCAGTACATGAAAAAACAGAAACTACAATCAATTCGGGCGGACAGAAACACTGAGACTGCCGAGGCCGCCTGCCCGCAGAGACCGCCCGAACTGAGCTGAAGCCGAACTGGACACGGAGTCCGCCGAGACCACGAGGTCGCGCGAATACACCGTTATTCGCAAAGTTGCATGCTACTACTGAACTGAGGAACAGACCGCTTACCCGCCGAGACTGCGAGGTCGCGCGGACAGGTTATTGAACTGGGAAGTTGATGCAGAAAACTGGTAACCGCTGAAAGCAGTCCGCTAACTTCACTGAGCCTGACCGAGGTCAAAACCAAGCTCCTGATTTCACAGTGCTAGCCGTGTCACCTGCACACAGCAACTAATTAAGCAAATCAATCCGCGCGGATACCAAAAACGAGTCTGCAGCCTTAACCCAAGTCCAACTTACTGTTCACTCTGTTATCAAATGACGAGTCGGGGGGTCCTATTTATAGGCGGGGTGAAGAGTGTGATCACCATCCTATGAGATAGGCTAATTGCCCCTTGATCGCAGCTAGCACTGCCAGTCCGCCGAGTCCGCACCGACAAGCCGGACTCGCAAACAGATCGCCAACTCGCAAGAGCGCCACCAGCTGAGCACCATGCCAGTCCGCATGGAGAAAAGGACACAGCATCTGTCCGCACGCACAAGTCCACGACCACAGGCAAACCGCCCGGTCACAGCGGAGTATGCGGACACCAACTCAGCTCGCAATGTCCACGACCACATGCAAACCGCCCGGTCACAGCGGACAAAGCGGAAACCCAGGACTTCACAGAAGTACAAGTCCAGACAACAAGCTCGTGCGAGCTCGGCAGACACCAAGACAGTTCGCCAGCTCCAAGGCCAGATCGCTACCAGATTGCGGCTCACCGCAACTCAAGATCAACCGCTGATCGCGCGACCAAGCCTCAGTCCGCACAGACCGCGGACACCATCCCGCACTACTCAGCCAGCCACTGCCGGACTCTACCAGTCCGCGCAGTCCACGCTGTAACATCCCATTTCCGGCTAGACCCCTAGGAGTCAGATTGGTCGTGACGGAACCCTAGGAAGCCCAAAATTGGAAATAAAGCGACCAATATTGCGGGTCACGGGTTGGTCACGCCCGTGACCGGCCCGTCACGCCCGTGACCTGGGCGTGTCTACTTCGACGATCGTCGATCTCCACGAGACGATCGTCGAACGCGCTGTCTGGGCATGTCACGCCCGTGACCAAGATGTCACGCCCGTGACTATGGGCGTGACCCCATCGACGATCGTCGATCGCCATGAAACGATCGTCGACCTTGCGGCCCGAGCATGTCACGCCCGTGACATGAGTGTCACGCCCGTGACCTAGGGCGTGACCAGCCTTCGACGATCGTCGACCTCAATTCGACGATCGTCGAGCTCGAAACTTGCCGTTCGGGCATGTCACGCCCGTGACCTGGAGGTCACGCCCGTGACCTAGGGCGTGACCAGCCTTCGACGATCGTCGATCTCAATTCGACGATCGTCGACCAGAAATCTGCCGTTCGAGCCTGTCACGCCCGTGACACAGGTGTCACGCCCGTGACCTTCGATCGACGATCGTCGATCTCGGTTCGACGATCGTCGAACCCAGAATGGGCTACCCGGGCCTGTCACGCCCGTGACCTATGTGTCACGCCCGTGACATTGACCGAAACGACGGTTCAGGCCCGAAATAATTCTAACGCGCGTGGAAATAAATGTTGGCTTGGGAGGTTACACCAGGAGTAATTTCAGGCCGTTCTCCTTCTGTAAATACATAATAAATGAGGAAAGGGTGGTCCAATAGGAAATCGCCAGCTGGACATACCTGTTCAGTTTCCGCCGTTTCTTATCCCTGCATCATAACCGAAGCATTAAGGGGAGGGAACTTCATGACCATTAAGGCTTAAACTATTCATCTTCCCACTTCCTGAGTTATAAAAGCCCACTTAGGGAAAGAGGAGAAGGTTACACGCTCAAGTAATCAGAACAGACCTTTGTTCTTGCTGTAGGAGAAGTTCAGCAAACGCCACCACCGCGCCATGGCACCCCGACGTTCTTCTCGCCTTCAAACCGCGAACAAGGTCCTCCTCTACTCCTTCTCTTTCATGGGTAGATCTTAGGATTCTTAGAAAGGAGGTTCGCGCTCAACGGAGCCGGATCCATCTCTCGTTTTCATGGAAAAACCATGAAAAAGGTATTTTGAGTTCGCCGGAAACCGCCACCTCCGGCGGCCAAACCACCGCCGACCGCTAGCCATCGCCTCAACGGAGGTGGTGGTGGTGGTGGCTGGCCAGGGAAGTGACCGAACGGCCGGCGACGGATCACTGAATGCTTACAGGAAAAAAATATTTTCCTGTGTCTGTTCGGGTTCATGAAGAAGATGAACAGTGGAATTAATATTATAATACATAGGTTGTTATATTTTACTTAATGAAAATAGATTATTTGAATGTAATTTTGAGGCTGCAAAACGAGGCACTTAGAGGCCGATTTAGGAAAAATGACCAGACACAAAAGTTGTAGCCCTCGGGGTCTACTTTAATTTAAAATTGATTTTATTCAATTTGGGTGAGTGGTTTGAACACAGCACTCATTTTGGTGGGATCAAGACCTAGGTTAACCAGAAATTAAAATGGTTGCCCACGGTTCATAACATGTCCAAATGACTTGAAATTTGGACTGGAGGTCTATAATAGGTAAATCGAGAGGCTGCCCAAAAATGAGAATTTTTGGAGAACTTTTGCCTAAAGTTTTTGTAAAAATTTAATAAACAATATAAAATTAATTAGGAGATGAAATTAAGCCCAAACTCCCCCAAATTTTGGGTGGTAGTCCCTGGCATCAATATTAAGATCTGTACAAAATTTCAACTCGATTGGTCGAGTTTTGAATAGGGAATTATCAAATCCTAGTTAGGTCTTGGTGAGGGGTACTTTGGGGAAAAATACAATTGGAGATGGAGTGGACAAATCTCCTCAAAAGAGGCTGAAGTTGTTGACCACTGATTTGTTGAGTCTATGTCTACCCTCTTGGGTAACATGGTGTGGTTTAGGGTGGATTTTACCCTAAGAGATTGGCTCAACTCCAACGGGTGGGAGTTTGAGGTTTGTGAAGGACATAGGAGCAAAAGCTCTTGTATGCCCTTGAAATTTGGAGGAGAGGGGGAGGATATTATGAAAACCCTCTGGTTGAAATAGTGAAGGAATTGGAGGTAGTTAGGTACCTCGAAAGTTGAGATTTTGGAATAGGATAAACATGTAATTTAATTATTTTAAGCACTAAATCTAATCCAAAAATTATGAAACTCGGGAGGAGTGAGTTTTAGGATGTATTAGACTTATGGTAATTTTTCTGGAATTTTATGATTAATATATATTATACTTCATGTGTTAAAGAATTATTAGCCCAATTTGTTGTTTCAATTATTTGGAGGCTTTACATTAATTATAATCAGTTAAAATTCTGGATTTAGATCTTGACTAGTAGAACATTGATCCCTGAATTTTTATAGAATTTTATGTTGAGTAAATCTAGTACTTTATTCACAAATGATAGAAAGGGCTTTTATGTTTAAAAAAATTATTATGGATAGAACACTTGCTGGAAAATTATGAAACTTAGCCAGTGCAAATTTTAGGCCTTAATCTTCATGTCATAAATTATTTAGAATTTTTGGAAGAATATTTTCTGTACTTGATTCATAAACTATAGAAATTAGAGATTATTTCCAAATAGTTTTTCAGGTCATTTTGATGATAGAAAATTATGATACTTAGGATTTAGCCTTCTGAGATAGCCTACTAAATATCATAAATTTGCTGGACATCTTGCATGAATAATTAGGATAGTTCATGTTCAAACCGGTAGTCCTTGGATTTTCGAGGAATTTAATTAAATGCCAAATAAATTAGGAAAATTTCCATTTTCTGGATTTAGGTTATTTATACCAAGATAAGTCTCCAGTAAATAGTTTAGGGCACTTGGATGAGTAATGGATCATTGCATAACCGGTTCGACATGTAGCCTAGGTCGGTCTGCATATAGCAGGTTGTGAGATGCAATAGGACACGATCTGAGAAAGTCTTTGAGGTTTAAACATTTTGTCTGGGTGAACAATTGTGGAAGAAATTACAATAGGAAGATATAAAGAGTAGTGAGTAGTGGTGATAGCTAGAGTTAAGAGGTGCTCGGGTTCGACGAAAGATCGTCTTCCCTGAGGAGTGGAAGGTTTAAAATCACCCTAGGATAGTCTAATGTAATACGAGAAGGAAATCGGGTAAAAGGGTAGACAACCAATAATAATAAGTGCCTTGCGAAAGGGAACTTCGGGCCGTAATGCACCGTCTTGGTTCCTAGTGCCCCTTGAGAGCCCTTCACGGGGTATACCGGGGGCAGTCCTGGGCTAACGTAAACTGTAATAATAAACTGGCAAGAGTAACTTAGTAAATAGGATTGCACCTTTCACAAACACTGTTGGCACAGGAAGATTGATGAGAGCTTCGGCTCGGTTGGTTTGGAGACGGACGGGATGGTCCGGGGAGCTTCGGCTCGGTTGGTCTGGAGACGGACGGGTTGGTCCGGGGAGCTTCGGCTCGGTTGTTTGGAGACGGACGTTTTGGTCCGGGGAGCTTCGGCTCGGTTTTTGTGTGTTGACGATTAAACTTGCATGTGCATAAGATAGGAAAGGTTAAGGTGGTGGGTCTTTCGATATCCGGGAGTTCGATTGCACCGACACCGATATCGTTGACTCGGCGAGGTGGTTAGCACTTCGCCAACAGAAGTCCGGTGCGCCAGCCGGCAAGAGTACGCAGGCGTCCGCTTAGTGCACCAAGCGTTGAGGCGTACGATAGGTCAGACCAGTGGTGCTTTTACTGGTTTTGAGGTGGGCGAGGCCCAACCCACCGCTTCCGTCTGCCACTACGGAGGTATCCTGGGAGGTAACGGCTCCGAAAGGGGGAACTAAAGGTCTGTGTGCACAGAGTCGGGTGTGTGAGTTGCACTGCATGTTTCATCATACCCACTAGCATGTCATAGCATAATCGATTCATTTAACCCTGACACCTAAAGTATAAGTGGTATGGGACGCTTATACATTAGGACCTGCAAAACGACCCCTTGGTCTATAAGCTTGTGTGGGCAAGTTTATAAATCAAAGGTTAATTTCAATATATAACAACCATTGTTGTTTGATAACCGACACCCCAACGTATAAGTGGTATGGGACACTCTATACGATGGGAGCCTTGCAAAAGATCCCTTTAGCTTATGTGTTCTCGCATAAGTGAAGGTTTAAATTCATATAATTGCTTTTCTTACTGCTAGACCTATTATAACAATTTATTAACTGCTCACCTAACACAACTTGCTAGAATTAGTTTCCGCTGCCATCTGTTTTCAAGTTTAATCTCCACCTTCATGTCCTTCCCTTTCTTCCTCTCCGCTCGGTACCTAGGAGCCATGGGGGAAGGGGTAGGGGATGATAGGGCTTAGTCTTTATGACTAACGGTTTTCGAACCGCATCATTTAGGGGATCGTGGAGCCCAGCATGGAGGAGCAGCCCCAGAGACCGGTGCGCCTAGAGATGGGGCAGTCTAGCTCCGGAGTTCACACAGCCGGGACCGTGAGTCTCGATCCTTGAGTAGTTTACTGTTTCGCTTCCGCATGAGAGACTTATAGTGAGGACATTTTGTACCGGGCATAAGCCCGTATTTATAGTACTCTGATGTTTCTGTGGACACTCCCTTCGTGGAGTTTTATTATATATATGTGATTTTTATTATTGTGGACTGATTACTCTTACTGTTATATTGTGCTACTTTTCTGCGATCGAATTGGCCGGCAGAATCGGCGCCTTGTGGTGATGACCCTTCGGGACGTGAAGGAGTCACCGCAAAGCGGCGGTTCTGGGCCTAAGACCCCGGTGGTAAAAAAAAAGAAAAAAAAAGGGGGTCTTACACACGCAGTCCGCAAAGACAGCCAACACCAGTCCGCCGAACTCCAGCTCCAGTCCGCGCGGACAGTCCGCCCAGGCCGCCCGAACAACCCGATCACCCACTTTCACTTCACAAATTTCAACACTCCCCCTTGAAGTGAGAAGTGGAGATCAAGCCCAGTAAACCTCGAAGTCGCTGGAAAGGCCCCTTCGACAGCGGTTTTGTGAAGATGTCATCAAGATTGTCCTCACTTCGAACATGTCCGACCACTAGAGATCCCTCCAACATATTCTCCCGAATGAAATGTTGCTCGATCTCAATATGTTTGGTCCTCGCGTGACAAACTGGATTGTTCACCAGCTTGAGAGCACTCTCATTGTCACCTCGGAGCAGAGTGGGACCTTGCACTTCCTTATGGACGTCCTCTACTAGTCTCCTTAGCAAAATGGCTTCCCGAGCTGCCAAGGCCGAAGCCTTGTACTCAACTTTTGTAGTAGAGACGGACACCGAATCCTGCTTCTTGCTATACCACGAGATGTCCGTTGATCCACAAGTGAACACATAACCAGAAGTTGACCTTCAGTCATCCGAATCACCACCATAATCAGCATCCGTGTAATCTAGCAAAGAAAAGCTCGAGTCCCTCCTATAAAGGAGTCTCATATCGGAAGTCGTCATCACATACTTCAGAATACTCTTCGCCTCTGTACAACCCCGTATTCGTAGAGTAGGGCCCTCCCGGCAGGCGTAGGACTAACTTTGAGTTTTTAAGCTTTTGGAGAGTTTTGCACTCTTGGTGGCCAATTTTGGCTTGGTCTTGGAAATATACTAGTAGGGGGAGGGAAAATCTACCTCCCCCCAGGTCCATATTTTGGGCGAGTGTGGCAAGATGGCCGTCCCCCCCCCAGCTTGCCTTGGTGCGAGGTAGGAGCGGCGAGACAGGCGCTTCGGCTTGCTCTGCGGGCGAGCCAGGCCTGTGGCCTGCGGCTCGCCCGGGCGGCCTACCCTGCGGGCGAGCCAGGCCGGCGGCCTGTGGCTCGCCCAGGCGGCCTGCCCTGCGGGCGAGCCAGGTCGGCGGCCTGCGGCTCGCCCGGGCGGCCTGCCCTGCGGGCGAGCCAGGCCCCCCGAACCCCTTTGGGCCGTATTTTTACCGTTATGCTCTCGAGGGGGATTACCTTTTTACCCCCCGGTGTGGAGATTTTCTATTAGCCCGAGGCCTTTTTGTCCTTAAGGGTATTTTGGACATTTCGGCCCCCTGGACTTGGAAAAACTATAAATAGACCTCATTGGGTGCCTTTGGAGAGGATGAGTTCTTCTTTACCTCCTCCTCCCTTAGCTTCTTCTTGGTAAAGTAGAGAGAGCTCTCCAAGGCGCCCAGCCTAGCCCTTTGGTTAGGGAGGGGAAGAGTTCTTGTGACCTTCTGGGTGTGTGGTGGGACCTCCACGCTAGAGCCACGGGTCTGTTCATAGTTTCCTAAGTCTTCGGCCCGTGACGTTCCCCCGAGTGTAGTAAGTGTGAGGTCACCCCTCTTTTGGGACCCCGAACTCCACGAGAGACCAAATTTTTGGTTTCAACAGCCGCCATCAGATGAGACTTCCTTGGCTCCGCCATAAACCGACTTACTCGGCCAAAAGCATAAGCAATGTCTGGCCTTGTAATCGTCAGGTAGATCAAGCTCCCCACCAGAGCTCGGAACACCAAGGGATCAGGAAGAATCCTTCCCTCATCTCGTCGAAGCTTCAAGCCACAATCCAAAGGAGTAGAGCAACTCTTTCCCCTTTCCATGCCTAATCGTTTCATAATCCGATCCGCATAACCTTTCTAGGAAACAAGAATCTCACCCTCCTTCTTTTCCACTTCGAGACCAAGAAAGTGATGAAGCTCCCCCAAGCCTTTCATCTCGAAGCGAATAGCTAGCTCCTCCCTGAGCTTAGCTACCTCCTCCTTGGAATTCCCCGTGATAATCATGTCATCCACGTACAACAGTACCAGGACTAGAAGCTCCCCCTTCTTCTTGATGAACAGGCTCAAGTCTGAGTTGGAGGCAAGATAGCCGTAGAATTGAAGATATTCTGCAATCTTCCCATACCATGCCTTCGGAGCCTGCTCAACCCATAAAGAGCCTTCCTGAGCTTGCAGACGTAGTCCGGATGTTCTTTAGAAACATAACCGAGTGCCTGATCCATGAAGATGTCCTTGTCGATCTCCCCGTAAAGAAAAGTATTCTTTACGTCTAGTTGCCACATCTTCCATCCCTGACAGGCCGCCACGGTTTTGGACTTTTAGCCACGGAAATCTGTCGTGGCTAAAAGTCTGTTTTTTAGTAGTGCTTCCATCCGCCTTCTTCTTCAGCTTATAGACCCACTTGCAAGTAATAGGAGTAACGTCATCCACCTTGGGTACCAAGTCCTAAGTTTGATTCTTCCTGAGGGCATCCATCTCCTCATCCATGTCATTGTCCCACTCCTTCACTCCAGTGACATCTTCAAACTTTGAAGGCTCCCGCTCATACAGAAGGCCTGCAAAGAAATAAGAGACAAAGCTCACTGTATTCCCTTCACAATACCGAGTCGGAGACTTGATGATCCTCTTTGACCTCCAAAGAGGCTGCTCGTTCACCACCTCCGCTACTTCTTCAGGTTCAACTCCTTCTTTAAGCAAACATGGAGCATTGCTCCCCCTGCTTCCTGAACTAGGAGCCTCTCCCCCTGAATTTGAAGTAACAGGAGCCGCTGGTGAAACAGATAACTCCTCTTGAAGAACTTCAGCAACCACCTCCTGCCCTTCATCAACCTTGCCCTCCGGTAGCTCAACCGAGCTTCCTCCATATGACGTCAGTTCGTCAAAGACCGCGTCTCTTGACACAACGAACTTCTTCATCGCAGGATCCATGCACCTCCATCCCTTCTTCCGCTCATCATAGCCAACAAAGACAAGCTTCCTTGCCTTTGCATTAAGCTTTGTCCTCAGAGCATCCGGGATATGCACGTAGCAAGTTGAACCAAACACCCGAAGGTGTTCAACACTCGGCTTCTCCTTCAGCAACATCTCGAAGGGAGACTTCATGTTGATCGAACTGAGAGGCATCCGGTTGATGACATAAGCTGTACAAGACATTCCCTCTGCTCAAAAGGACCTTGGGATACTCTTGGCATGAAGCCAACATTTGCAAGTCTCCGTTAGATGACGGATCTTCCTTTCTGCAATTTCATTTTGTTGTGGAGTATGAACACAAGAAAGCTCTCTCTGGATCCCGTGCTTCCTGCAAAAAATAGAAAACTCGGAGGAGACGAACTCTCCGTCGTTGTCAGTTCTAAATTTTTTGATCCGCAGGTTAAGCCGGCCCTCCACCAGCTCCTTGAACTCCACAAACAACTGGAAGGCTTCAGACTTCTCCTTCAAGAAATACACCCAAGTATATCTTGAGTAGTCATCAATCAAGACTAGCATATACCTGCTCCCGCCAAGGCTAACAGTAACGGTTGGTCCCATCAGATCACCATGGATAACCTCCAATGGTGATTTGCTTCTCGTTTGTGACTTATCAAATGGAAGACGGTGAGACTTGTCATAATGACATCCTGCACAAACGTGACTGATACTGCCAAAATGGATCTACGTAATCACGCAAGTGCACGTGTCGAATCAAGTAATAAAATGATGAGTTGAGTTATCGTTCCTAGAGGAAGTGCAATGTTAGTGCTCGTAATTACTAGCCTTACCCGTTTCTTGAATCCAAGTGGAATACTTTTTTAGTGGATTTAATTGATAATAATAATAAAAACTTAAACAAATAATGATAAAACTAAACACGATTCTTGGAAAATACTTTTATCAAGGTTGGAGAAATGATCTTGCATGTTGTTTTCCCTTGCCTATTGTGACGAGATTTCTAGTGATCTTTAATGGTTCTCTTCATTGCTATCTTGCATCGATTTTAAAGTGGATTTCATCATCTCTCGATCTCAGAATTCTGTTTACCCAATTTCCCCTAGTTATCTCTAACTTAAGTGGAAAGTAAATAACATGACGAGCAAAAATACATAATGCTAACTCAAGAGGAAATCTCTTTCTCTCTTGACGCTATATTGGATTTTATGCCACACTTATGTCACTCCTCTCTCGAATCTTGCAGCGCAGTAAAAAGATGGAATTTTGATTTAGAAAACTACGCAACTCCTCTCTCGAATCTCACCGCGTAGAATAACGGATTCAACCCTAGATTAGCATAACTCCTCTCTCGAATCTTGCCATGCTAATTAGAAGATGAACGCTTGCTCAAAAATTTCCACAAACAAAGATCATAAACCCAATAAAGATAGTGATTCAAACAACCATAAAAAATAAAAATTAAAGTAAAATCATCACAATAAGACAAGGTACTCACATCATACAAGATCCATAAGATTAGTTCATGATAGAAGGATGAAACCAAATGAGAAAGATCTTACAAGACATGCTTAAGAACGCTAAATGCTGCAGGAATATGCGCATAGATCTCGCTTTAGACCCTTCTTCCTTCTCGCCGGTCCGTCCAAACCCTAGTCGTTCCTCTCCTTCTTCTTCTCCAAGATGATGGTTCTAAGATCTCCCTCCTCCCTCCAATTTCGTGCCTTTTAGGTATGAAAAACCCCTGTAAAAAACGAGCAGCCCTTTCCCAATAAATGCCTCCTTCCATATTTGATTTTGGCGCAAAATTCGAAATTCGAATTTTAAATCCGTCCAGGATTTGTTATAACAACTGAAAATAGATTTCTGTAACAACTGCACAGCCAAAATATAATTCCAGCACTTGTTTCTCCGGTTCGATTTCCACGTCATTTCTAATGAGAAAATCATAGACAAAATAGGTAAATCAAGCATGAATAAAATAAATATTAATTTATGAATATTTATACTAATTTAAATCATTTCTTCTCATTTATCACAACTATTATTGTAGAAAATAGGGGACTAGATAACTTTATTTGAGAAGTTATCAGTGACCATCACCGAAGGATGATAGCTTAAACAAGCCTCTCACCAGGCTCCTATTTGCCATAGCTCTCAGCTTATCCATCCCTACATTCCACAGCCTCTCATGCCACTTAGCAGCGCTATCATTGGACCTCATGCGATCAATATAGGAGTTTGTTGATAAAACAAATTAGTCCTTCACTCTCCTTCCAACGTGAGCAACATCAGCCTTAACCGCTGATACATTGCGGAGAAACTTCACCTCTGTTCTATCAAACAGAACCTGATATCCTGCATCTACTGCGTTGGTAACGGAGAAGAGATTCTTCTTCATGCCCGGTACGTGATAGACACTCCTTAATGTGAGTGGACCCTGATCACTACCTACGGACACTACACCTTCCTTCTCTACAGTATGAACAGTATTATCAGCAGTGATGATGGCTTCGTTACCTGAGTAGGCATGTAGCGAGGAGAACTTTGACTTGTCTCCGGTGAGGTGATGACCACACCCGGAGTCCACGCTCCAGTCGTCTTCGAAGTCAATGGTGGACAAGGTATGGACACAAGTGCCCATCATGAAGGCTCCACCCCAACCAGCTTCCACATTGCTAGATGAAGCTTCCTCCTTGCCTGCAACATGCCCAGGCTGCAGCTTGACTTTACAGTCACGCTTGAAGTGACCCGGCTGGTGACACTTGTAGCACTTCAAGTTCTTCTTCCAATCCTTCTTAGGAGCAGTGCTCCCCTCTTGCTGGTTAGAAGTTGAAGGTTCATCTCCAGCCACAGTCATCTTCTTCTTCCCTTCCCATCTCTTCTTCTTCTTCTCAGTGAAGAGAGCTTCACTTCCTCCTTCAAAGACAGCCACCCCGGCCATGTGTCTAGCCAAGCTCTCTTATGAAGCAAGCGGGTTCTCCAACTCTAAAAGAGAAGGCTGAGTCGCCCAGCCTTGAACTGTAGTGACGAAGGCCACATACTCCTTCCGCAGACCGCGGATTATGTGACTCTTCAGCTTAGCCTCGAAGATCGGCTCATTAGGATCAAGTGCTGAAAGCTCAGCACACAAGCTCTTCATCTTCAAGAAGTACCTAGAGATAGAAAGATCTCCTTGAGTTCTCTTAGCCAACTCATTTTCCAAGACCTGTAGCCTAGCTACATTCTTCCTGTTGAACAACCCATCGAGGGAAGTCCATATCTCAGCAGTAGACTCACATCCTAAGATGTGATCAAAGAGCTCAGGTGACACCGCCCGCTTAAGAGCAAACTCAGCCTTGGCATTTGTCTTCCTCCACACTCTCACCTGCTCAGCAGTTCCAAACACAGCTGTAATTTCTACCTGGTCATCACCACCGACGACCTCCCACAGCTCCTCGCCCAGAAGGTAGATTTTCATGCACGACTTCCACTTCTTGAAGTTAGTCGGCGTTAAAAGCTCAATTCTCAGACCTCTTGCAAAACCTCCGTCCATTGCACTATCCTGGTCAACCTTTCAGAAGCACATAGCAACAACAGAACTTGTTGATCACCGCTCAAGCAACTGAACCTCCCTCTGATACCATGTTAAATTTTCACAAGATGCTCAGTAAGATAGCCCAAACGCCAAATTAATATCTTTGGAACTATCCAGATCACAACTTGAACAAGCGGAAGACAGGAAGACAAATCAAGCAACCAAAGTGCATAGACAGAAATAATTAGATAAAAAATTTATCAATCTTCTTTACAGGGCGAGGTATACGTGGCGAGACATGATTTCGCCAGTACATGAAAAAACAGAAACTACAATCAATTCGGGCGGACAGAAACACTGAGACCGCCTGCCCGTAGAGACCGCCCGAACTGAGCTAAAGTCGAACTGAACACTGAGTCCACCGAGACCGCGAGGTCGCGCAGACACGCCGTTATTCGCAGAGCTGCCTGCTGCTACTGAACTGAGGAATAGACCGCCTACCCGCCGAGACCGCGAGGTCACGCGGACAGGTTATTAAACTGGAAGTTGATGCAGAAAACTGGTAACCACTGAAAGCAGTCCGTTAACTTCACTGAGCCTGGCCGAGGTCAAAACCAAGCTCCTGGTTTCACAGTGCTAGCCGCGTCACCTGCACACAACAACCGGTTAAACAAATCAACCCGCGCGGATACCAAAAACGAGTCCGCAGCCTTAACCCAAGTCCAGCTTACTGTTCACTCTGTTATCAAATCACGAGCGGGGGGTCCTATTTATAGGCGGGGTGAGGAGTGTTGTTGGGTATTGCATCCACAATAGACCTGATTTGAAGAAGCCCATGAACAAGCTAAGGTAAATTGAAAATGTATTTGACAATTCTGTCAAGTTGTGCTTGCAGCTATTCCATGCTAAGTACACGTCAATGTCATGGTACAGTGGGTCAATATACACGGGTCTGCACAACGTAATCCCTCGTTGAGTAGATCAGTGTGTTGACTCATGTGTGCTCTCTCTATTGGAGTTTACTTATTTTCAAGTACAGGGTCAAGGTAGATCAAGAGCAGAAGAAGGAGCAAAGATGGGTCAAAGACCAAGTCATCAAAGGAAGGAAGAGAAAATTCTTCTAAGTCAAAATCGACGGGAATCGATAAGTGATTCCCGCCAACTTCGACGGGAATCGCTAGTGATTCCCGCCGACTTCGACGGGAATCGTTAGTGATTCCCGCCGATTCGTCGAGAATCAGTTAGCCTCTCCCGCCAACTTCTTCCAGCTGACAGTTTTCCACAGGGATTCTGCCACGGCAGAATCGACGGGAATCGTGAGTGATTCCCGCCGACATCGACGGGAATCACCAACGATTCTCGCCGATTTTGCCTTAGGCAAATTTCCTCGTTCGCTGGACTGAACCAACTTGTCGTGCGCTGTTTCGGTCGGGGCTAGGGTTTCTCCTTGTAGGCCCCACAACGGTCATTAGGGTTTGCTCCTGGTATATATATACGCGTATTTTGAACCTCTACAGAAAGTCATTCATGCAAAATCAAAAGTAGCCAACATCGTGCCCTAGCCGATCGCGGAAACCGCCGATCTCTTGTCGCCGCTCGCAGTTCGTCGTCGCCGCTAATCTCCGATCTTCTTGGATCTTCCGACGACAGTATCGAGGTGAGCCGAGCGTCTCACGCATCTCTCTTGAGATCTCTTGTCCCTCGATTCGTTGAACGAGACTAGTTCTCCATTCCGAATCAGTGGAGACGATTGATCCGACTGAGATCGTTGGTAGACCTTCCTTGCTTCGTCAAGATGTTTGGATCTACAAAGTATCGCCGCCGCAATCACTTTCCGCCGCCGATCTTGACAAGATCCTCTCCAAGAGAGAAATCCGGTTGTGGACTCTTCGTAACTTTCAAGAAAGCTTCAACGAACGAAGGACATCAGAATCTCCAAAAGCTTTGTTTGTATTTTCTTTTACATTTAATTTTGGTTTGTTGTAAAGGAATTTTAATTCCTAGTTGTAAGGGTTGGGTGCAACCCGTGGTGGTGGAGTTGTGACTCCTTTGTTGGAAGGGTTCCTTCCGTAGTGTGAGGATTGGATTTCAATCTGTTTGGAGAAGTGACCGAGTCGTCCCTTGGTGGGAGATAGGTCAAATGGGGGAAAGTGGACGTACCCAAATCGTGGAACCACTATAATTCTTTGTGTGTTTTCTGTGCTGTGTTTGTTAATTTGTGCAGGTAAATTTAATTCCGCAAAAGACTGCATGACACCTATTTCCCCCCTAGGTGGATTTAGTCGACACTAGAGACTTTCAAGTGGTATCAGAGGGAGGTTACTCATCAATAAGGTTAACACCATGAGTAAGATCCTGTGTCTAGTATCAAGAAGAAAGAAGATCTCAGGAATGGACGGACTAAGTATTCAGAAAAGATTCCAGTATGCACCAAGCTGAATTTTCCCATCTGGAAGGAAAGGATCAGGTTCTACATGGAAACAGTGGATCCCCGACTCTTCATAATAGTAGAGGAGGGCCCTTATATCCCCACTAAGGCCTCCACCATTGATCCGATCAAGATGGTACCCAAGAAGCTCTCCGAAATGGATAAGGATGAGACGGTGTTTGTCGGACTTGACAAGAAAGCTCAAAACATCTTAGTAAGCGCCGTCGATGATTCCATGATGCAGAATTTCAGCAACTACAGGACTGTCAAGGACATATGGCACTGCCTGATCATTCTGATGGAAGGCATAGATGAAGTAAGGGATGATCGAAGATCCCTTCTGAACCAGAAGTATGAGGCCTTCAGGCAAGGTCCCAAGGAAGAAATCGGAGTGACATTCGAGAACATCCTAAAGATCGTCAATGCCCTGAAGGGTTATGGCAGAGTGTTCACCAATGGTGAACTAAATGACAAATTCCTTAGATCCCTTACTAAGGAATGAGACACCAAGATCTGCGCCATCAGAGAATTTGAGAAGCTGGCAGAAATTGATCCCCAGATTCTGTTTGGAAAGTTAATGTCCTACGAGCTTCAGCTGAACACCAGAAAAGCTGAAGAAGAAGTCGATAAGGCCGCAGCCAAATAAAAGACTGTGGCCCTGAAAGCTAATCACTCAAGGAAAGGCAAGGGTGCAACCTCGTCCCGCTCTTGGAGAAAGGCTGAGGAAGAAGACTCTGAGCCATGCTCATCCAGCTCAGAGCTATCTGAGGAAGAATTCTCCTTCATCACTCGAGAGTTCAAGAAGTTCCTCAAGTTGAGGAATCAAAGAAAAAAGGATGGCTCCTCCTCCAGACATCAGAAGAAGAATTACTCTTCTGACAGGTATGAGTCTAAACAGAACAAACATCGTTCTACTGACATTATCTGCTTTGGATGCAATAAGCCAGGTCACGTCATTACTGACTGCCACCAAAGCAAGAGAGATAAGGGGAAAGGAGAGGAGCATAAGTTCTCTAGAGATAAGAAGAAGGAGTGGAGCTACATTGCTAAAAAGCCAAAGACACTGAGTGAATCTGACTCTTCAGACTCCAGTGATGATGAGGAAGCCTACTTCGGGCTAATGGGTCGCTTCGACTCAGATGGAGACTATCCCCCATTTACTGGGAAGGTAAAAGATCGCACCCCCCGCTCTGACTCTGACTCTGACTCTGAGTCTCCTGAAGATGACCACGAGGACAGTCCATCTGCCCGTGAGGCTGAACTCCTCGAAAAGTATGAGCTTCTGCTCAATACTTTCAAAGAGTACCGAAAGAGGTTGAGCGCTCAGAAAAAGGAAGTCAAATTCCATAAGGCTGAGGGTGTGTTCCCTAAGAGAGGAAATCACTAGCTTGATTTCTCTCTGACAGGAACACCTTGACCTGACTTCTGAGCACTCAGATTCTCTAAGGCTCCTTGACACAAAACAGGAAGAAATCAACAAGCTGGAAGAACTGCTTGCGACCGAGAGGAAGATTGTCAAAAGTTTCTCTATGCCCAAGACCATTCTTCCTCTAATTGATGAATTCTCTGCTTAGGCTAAGGGGGCTGGCTTAGGGCATGTGGCCGTGCCTGGTAAATCATCCAGGAAAAACAGAAATTGGAGGAAAAATAAGGCTACTAAGAAGGCCTCTGCTGTAGAAAAGGGAAAGGCCCCACTCGGTCCTGTTTCATTTAGAAAGCCTGGCTTTCCATGCAATGAGCAGGACTTTGAGTCAACCTATGGCTACTTCTTCCGGCCCTCGATTGAAAAGCCCAAGAGCCGGTATGATGGTTGGACCTTCCCCTGCAACTACGGTGAGAGTGTCTTCAAGGCACCTTATGAGGAAATCCAAGTGGAGAATTATGGTCACTTCTCTAGCGGCCATAATAGGAAGCAGGCACCAAAGGCCAAGCCTGTTATACTGAAGGAACAGGAAGTGAAGAAATCGTGTGACTGCTGTCATCATGATGCCTCGCCCTCCAGATCCAAGGCCCCGGCTGGACCCACCGTTCCAAGGGTGAAGCAGGAGCCTAGGAAACGGTACAACATGTTTGACTGTTGGTGCTGTGGTAAAGTTGGTCACTTCGCCGTGGATTGCTGGTTTAATCCAAGATTCAACGAGACTCCTCATGTTAGCATTGTGAGGCCGACCACTCGTAGGGTTAACCACCCAAGGGGGAGTATGCTAACAAGGAATCTAGGACCTAAGTTCGATTGGATTCCTAAGGGAAACTAATTCTGTTTTGCAGGTATGTCCAAAGGACACCAAAACGCCAATCTAGTACTTGGACAGTGGATGTTCCCGACATATGACCGGGACAAAAAGCATGTTGCGTGATTACTCCCCAGTCGAAAGTGGACCCAAAGTCATCTTTGGAGGATCTGATCGAGGAATCACCAGGGGTTATGGTATGATTTCCAACGGTGTATTCTCTATCACAGACGTGGCCTATGTTGAAGGGTTAAACAATAACCTGATCAGTGTAAGCCAGTTGTGTGATAAAGGATACGACATTAAGTTCTGCAAGGAAAAGTTCTTGATAATATCATGTGCCTCTTCGGAGACGGTATTAACTGGTATTAGGAGCAGAAATATTTTTTGCTTAGATTTTCTTAGCTTAGACTCTTCTACCCCTGTTTGCCTAGTAGCAAAAGACAGTGCATCTCTCTGTGAATAATGACACAAGAGATTGACACATATTAATTTCAAAACTATTAGTATGTTGTTTTCTAAGAATTTAGTAAGGGATGACTCTACTATTAAGTACATCAAAGATAGCCCTTGTCTTACATGTCAGAAGGGCAAACAGACTCGGGCTACCTTTAAGGGCATTGCTGACAAAGACTCTTCCAGATGTCTTTATCTTCTGCACATGGACTTGTTCGGTCTAGTGCAAGTTCATAGCTTAGAAGGCAAATCCTATACGCTAGTGATTGTTGATGATCACTCTCGGTTTACTTGGGTGTTCTTCTTGAAACGAAAGTCAGATACGTTTGACATCTTCACTAATTTTATCAGGCAGATTCAGAACGAACTTAACTGCTCCGGGGTCAAAATCAGAAGTGACCATGGAACAAATTTGAGTCTGAAGCTATGACAGAATTCTGTGAAGAACATGGTATCTTTCATGAGTTTTCCTCCCCGCGTACTCCTCAGCAAAATGGAGTTGCGGAGAGGAGGAATAGAACGCTCATTAAGGAATGTACGCCAACGTTAAATGACGCTTCTCTTCCAGAGTACTTCAGGGCAGAGGCTGTCAATACAACATGTCACGTGCAAAACCGGGCCTTGATCAACAAGAATCATCGTAAGACGCCTTATGAGCTATTGAAAGGCAGGAAACCGACCATGTCCTATCTAAGGATTTTTGGTTGCAGATGCTATGTACTCAATAATGGGAAGTACCCACGTACTAAATTCGGAGAAAAATGCTTCGAAGACATCTTCATGGGCTATAGTAGCCATAGTCGGGCATATAGGGTTTTCAATAAGAAAACCCTAGTGATAGAGGAGTCCATTAATGTTGTATTTGATGAAGGAAGCCTGCTTCATAGCAATTCTTCCAGTGGCATTCTTGAAGATGTAGGTGTAAGGCTTGAACAGCTAAGTCTAGATGAGACTGATAAAGATGAAACTCCCAAGTACGTCAAGGTCTCCACCTCAACGCCACCTAAAGAAGATGACAGTCAGGATAGAGAAATTCTCCCAGAAGAAGGAGGAGCCCGAGAAGCTGTTGGAGCTCCAGATGCCAGACTCTTAGAGCTCAGACACGTGAGAGATCACCCAAGAGATCAGATCATAGGAGATCCTCAGGACGGTGTCAGAACTCGCAGAGGTACAATTAACGAGATTCTGCACCTAAGTTTTCTGTCACAGGTTGAGCCAAAGAAGTTCGACGAAGCGAACAAAGATGCGTCATGGATATTGGCAATGCAAGATGAACTGCATCAATTCGAACGACGCAACGTCTGGACGCTAGTTCCCAGATCAAAGAAACAAAATATGATCGGCACTAAGTGGATCTTCAGAAACAAACTGGATGAACACGGGGTCATTATCAAGAACAAGGCCAGACTGAAGGGCTCAAGGCTCTTGGATCAATGGAAAGCATCTGCTAGGAACTCAAGATCGAGCACGGATGCAAGAACTGAGGGAGAGCATTTTGCTCCAAGTGAAGTCCCAGATTTGCAGAAGCCGAAAAGGGGAAGATTACCCTCTTGGCCAAGACTAAGGTGGCTGTCAATGCTAAATAGGCCACAAAGGCTATGTTGCTCTCAGGAAAATGGTAATGAATCTCACTCTCAACTGAACTTTCAGTCTATGATTTTCATTCTCATCTGTTCTATTCACCTTAGCTTGTAGGGTTTAGGCTTCTTCAAATAGGGGGAGATTGTTGGGTATTGCATCCACAATAAACCTTATTTGAAGAAGCCCCTAAACAAGTTAAGGTGAATTGAAAATGTATTTGACAATTCTATCAAGTTGTGCTTGCAGCTATTCCATGCTAAGTACACGCCAATGTTAGGGTGCAGTGGGTCAATATACACGGGTCTGCGCAACGTAATCCCTCGTTGAGTAGATCAGTGTGTTGACTCACGTGTGCTCTCTCTATTGGAGTGTACTTATTTTCAAGTACAGGGTCAAGGTAGATCAAGAGCAGAAGAAGGAGAAAAGATGGGTCAAAGACCAAGTCATCAAAGGAAGGAAGAGAAAATTCTTCTAAGTCAAAATCGATGAGAATCGCTAAGTGATTCCCGCCGACTTCGACGGGAATCGCTAGTGATTCCCGCCGACTTCGACGGAAATCGTTAGTGATTCCCGCCGATTCGTCGAGAATCAGTTAGCCTCTCCCGCCGACTTCTTCTGGCTGACAGTTTTCCACAGGGATTCTGCCAAGGCAGAATCGATGGGAATCGTGAGTGATTCCCGCCAACATCGATGGGAATCCCCAACGATTCCCGTCGATTTTGCCTTAGGCAAATTTCCTCGTTCGCTGGACCGAACTAATTTGCTGTGCTGTTTCGGTCGGGGCTAGGGTTTCTCCTTGTGGGCCCCACAACGGTCATTAGGGTTGGCTCCTGGTATATATATACGCGTATTTTGAACCTATACAGAAAGTCATTCACGCAAAATCAAAAGTAGCCGACGTCGTGCCCTAGCCGATCGCGGAAACCGCAGATCGCTTGTCGCCGCTCGCAGTTCATCGTCGCCGCTAATCTCCGATCTTCTTGGATCTTCCGACGATAGTACCGAGGCGAGCCGAGCGTCTCACGCATCTCTCTTGAGATCTCTTGTCTCTCGATTCGTTGAACGAGACTAGTTCTCCATTCCGAATCGGTGGAGACGATTGATCTGACTGAGATTGTTGGTAGACCTTGCTTGCTTCGTCAGGAAGTTTGGATCTACAAAGTATCGCCGCCGCAATCACTTGCCGTCGTCGATCTTGACAAGATCCTCTCCAAGAGAGAAATCCGGTTGTGGACTCTTCGGAACTTTCAAGAAAGCTTCAACGAACGAAGAAGGACATCGGAATCTCCAAAAGCTTTGTTTGTATTTTCTTTTACATTCAATTTTGGTTTGTTGTAAAGGAATTTTAATTCCTAGTTGTAAGGGTTGGGTGCAACCCGTGGTGGTGGAGTTGTAACTCCTTTGTTGGAAGGGTTCCTTCCGTAGTGTGAGGATTGGATTTCAATCGTTTGGAAAAGTGACCGAGTCGTCCCTTGGTGGGAGATAGGTCGAAGGGGGGAAGTGGACGTACCCAAATCGGGAAATCACTATAATTCTTTGTGTGTTTTCTGTGCTGTGTTTGTTAATTTGTGCAGGTAAATTTAATTCCGCAAAAGACTGCACGACACTTATTCCCCCCCTATAGGTGGATTTAGTCGACACTAGAGACTTTCAAGTGTGATCACCGCCCTATGAGATAGGCTAACCGCCCCTTGATCGCAGCTAGCACTGCAAGTCCGCCGAGTCCGCACCGACAAGCCGGACTCGCGAACAGATCGCCAACTCGCAAGAGCGCCACCAGCTGAGCACCATGTCCGTCCGCATGGAGAAAAGAACACAGCATCTGTCCGCACGCACAAGTCCATGACCACAGGCAAACTGCCCGGTCACAGCGGACTATACGGACACCAACTCAGCTCGCAATGTCCACGACCACAGGCAAACCGCCCGGTCACAACGGATAAAGCGGAAACCCAGGACTTCACAGAAGTACAAGTCCAGACAACAAGCTCGCGCGAGCTCGGCGGACACCAAGACAGTCCGCCAGCTCCAAGGCCAGATCGCTACCAGATTGCGGCTCACCGCAACTCCAGATCAACCGCTGATCGTGCGGACTCCAAGCCTCAGTCCGCACAGACCACAGACACCATCCCGCACTACTCAGTCAGCCACTGCCGGACTCTACCAGTCCGCGCAGTTCGCGCAATCCGCGCAGTTCGCGCTGTCCGCGCAACCAATCCGCAAAGATAGCCAACACCAGTCCGCCGAACTCCAGCTCCAGTCCGCGCGGACAGTCCGCCCAGGCCGCCCGGTCAACCCAATCACGCACTTTCACTTCACAAATTTCAAGAATCCTGCCCATCAATAATTCAATAAAAATTATTCACTTGCAAGCAAAAGGTACTTTCGTCATTTAATAATAAATAATAAACAGCGGAATTATATGCAAAAAAAGGCGCCCTGGGGCTCTATCTAATGATATTTTTATAATTATTTTAAATATTTATTTTTCATTTTATCCAATAATTTCTTTAAAAATCCTATCGAATTGTACAAAGTATACGAAATATTAAATTTGATCAATTTTTTTAAGAAATCATTAGAATATGAATAATTGAATAAATATGTACTTAAAATAATTACAAAACTACATAAATTAATATTTTATAGTATTTTTTTTGTAAAAAAAAATTTAGATAAATAAAAATAAGTTTTTTTTTCATAGCACCTTTGCTAACGGTATGGTTCATGCCCCTAGGCCCTAACTAATCAAATCCCGCCCGTCAATAATTCAATAAAAATCCTTGTCAGGCAAGGAAAGGGCACTTTCGTCATTTACTAATTAATAATAAACTTCGGAATTATATATTATTATATATAGGTGCTCTGCACTCTGCAGTCTGCGCTCTATAGCGGGCCGGGCCGGGGACTTGTTCCGTTTTTGGTATTTCTGCATCGACGACATGAAATAAATCAATGGAAAGAAGTAAGCAATTACCTGTAGACTTTGACCCCCTCTCTCTCTCTCTCTCTCTCTCTCTGTTTTCATAAGTTCTCATTTCCCCCTTTGCTTGCACAGCTATTTCTGAACCAGAAGCCGCTCTTCCCTTTCTCGTCATTTACGGTTTCGACGATCCGCTTGCCGTCCATTTCGGGATTCCGCCACTAATTCCATGGGCCAAGAGGAGGTAAGCGACGACGTCCCTCTCGAGGGAAAACCCGATCAAATGGCTGCAAATATCCACGGCGAAAACAGTTATGACGCCGGCGCCGGAGATTTGCCGGAAAATGATGATTTAGATGCGAAGAAGAGGGATACCGATGCGGAGGACGAGATCTACACCCAACTTGATGGAAATAAGGTTCGAACTCTTGAAACGCTCCAGCGACCGCTGTCGCATCTACCGCAGCCGGAGGCGCCGGCTGGGTTAACGAGGGATGCTTCTACCGGAGGTGAGGATTACCGTGTCGCTGATCGGTCCCTGTCATTATCCTCCTCGACGGCGATGGACATGACATCGTTTGGAAGATTCATCAGAGACAGGGGCAGTACCATATCGGCGGCGGTCGTGAAGCGGATCTCGTCGCTTAAGGAAGGGGACGATGCGGGGAACACGGTAAAGGAGTTCAATCTCACAGGTTTAAAGGTTATCGTCCGCCTCAAGGACGACGAAAATGAGGCCGGCGACGGAGATTACGGAGACATTAAAGGCCGGATCAGCTTCTTCTCTCGATCCGGTTGCCGAGATTGTGGCGCCGTACGGTCCTTCTTCCGAACAAAGGGATTACCGTACGTGGAGATCAACGTCGATGTGTTCACAGACAGGGAGAAGGAGCTGGTTGATCGGACGGGCGGCATCGCCGTACCGGCGATCTTCTTCAACGAGAGGCTGGTCGGCGGGCTGGTGGCGCTGAACTCTCTTAGAAACAGCGGCGAGTTCGAGCGGCGATTGCGGGAGATGGCGGGGCGGAGGTGTCCGGAGAGCGCGCCCAGAGTTCCGGTGTACGGATTCGATGATGAGGACGAGGCAAGGGAGCGCCGGGAGGATGCGATGGTTGGCATAATTAGGGTTTTGCGGCAACGACTGCCGATTCAGGATCGGATCACGAAGATGAAACTCGTCAAGAATTGTTTTGCCGGGGCCGACATGATCGAGCTCCTCATCCGCCATCTGGATTGCGGCCGGCAGAAGGTACGCTTTCGGGCTTCTTTCTTATTAACTCTCTGTTTTAATTTATGCGTATTAAGTGACTATATTATTAGCATTTAAATTCTTTTTTAAAGAGTTTAAACCGTTTAATTAAAGATTAACGGACTGGCACCTGCAATTCCGTTGCTATGGATCGTAATTTGAGCTCGAATCACCCACACTAACATGTTTAATATTTTGTATTTGAATTTGAATATTCTTTCCTATTACCTGCATGAAAATGAATATGTATTAATTTAATACACGAATTTATGTACATAATTTTAAAATGGTGTTTCTTAAACTCAGTTTTTTCTCACACCGGGCAACACCGTAACGGGAAAATGCATTTAATAGTTTTCAATACACGCATGTATGGAATATCTGCTCATTAAATGTGATCCTAAAGTTGGTTTTGAATCTTTTGATATATATATTTTTCGCTTTTGCATATATACTTTATAGGCCTTCGTCGAGGTTAATATGCTGTAATTAAAGCAGCAATTTTATATTTCCATGTTGGCGCCTTGATTGTGGCATTTTGTTACAGTAAATTCCTAGTTTTAAAGGTTAGTTTAGGTTTAGCCAAACCCCCTTTATGTTTGGTAATTTTTTATATTATATTTTATTCCAGGGTTAGAATTTATTTTTAGTTTAATTATCTTATTATTATTACATTGCAAGACAAATCATATTTATGTTCTAAATTTTTTTTAAAAAGGATTATATGATGTCCAATATATATAACATAATATCTTAGTTGATAATGTTTAAGTTCTGTTTTTGGTGAGTTTTAATGACTTTTAAGAGTTTTAGTAATGTTGCTATTGAATAATTGAACTCTTAAAATTATGGACCAAAATATTTTTATTGGTTGCAGAAAAATCTCAATCATAACTCATAAGAAAGAAGAAGAAATAAAGTGAGAAGAAATTAGCAGGGCTAGAAGACAGCATTAAAAGTAGTATTAGAGATAGAACCCTCATTGGTAACTCATCCACCAGAAATCATTTATACAAAAGCTCATGAGTGAAGAATAAGAATACCCCCAACTTCCGGAGTCATGTTATAGACGAAGAATCTGCATTCAAGCTTTGAGAAAAGTTAGACATACTATGCACGATTGTTTGTTGCGGTCCGCTCGAGGCACTTGGTAGATCGGGTTTGCTGAACCGTCTTAGCCCGTTGAGCGGTCGAGCGCGCAAATAGTTAGAGTTTCACAAAGCTGTGAGAGAGAGATTTTATGACGTGAAAAACCCGTAATCATGGTGAAAAACCATGCGGTCGATTCTGGTCGATCTAACTTTCGCTATTCCAAGTTTATTACAAAGCTTTTTGGGGGAAGACGAGTACGACAAACCGCTACTCGTTACACTTGACAATATGAGAGAGAGAGAGAGCAGAGCACGACAAGGCTCCGAACTTTTTCGGTGGTCTTGCTCCTCCGAGCAAAGGGGAGCGACAAGGCAACGTCAATAATTTATGAAGTCAACAATGAATGTTATGGGGGCAAAAGTGGAGGAAGAGGACAATATTTATCTCGCTTTCATATTCTTCAAATTGTAGAGCAACAAAACTTATTGTAGAGAAAAAAAGCACAAGGATTTGGGAAAAAAGTAAACCTTTGCATATACTTCTTGTGTATGTAAATACAAGTATGAATACACATAAATATGTAGGGAGAGGAGAGGGAAAAGCCCCAATTTCAGTATGCGGGACTATTACAAGTAGAGGAAGAAGGTCCAAGATGGGCCATTAAATGAGCCATTACATGTTCTTTTCTAACACTCCCTCACAAGTTGGAGTGTACACGTCGTAGGTACCCATCTTGGACAAGAACTGATAAAAAAGACCACTTGACAAAGCCTTAGTGAGAAGATCGGCAACTTGGTCTGTAGCCGGGACATGTTTCAGTTCCAGCTTCTTCATTTGAACCTTTTCCCGATTGAAGTGACAGTCAACTTCAATGTGTTTCGTTCTTTCATGGAAGGCATGATTCTTGGCTATGTGAATCGCAGCTTGACTGTCACAGAGTAAGGTGACTGGTGAGGAAAGTTTTACTCCCATATCACCCAGGAGACTCTCAAGCCATGTGAGCTCAGATACAACAGAAGTCATTGAGCGGTACTCAGCCTCGGCCGAAGATCGAGCAACTACAGCCTGTTTCTTACCGCGCCAGGTAACAGGATGACCTCCGAAGTAAGTACAAAAACCGTTGGTGGAATGTTGATCATCCAGGGAACCAGCATAATCTGTATCTGAATATGCAATCAGTGTTGGAGTAGAAGAGGAGGAAGTTCTGTATACCAGCCTTAACCAGGAGCATTCTTCAGGTATCGCAGAATGCATTCGATAGCCTGTAGATGTGACATCTGAGGAGAATGCATAAACCTTCTGACAACCCCAACAACAAAGGACATGTCAGGTCTTCTGACGGTTAGATATATGAGTTTCCCACCAACCGTCGATAGTATTTTGGGATTGGAAGAAGAAGATCTGCATCAGAGGCATGAGCACACAGTTTGTGAATGACATCCATAGGGGTGTTAGCTGGCTTACATCCAGAATATCCAGCATCCTGAAGAAGGTCGAGACAATTCTTTCGTTGAGATAAGACAAGGTCATCAGAATGTCTTGTGATTTCAAGTCCAAGAAAGTATCAAAGGTTCTCTATATCTTTCATTTGAAAAACAGAGTTGATGTGTTGTTTGATCACTTGGATTCTTTTTGAATCATCTCCTGTGATTAGGATGTCATCGACATACACAAAAAGAACTGTTCCTGTTTTGCTATGTCGAGTGAACAGAGAAAAATCTGCCGAGCTTCGAGTAAAACCAATCTTCCGAACAGCCCTGCTAAACTTATCGAACCAAACTCAGGGACAATGTTTGAGACCATAAATTAACTTCTTAAGGAGACAAACTTGGGACTCCTCCATGGTCTCAAACCCGAGAGGTTGTCGCATGTAGATAGTTTCTTGGAGATCGTCATTGAAAAATGCATTCTTGATATCAAGTTGATGTAAGGGTCAGTGATTGTTGAATTTTCACAAGATGCTCAACAAGATTGCCCAAACGCCAAATTAATATCTTTGGAACTACCCAGATCACAACTTGAACAAGCGGAAGACAATTCAAGCAACCAGAGTGCATAAACTGAAACAAGCAGATCAAAAATTTATCAATCTTCTTTACAGGGCGAGGTATATGTGGCGAGACATGATTTCGCCAGTACATGAAAAAACAAAAACTACAATCAATTCGGGCGGACAGAAACACCGAGACCCCGGAGTCCGCCGAGACCGCCCGAACTGAGCTGAAGCCGAACTGAACACGGAGTCCGCCGAGACCGCTAGGTCGCGCAGACACGCCGTTCTTCGCAGAGCTGCCTGCTGCTTCTGAACTGAGGAACAGACCGCCTACCCGCCGAGACCGCGAGGTCGCGCGGACAGGTTATTGAACTGGGAAGTTGATGCAGAAAACTGGTAACCGCT
Organism: Platanthera zijinensis; assembly: GCA_039513925.1. Lineage (NCBI taxonomy): Eukaryota > Viridiplantae > Streptophyta > Magnoliopsida > Asparagales > Orchidaceae > Platanthera > Platanthera zijinensis. The sequence continues at coordinate 8,138,687 of CM077088.1, read as the reverse complement.
GAAAGCAGTCCGCTAACTTCACTGAGCCTGACTGAGGTCAAAACCAAGCTCCTGGTTTCACAGTGCTAGCCGTGTCACCTGCACACAACAACCGGTTAAGCAAATCAACCCGCGCGGATACCAAAAACGAGTATGCAGCCTTAACCCAAGTCCAACTTACTGTTCACTCTGTTGTCAAATGACGAGCCGGGTGGTCCTATTTATAGGTGGGGTGAGGAGTGTGATCACCGCCCTATGAGATAGGCTAACCGCCCCTTGATCGCAGCTAGCACTACCAGTCCGTCGAGTCCGCACCGACAAGCCGGACTCGCGAACAGATCGCCAACCCGCAAGAGCGCCACCAGCTGAGCACCATGCCAGACCGCATGGAGAAAAGGACACAGCATCTGTCCGCACGCACAAGTCCACGACCACAGGCATCTGACCGCATGGAGAAAAGGACACAGCATCTGTCCGCACGCACAAGTCCACGACCACAGGCAAACCGCCCGGTCACAGCGGACTATGCGGACACCAACTCAGCTCGCAATGTCCACGACCACAGGCAAACCACCCGGTCACAGCGGACTATGCGGACACCAACTCAGCTCGCAATGTCCACGACCACAGGCAAACCGCCCGGTCACAGCAGACAAAGCGGAAACCCTGGACTTCACAGAAGTACAAGTCCAGACAACAAACTCGCGCGAGCTCGGCGGACACCAAGACAGTCCGCCAGCTCCAAGGCCAGATCGCTACCAGATTGCGGCTCACCGCAACTCTAGATCAACCGTTGATCGCGCGGACTCCAAGCCTCAGTCCGCACAGACCGCGGACATCATCCCGCACTACTCAGTCAGCCACTGCCGGACTCTACCAGTCCGCGCAGTCCGCGCAGTCCGCGCAACCAATCCGCAAAGACAGCCAACACCAGTCCGCCGATCTCCAGCTCCAGTCCGCGCGGACAGACCGCCCGGACCACCCGGACAACCCGATCACCAAATTTCACTTCACAAATTTCAATAGTGACGGTGTACAGCTACAAAGAATAGGATACTAACTGTGTTGAGCTTGACCATTGGAGAGATTGTTTTCTCATAATCTAGACCATGTTGTTGAGTAAAGTCACGTGCCACCAGACGGGTTTTAAGTTGATCAATCGTCTCATCAGGTGCTTTCTTGATAACAAAGATCCATTGACATTCAACAGTAGTTTGTCCCGGAGGAAGAGAAACCAGATCCCAAGTCTGATTAGCCCAGAGAGCCGTCATTTCTTTGTCCATGGCCGCCCGTCAGCCCGAATATTGAAAAGCCTCCTGCACAAAATTAGGTACAAAAATAAAGGTTAATGAGGTAGCAAATGTTTGAAGTGCGCTTACAAACATGGACAAGTAGAGGAAACGTCCGTCTCAGTTTGAGATCCGTCTTTATGAATCTTTTCTCATAGCAAATTGGTTAAAACAAATGGAATTTTACAGGCATGGATTGTAAGTTAATTTACCTTTGGATAGACCGTTGATGTTAAACTTTGGCGGGTATGAATCATATTCATCATAACTTCCCCATCGGTCACTTCCAGTCGGCATGATCCATTGATAAGATTTGGGATTTATTATTGTATTAAAGTTTATAAATTCAAAGATGTTATATCTCACTCAAAATTCTTGGATTCAACAATGATAAACCAAAATCAGTAAGATTTGATGATCCTAATGAACCTAAAAAAGTTAAATGAAATTTAAATCATTAGAACAAAGCATTGGTAAACTAAAAACAGTGAGCATATATTAATAAAAAAGCCTTTTAAGTCATGCTTGTATGATTAAAAAAACTTAATATTTAAATAGTTGACCAAATTACATTTCTATACATCAAACCGCAAGTTCCATGTTTGTGGAAGTACTTATCCCGAGCTTTTAGGAGTTCGTTTTGAACTTTGTCTTTTATCTCTGACCTGTAGTGCGAGTTCTGCTGATATCTGGTTAGGGTAGGTTGTTCAAAACGGTATTTGTTTATCCAACTCCAATAGTTTATTCAGCAAACAAACGACTTCTGACGCGTATTCTAGCCGATGCCTTCAACCAGTACTAACGACCCACTGCACCTTTAAAAAATTACATTGTCATTTTAACCTATATTTTGATATTTTTCCAATCTCGGTTACTATATTAATATCACAGATAATCCTCCCCATTGCCATGTTTTTTTTTAAACCGGACTAGACTGGTTAGTTTGACCATCTATACTGTGAACAGGCCCCTGTGCTCACCTGGTCATGTGGCCTAACCAAAAAAAGAGTAAATTGAAGATGTGCTCACCTGGCCGAAATTGAAGATTGGCTTATATATACAATTTATGTTACCGCTTATTAGTTATCAGATTGAACAAACTTCAAACTCATAATCAGTTCGGTTTTCAGGTTTACCAACCTTGTAACCCTAAACCGAACCGAATAGGCCGGGTTTTTAGCTGCCTAAACCGAAATCAAACTGAACAGGCTGAGTTTTTAGCCTCCTAAACCGAAACCGAATCGATCGGTTCAAACTTGATTCGATTGGCTCAGTTCAAATCGGTTTGGACGGTTTCGATTTTTCTATGCACACTCCTTGCCAACTGCCACTTTGGGAGCCAGATTTGCAGGACCCCTGCCTTCCATGTGTCATGGATTGAGATGAAATTGGAAAAAAAGATGCTTTTAGCTGAGAAATTCCCAATGCCACATCCGCAATATCCGCTTTTGAAATTCCCAATGGTTGTTCCCTCGAACTGTGTGGATATTAACTTAACATCCGTGCAGTTTTGTTTGTGGCATCTGATCCGAAGGTGCTCCAACTTGAAAATTGCGGCCGATGCTTTTAGACTATGTTTGGGAGATTTATTTAAGGTCTGGTTCATACGATCGTAACCGCTTGATCGGTGAAAATAGGTCCTCCCAAACGGAGCCTTAGTTAGACCTCTCAATCTGGATCACCTCTGGCGTTTTTTAAGCTAAAAATTGAATGTCATTTCTGATTCCACATAGCTGGACAGCATTTGATTGAATTGTTTTTTTCCTGTGTTTTATTAATCACAGGCAATAGACATTGGAAGAGATCTGGCTAGGAGGCACTTCATACACCACGTCTTCCGGTAAATTCCGTTTTATATCTCTACTTCTGATTAGACTTATAAATAAAAGTCTGCACTTTCTTCAACACTGAGCTCAATTTGCTCTATTTCACTTCCATTCTGCAGAGAGAATGACTTTGAGGACAGCAAGAACCAGTTCTATCGCTTCCTGGAGCACGACCCCGCCATCCCCAAATGCTTCAACTTCCGAGGCACGACTAACGATGACGAGCCCAAGCCGGCGCTCACCGTCGGCCACCGCCTAACCAAGCTCATGTCCGCCATCCTCGAGGCCTACGCTTCCGACGACCTCCGCCACCTCGACTACGCCCGCATCGGCTCCAGCGAGGAATTCCGCAGGTACACTAATGTCGTGCAGGACCTGCAGCGCGTCGACGTCTTCGGGATTTCCGCAGACGAGAGGACGGCCTTCTTCCTCAACCTCTACAACGCCATGGTCATCCACGCCAATGTAAGCATCGGCCGCCCGGGCCCCATTGACCGGAGATCCTTTTTCAACGATTTTCAGTACATCGTGGGAGGGTACCCTTACTCCCTTTCAGCCATCAAGGACGGCATCCTCCGGTCAAACCGCCGGTCTCCGTACTCCTTCAGCAAGCCTCTCAGCTCCTCCGACCGTAGGTTAGAGCTGGCGCTCCCCAAGGTGAATCCATTGATCCACTTTGGGCTCTGCAACGGCGCTCCGTCGAGCCCTAAAGTGCGGTTCTTCTCGGCCCAAGGCGTGGAGGTCGAACTCCGGCAGGCGGCGAGGGAGTTCTTCTCCGATGGAGGAATTGAGGTGGATCTTGAGAAGAGAATCGTTCACCTCACCAGAATAATCAAATGGTAAGACTTTGGACTGGGTTAATAAAATATTGGCTTGACTGGGTTAATAAAATATTGGCTTTTGACATTTTGCAACTCCTAAATTTGTTTTTTTGCATTGTCAATATCAAATCTTTAAAATTGACATTTTGCACTCTTTGTGACACTTTGCACCTTCGAACCAGAATTTCAAGATATTTTAAGGGTAGAATCAAAATGCTCATTCAAGCGTATTTAGGATCGAGCAACATCAATAATTTCGAGTGCAAAATGTCAAAATGAGTATTTTTTGTGCTGGTCAAATTTCGGGCTGACTGTGCAAAGTGCCAAAAATTGTTAATCCAAAGGTGTAAAATGCTAATTTTAAAGATTCAGATTGTAAAATGTCAAAATCCTATAGTTTGAGGATGCATATTTCTAGGATTCCATACACAATAGATACTTGTTTCTAAGGAAGAAGGGCTGGATTTGCAGGTACAGCGCAGATTTTGGAGATGACAAGGAGATTCTACAGTGGGTTCTGGGCTACCTAGACGCGAGCAAAACCGGGCTTTTGACACATCTCCTCAACGATGGTGGCCCGGTGAATATTGTCTACCAAAGCTTTTATTGGTCCTTAAAGTTCTAAATTCATAACACAGCATTTTCTGATTTCTTCCAAACATCAATTAAAGGAATCTGATTTAGAAAATGGGGAAAAATAAACTTAAAAAATAGTCATGTATATTTATGTTTCCCGAGGAAGTAGGATCTAGGAATTCCTCAAATGTTATGTGGAGTGGCAATAAATTGACGCCGGAATGTGTACAGAAGCTATGATCCTACTTCTATGAGTATTGTATTATTATGGAGATGTTCTAAATTTTGGGGTTTCCTTCTTGATGAACATTGTAATGCAGAAAAGGGGGTGTTTTTGATTAAAATTTTGAACAGTTTACTTAGTAGGATCAACAAGAGCAAGAGAAACTATTTGAATGAGGATATTTTTTTTAAAAACTTTTTTCTAGGTTTTTATAAGAAAATTGTTAAAAGTATCGCATTTTTTTTTTGCTATGTGCACATTTTTGTTAAAAGCATCGCATTTTGTCTATATGCATATTTTTGTTAAAAGCATTGCAGTAGGCTAAATACACACAAAAATATTATAGTCACCACAAATTTGTTGAAAACAAACCAATTAGAAAAAGTTTCATATATCAATAACTTACAATATGAAATCATCAAAATATAGGGGATCGATGACAAACAATTTGAATATAACATGATTTATATGTACCTGATGAAAATAAAAAAGTATTAGCAAGAGTAACCGTGCGGTCTGCAAACTGTAACCGCCAAGGCCGCACAACTGCTAACCGCAAGCCCTATCCGTTGAAATCGCCAAAGCCATCAAACCGTAAATAGCAGCACAGACTGCCTTATTGAATGCTGATGGACTTGAACAGAACCCGCTGATAGACCGGGCGAAGTGCTCGACTTAACCGCAACCCCGAGGAAGAGACTTCAGGCCGCAGAGACCGCGATCTACTGTATACCGCTGATTGCTAACCCCGAACTGTTTCGCACCAAGCTTTTCACTAATTGCGAGCTGAGTTCTCACTTTTCTTGTTCTTGTTTTGGTATGACGAATCGAGAACTCCTATTTATTAGCGTGAGGAAGAGTGCTGCCACGACTCATAGCGATAAGATAACCACTCGTCAATCCGCGACTAGCATCACCTGTCTGCACAAAACGCGGACACCAGCATCAGTCCCCCACACAAAAAACAATCTATTCGCATAAGCGGAAAGGGCCAGTCTGCCAAGCCGAGCGGACAACAATACCAGTCCGCGTAGACTTGATCAATCCAGCCACGCGTCCTGAACCACTAACGCGTCAATGCCGAACTGTCGGTCTCTGCAACCAGACCACACAGTTCAACGGACTCTGATACCAGAACGCGCAGTTCAGCAGTCTCTGCTCCTGACCGCTCATCACAGCAACAGTCACGCGTGCTGATCCAATCACGCCAGCTGCGGACTGCCGGACTCAGCCATCAGACCGCACTGAGCGGCGGTCTCCGCATCCAGTCCGCGCAAACTTCAGTCAGCAGCTAGAACAAAATCCGTGCCTAGTCGACCTGTCGAACTCTGCGAACTTCAGTAACAGGCCGCTCAACACAGGAGGTCTCGACAAACTATGCAACAACCCGGACTTCTCACAAACCCGTGACCAAGTCCACAACACCAGCGAACTCTGGCTATCAACCCGCATGAGAAGGCTCCAGCGAACTGTGTGGTTAGCCTCCACAGACCGCGCTAACCGTCTACCTTCTTGCGAGCCAGTGATCCTAAAAGCTTCAAGTGGACTGTGCAGTCTCACAATCCAGACCGTCACAGCCGCGGTTAGACAAGCTTAATCGTCCTGTTACATTTCAGGGTGTTTGCTGAACCAGACCACAAGAGAGAACATCCTAGTCAAAACCCGCCTATTCGCTAAAGGCTAACCGCCAGACCGGCGGCGGTCTCTGTGGTCTGTGCGATCTGCCCATTCAGACCGCCCCTACCTCACTTCACTCCCACTTTAACAATTTTAACAAAATGAAACGTACTGGCATAATGAAATAGAGAAAGAAATTTACAAAGATATATATAACTCAAACAAGTGAATGCAACATTTCATGAAGAATAAGCCTTTAATCATAAGGTTCACTTAAGAGAGCATGTTTACCTGATGCAAAATAGACATGTTTAATCTGATTTCTTGCATTTTTTTTTCCGCGAGCATATAGCTTGGCCATTTAACCATAAGGTACCCTAAAGAGAGCCAGTTTATTGGGTTTAGGTTTACCTTGCTGAAAAAAACTGAGCAAGGGAACGCCTATGTGGAAGAAGGCGTTAGATGCGCGGCTCTGAAAAAATGCAGGGGTGCATCGGCTGAAGACCGCAAACAGACGGAAGTGGGGGAGGGGTGGACCTTGCGAAAGCGCCTGCGGAGGGGTGCGGCCTTGTGGAAGCGCCGGTGGAGGGCGTCGAGGCAGCAGAAGCACGGTCAGAGGCCGTCGGGCACAGGAGAGCGGCGGGTTCAGGGTGCGGCTAGGGCGCAGATGCGAAAATTGTTGTGCGCAATACTGCATGCCCTTAGTTAAAAATTTAGTGAGTATTTTAAATCAAAACTTAAGTAAATTTGCACATAGCGAAATTTGCGGTGCCTATAATAATTTGCTTTTATACATTTTTGTTTGTTAGCACGCTCAAAATATCCCGTGTGAATATACCTCAACATTGTTGACTTCTCCACCCTTTTCAGTGAGTATAATGCAGAAATTCTGATTTGTGGGATGATATGGGTGAGCGGACTTCCTACTCATGAGGGCTGTAAGCAACTGTGTTGTCCCGTCTCAAATATTTGGCACCTTTTTTTCATCTTTCTTTTGTAAAAGGCCGACTATTAAAGATGAGACTGCCCTTTAATTTAGTAATAATAGATGGATGAGGTTTTTATTTAAATGAATCCCGGCCTATAGTGTTCAGCTTCAATGCTAGAAATATTGAACTTTGGATTTGATGATATTATTTTGCTAAGCTTCCTAGGATACGACGAGCATGGGCGGACTCAAATAGGGCCCAGCGTGGGCGGCCGCCCACGCTGATTTTTAAAAATATCATTTATTAATAGCAGAATCAGTCGTGTTCAAAAAGCCCGATCGGGTCGGGCCCGATCGGGCTTTGACTTTTGTCAAACCGGGCTCGGGCTCCCTCCAAAAGAGGGAGCCTGATTAGGCCCTTTAGGCCGGCCCGGGCCCGGGCCGGCCTGATTTTAAGAAGGCGGGATAAAATCCCGCCTATTTAGGCGGGATTTTATCCCGCCTAATTAGGCGCCTGCCTAATCATAGGCGGGATTAACGCCTGGCCGCCTGGCGGGATTAAATCTCGCTGGTCTTTCCTTAGCCCAGGGCCGGGCTCAGGCTAGTCCGGCACCCGGGCTTTGCCCGACCCGGGCCGGGCAACCGGCCAAAATGGGGGCCTGGTAAAGGCCCCAAGCCCGGCCCCAGGCTGGGCTTTTACCGGACCGGGCCTTACCGGGCTTTTGCCGGGCCGGACCCGGGCTTTTTGCCCACGACTAAGCATAATGCACAATTTATTTATTTAACAGATATAAAATATAAATATATATATCATGAATAAATTCAAGCAAGCAATTATTTTGGTCAAGTTATATGGTCATGTGTTCAAGTCATATGCATGTCCTACACATTCTTTGCATGTCAAATTTATTTATCACTTTTTAGATATAATTCAAAATAGTAATATTTTTATTTTATTTTATTTTTAGTATCATACACCGCCCACAGAAAAATCTCTGCGTTCGTCACTGACGACGAGACCGTATTTTTTTAAGGCAGTTGTTATTCACAAATCATAAACGTTTATTCGTAGGTTAAATTTTTGTGTTTATAAATTACTATCCGCAAACCAACTTTAAACTTTAGGAATTGATGTTTTCTTCTCCTGAGCAAGACCCGACAACGAAGGAACTTTTCCGACAATCTTTTGAGTATATGTTGATGACTCATCCCATCAATTTGACATAAATTTCATCATTTTGACGTGAATTTCAGTATTTCGACGTGAATTTCAATATTTTTGTTTCCGGAATTATCTCAAAAGGTTGATAAAGATATTATTTCATTATCGTGCACAACTCGTGAGAAAAAGACATTGATTGTTAAAGTTTAAACTTAATCTGCATATAATAGTTTATAAATATGAAAAAATTAATCTATGAATTGACGTTTATGATTTGCAAATAACAACTGATTTTTTTTTTTAAATTAGAGGGGGACAGACTTAAACGGGTGGTGTGAACAATGGGGGTTCTCATTTTCAAATGTTGGCTATATACCTAAAATCTTGGGCAGTGCTTTTAAAATTAGAGATTAACTATATAGAGACCTAAAATTATTGAGTATTTATGTACTTAAATTTTATTAATCAAGAAAACTATTATTATTATTATTATATTATTACTATTTATTATTATTATTATTATGAAGAATTAGTTTATAAGCTTAATTTGGTTTTAGGAATCATAGTTGTGGCTACTTGAGGTTCTTGATGGATCGGACTAATTAGACCGTCTTAGCTCGCAGAGTGGTCGAGCGCGTAATCAGTCACAGAAAAGAGAGAGAGCTGATAAGACATCTTTAACGTGAAAATCTCATTAATAGAGTGAAAAATCACGTGGTTAGATCGGTGCCGACCAAACTTCCTTGTTACTATATGTAGGGGTGAGAGAAGGTGGCGTTTGGAGGGGGACAGATTTCCGCTCACAAAACTAAGGCTCCATTTGGTTCGGCGGTGGCGGGTCGATCCGGCGGGTGGAAACGGAGTGTTCGAACCGGAGGGGGAGGTGGCTGCTCCAAGCGGAGCTTTTTGGGGCGTTTCTCAAAGCGGGCGGGTGAAAACGGAGCAAACGCTGCCGGAAGTTCATTTGTTTACCCTCCTTCCGACGTCGTTTGCCCAAAACGGAGCACCGAAACGCCCAAACAAATAGAGCCTAAGTATTTGTTCTCGCACACGACGGAGAACGTGCAGGCTCTAGAGACTGGATGGACTTCTGCAGGTGCTTGAATGCTGGAGTTGGAAGGTTTTACAGCCGACAGAGTGACAGGTGGACACTGAGTGCTGAGTGCGCGGTGCGCTGGTTGCTTGCTGCGAGGGAAGGAGCGCGCACAATGCTGAATGCTCAGAGACGTGCAAAGACGGACTAAGGCGGTGGAAGAAGGATGAAGATCTTCGAGCGATCTTCGAGGTGCTTGAAAATATTTATGGGCGGCTTCGAAAATCGGGGAGGCTCCGGGCGGAATTCCTGAGCACGTAGAAGGAGCCCGGAAGAGAAAAAATGAGAATGAAGAGGAAATTGAGGTACTATTTATAAGTCACAGGGGTGATCATGCTGGTTAAGCGGATATCTGCAGACCATACTCACCCATTTCATTATTCGCAGGCCAATTTAGTATAGTTCGCAATCCATGTTATTATAATATTTTTGTTACGCACACACCGACTTCATTTCGGTTATTGACACTCATCCATGATAGGTTGTTACGCGGGTAGTTTGTTGTGCGAAACACGTTCACACAGACTTGAGTGCACGTGAGGACGCGGGCTAAGATACCTGCAAAACGTCAGTGAAATACGCAAGAACAACCACAATCACAGACACACAGACGTATACGTGGAAAACCCCCAAATCAGGGTAAAAACCACGGGACGATCGGAGTCCAACCCGGAAAGCCGCCACTAAATAATGTTCAACAATACAATGGTTTTCCCACCGCGATCCACAGATGGATCCTACAGCTAGCACAAAATAAAGACAAGAGAAAGATACAGGTATACCAACAAAGACGACCAAGTCCGAGTCAGAGAGACTCGCTCCAAACTGGTTCTCTGAATTCTCTGCAGTCTTCCAAGGTCTTCCAATATTGTGCCTAGCTGTCCCGCCTATGTCGACACACGACGTCGCAAGCGTACTCCGATCAGTCCGCAACCCGTCAGTAGGTTGCCCCGCTCGAGGCTCAGATGCCTCGCCGCCAAAGTCCACTTGAGGCTAAGATGCCTCCTCGCGCTGACCGCCTTTAGCCGCAGATGCGACCCCAATAACACGTTGCCGATCTTTGCGCCAAGATGCGCACTCTAAAATCGGCCTCCGCCAATGCCGCTCCGGCTCCGCCCAAATCGGCCTCCGTCAACGCCGCTCCCCCGCACACGTGCACCGCTGCCCCGCTACACAAGCACGACGCCAACACCGCCTCCAAAATCAGCCCCCGTACAAAGAGTCGTCGGCGTCTCCGCCCCGGCGACAAACGTCGCCGTCAAACTTCGACTCCGTGCGGCCCCAAGGCTCCGACCACCTCTCCAACTCCACTTGCTCCGGCACGCCGCCTCTCTCACGTTTGCCGGCGAGAAATCCCGGCCTTGACAAGAGAGAAGAAAGGCCAAAGAAATGGATGGTCGGGTGCTTTCCAAGGTGCAGGCGGCGGGCTTGGATCTTCTTCACGGGTGAACAGCAGGGCTATTCTTTAGGTTTTGATTTCTTTTTTTTATATAGGCGGGCTGTACGGGTAGATTTAGGAAGTTGGTTTTTTCCATCTTTTATATATAATTATATATATTTATATATATACCTAATATATATATATATATAATTTATATAATTATAAATAATTATAGTAAATACAAAGCCGTTCATCATATACACGATCCGATCGCTCATGCATTATGTCATGGCTTGATTCATCCCGTTACGAACCTCTCGACGTCCGTCGCCGCGAGTTTTATCCACCTAGGAGGGAGCCCGAACCCAACAATTCTCCCCCTTCCCGACTAGGAGGAAGAGCTCGCCAAATTGGCGACCTCCCCGCAAGAACCATCACTGCAACTTTGCATCTGTCCCGCGCAAACTGTTGAACTCGATGTAGGATCGTGACAATCAAAGGTCACCCGACGCCGCTGGCCAGCAACAACATGAGAACCGCTCTCCTGTCCTATCACCGTCGACTTTGAGACCTGATGTCTCACTTGCCTGTAGCATTTCTTCCCATTGAAAAATCCACGCTGCCCGCGCCACACACCGGTGGCCCTGTCACCTCTGACCTTGTGCTCCCCCGCACCTACAGCTCTAGCCTCCAAACAATAAAGGCTGGACATCATGCTACCACGGCCAATGACCAAAGAACCTTTGGTCAATCTCCATCGTCCGTCGTCAAATTTACTCGCATAACCATCTGCATCCAATCAACCAACAGACAACAAACTGAATCGGATGTCAGGTACATGACGAACGTCTTTGAGCACTAAAACAGAACCTGTACTCGTCTTCAGGTGCACATCACCGATGCCGATAGCTTTGCAAACTGTCCTGTTGCCCATCCTCAATACCCCGCAATCACGTGAGGTGTAGGTAGCAAACTGTGCTCTATCGCTCGAAACGTGTGCTGAAGCCCCCGAGTCCACCAACCACAAACCATCTCTACGAGCGAGGTTAACCGCCACCTCATCACTCGCAAAGAGTGATATATCATCATCATCATAGGCTGTCACTACTGATGTTGTGGCCTCGTCCTGCTTCCCTGATTCCTTCATCTGCAATTTCTTCCAGGCATTGCACTTCCTCTTAATGTGTCCCTTCTTGCCACAGTGAAAGCACTCAATGTCTTTCCGCAGTCTGGACTTGCTCCTGTTAGTCTCTCTGCCATCTCTGCCCTTATCTCTCCCCCTAGACTCAGTGTACAAAGCACCTGAGTGGGTAGAGGGGATACTCTCATATGAATCACCCTGAGATTTCCTTCTCACCTCCTCATTCAGAATCCCACTCTTTGCAATCTCCATAGTCAGAACACCTCCCGGAGACGAGTTAATCAGTGAAACTCGGACCATCTCCCAAGAGGCAGGGAGAGACTTCAGTAACCACAAAGCATTGATCTCATCATCAAAAGTCACCTTCATAGCAGATAACTGATCCAACACTCCTTGAAACTCATTCACATGATCAAGTATAGGCGTGCCCTCCTGATATTTGCACTCACTAATCTTCGTCAGCAGCAAAAGTTTATTCAAGCCCGTGCTCTTCGCATACAGAGACTCCAATGTCTTCCATAGCTCCTTGGCATCAATAATACTCGCCACATGATTGTACACATTGCGTTCCACGAATCGCCTGATAAAGCCACACACCTTGCGGTGTTCAATCGCCCATTTTGCAGGATCCGTATCTTTGGGCATCTCCTCAAAGATAGGCGAGTGCCAACCCTTGACATAAATCAAGTCCTCCATCATCATGTGCCACTCATGATAGTTGGCCCCGTTCAACATCATACTCATCTCAAACCTCGAATCCATCTGCACTCAGTCCACTGTCAACTCTGACCACTGATCTTGGAGCCGACTATTTCAAAGAATGTGACTAGAGAGGATAGGGAGCGGACCAATGGTCGTCACCTATCGCACCTATTCACAAACCCGAAATATCCAATCGACTCGACTGAACCTCTCTCTGATACCACTTGTTGTGCGAAACACGTTCACACAGACTTGAGTGCACGCGAGGACGCGGGCTAAGATACCTGCAAAACGTCAGTGAAATACGCAAGAACAACCACAATCACAGACACACAGACGTATACGTGGAAAACCCCCAAATCAGGGTAAAAACTACGGGACGATCGGAGTCCAACCCGGAAAGCCGCCACTAAATAATGTTCAACAATACAATGGCTTTCCCACCGCGATCCACAGATGGATCCTACAGCTAGCACAAAATAAAGACAAGAGAAAGATACAGGTATACCAACAAAGACGACCAAGTCCGAGTCAGAGAGACTCGCTCCAAACTGGTTCTCTGAATTCTCTGCAGTCTTCCAAGGTCTTCCAATATTGTGCCTAGCTGTCCGCCTATGTCGACACACGACGTCGCAAGCGTACTCCGATCAGTCCGCAACCCGTCAGTAGGTTGCCCCGCTCGAGGCTCAGATGCCTCGCCGCCAAAGTCCACTTGAGGCTAAGATGCCTCCTCGCGCTTACCGCCTTTAGCCGCAGATGCGACCCCAATAACACGTTGCCGATCTTTGCGCCAAGATGCGCACTCTAAAATCGGCCTCCGCCAATGCCGCTCCGGCTCCGCCCAAATCGGCCTCCGCCAACGCCGCTCCCCCGCACACGTGCACCGCTGCCCCGCTACACAAGCACGGCGCCAACACCGTCTCCAAAATCAGCCCCCGTACAAAGAGTCGTCGGCGTCTCCGCCCCCGCGACAAACGTCGCCGTCAAACTTCGACTCCGTGCGGCCCCAAGGCTCCGACCACCTCTCCAACTCCACTTGCTCCGGCACGCCGCCTCTCTCACGTTTGCCGGCGAGAAATCCCGGCCTTGACAAGAGAGAAGAAAGGCCAAAGAAATGGATGGTCGGGTGCTTTCCAAGGTGCAGGCGGCGGGCTTGGATCTTCTTCACGGGTGAACAGCAGGGCTATTCTTTCGGTTTTGATTTTTTTTTTTTATATAGGCGGGCTGTACGGGTAGATTTAGGAAGTTGGTTTTTTCCATCTTTTATATATAATTATATATATTTATATATATACCTAATATATATATATATATAATTTATATAATTATAAATAATTATAGTAAATACAAAGCCGTTCATCATATACACGATCCGATCGCTCATGCATTATGCCATGGCTTGATTCATCCCGTTACGAACCTCTCGACGTCCGTCGCCGCGGATTTTATCCACCTAGGAGGGAACCCGAACCCAACATAGTTATCCACAAATCGTATGACGGAGATCGCGTGGGGATGATCGGACGACGGAGAATCGGCCAGCGGTGGAGAGGGGCCGACCGGCGGTGGCGGTCGGCGGCGAACCCCCGACGGCGGGAGGCCACCCGGGGAGGGAGAGCGGCCGCCAACCGAAGGACGTCCGCGGGTGGTTGGCCTCACCCGTCGGCCTCGGGCGCCTCGGCTGGCGAGGGGTCGGCCGGGTTTGGTCGTCCCATGCGCTCTGGTCGAGGAGCAGGTTGGCCATGCCCGGCGTTAACGGGCGCAATCGCGACGGTTGCCGCGGCGCGCGCACGGTGTTTGGGATCACGCATTTGATGGTTTCTCTCATCACACCCACTTAATTATAGAGGGGCACTGAAAATTCCGGATATTTGCAGCTTGGAATTTTTATAAATTTAGGGCAACCCCATCTAACATAACTAGCCCATAATTTGTTACCTTGATGTCTCAAAGTCTTGAAATCTCTGTTACCCAGCCAATGTGGCCAAGTTGAATAGTGAAAAATGAGAACTCAACTTAGCCCGTGTAAATCTGTTTTGTTGCCCACCTCTTTAATTACTATCAATTAATTTATATTACCCATCATTTGTTCATTTATTTCCTCATGATTGCATTATCGGACATGTTGAGTTGTCTCCACAATTGGAATAATTTTTGGCTACGGTTCTTGCACGGCTACAGTGCCGCGGCTACAGTGCCGTGTGAGTGCCCATTCAGTCGTGCATTCACACATTAAAAATTATACGAGTGTATTGATGTGCAATTCACATGATTTTTCATCCGATTGAAGAGTTTTTTACGTTAAAAAAATTGTCTCTTGAGGGATCCGCAACAATGATCACAACTTCACCGCCTCAGGGCTCAAGCAATTGGGCCTCTGTCCCGCTTTCGAAGACAGCGCTTCTCTGCACCACTATCCAGCACCATAATCAAGAGAAGTGCCTACCAAAAAGGGCAAAGAAATAGTAATTAAGGCAATCATCCAAGCGGGCTGCTACCGCTTGTGGACATAGTTTATTTTAGAGTGAATCGCGTAAATCTGTGTCTTCTATGTTGTTGAATTTATATTCTTTTTTCATTCTACTCTCATTTTCATAACAAATATGATGGCTTTCAATCAAGCCCTTGTTAAAAAACAATGTTGAAGGTTGTTGTGCTTCTAGAATGTTGCATTAATTCATAGCTTATTTCAACCTTCAAACACCAAATTAATTTTGGCTATCTTGTTGAGCAGATTTCCACAACTTGATAGCTTAATATGGTATTACACCAAGCCCTGAAAGTTTTTTGTTCCAAGTACTCATTATTTGTCCATTGAGATTGATGGCCGCTCCACCCTGGCCAATGCCTCAAATTTGGAGAAACTTCGTGCCCCATGTGCGACCATGATCGCGAAGGCGCTCTCCACGCACTGCTCCATCCCCTCGCTCGCTATGAATGTCTGGGCTTTATCTCATCTTCAATGGAGATTCATTAGCAATTGCGGCGATAAAGCGGAATTTTGGCTTTGCGGTGCTCATGGACATTTTTCAATGAATGGAGTGAACCTTAACTTCACAATAATATGGTGGGTGTTTATGGACAAATGGAAATAAGTGAAGTATGGAAGGGAAACAATGGAGCCCAAATAACGTAGTCTGCTTAGATGGAGATTACCTCTTCTCTTTCCCACACACCATAACATTAGCAACTCCTGCTCATTCTACTAACCACCAACACTTTTTTGTCTCATTCACTCAATTATATCAAGAATGTAGAACTCTCATGGGGCCACCTTTGTAAAATTTGTTGAGGTATATTAATATAATGATAACAGGTCATTAACGAGTTTGTTTTGGATCCATTAGACATCCAATAACCCATCGTCGAGGATTTAGGGTTACGCCTGTAAATACCCATGTTGGGGGCAATGTGGAGGTTGTTCCAAATTTGGCGGCCACACGGGATGTTTTGAGTACAGTAACATTCTCAAAGTTTTTTTGTTTCTACGCCCTAGCCCCCTCTCCTGTGAAAATTATCCCGCCGCACGGATTGAAAAAAAAGGGATCACGCCGTTGCCGATTGCTGGAAGGACAGATTACCCCTTGTCCCGCCGCCGCACTGAGATGAATTACTCCCCTCCCGTTTCTCGCCTCTTTCCAGGGCATTTATAGCCTATGCTGCTGGGACCCACTTCTCTGCCCTCCCCCGGTCTGCTCTGAGTCCGTTGTGATTTATCTTCTTGATCGCGCGGATTGCCTCCTCTTGATCGCGCAGTCTGCATCTTCTAGATAACGTTGTTTACCTCTTCTAACCACTAGAGTCTTTTGCTCGTTGTGATCCCCTCCTATTGATCACCGCGATCTCCCTTCTTGACCGCGCTATTTCTCGTGGTCGCCGCGAACTCCTACCGCCCGATTACCCCTTGTCCACTGCGATTTTCTCCGGTCGGCTGCGGCTTGTTCGCACTTCTGCGATTCCTATTGTCCGTTGCGATTTTCTATTTGCTTGGCGCGGTCTTGCTCCTACCGCCGTTCTTGTTTTTTCTAGCCGCTGCTCGTTCAACGCAGTCTCCTTGCTTAAGATTTCTTCCGACTTGCCCCTGCGTGTTGCGGACTGTGTGGTCTCCTTGCTTAAGGTTCCCTGTCCGCTGCTCTCTTGCCGACTTCCTCTTATGCTGTGTAGACTATTCTTCTTCTCCACCCCTTTCTTATTTTTTAGTACTATTTAGAAAAATGGACAAATAAATTCTTAAATTAATTATAAATTATCATAATATTTTTTTTTTTGCTAAAATCAAATTTTTTGGTTATAGAGAAAAATGATTTAAATTGAAAAAGAAAGAATAGCTTGTCATGTGCAGCAAAAACATTTCCCGATAAATGGAGAGAGAGAGAGAGAGGGTAAAAACTTGTTCCAGGCTTCGAGCAGATTCTTTGCCTTCAGCGATGATGCCCTAAATGCTCCATTGTCTCCGTCGGCGCGACATCCGATTTCTCCTCCGGCTTCCACCCGTTTCTCCCCGCGCTAAGTGCTTGCCATCGTCGACAGCTTCCGTGGCTGAGGCTGAGGACGCATTTGACTTTTCCTCCTCCCCGTGGAGCTCCATTTATTCCAGAGGAACTTTTCGAACTAAATCTCGCTCCCTCCATGAAGATTGGGTCTTCCGTGATGAGCCGGATGATTATAGGATTCCCCTCTTACGAGACTGCCATTTGCTGGCAAGACACTGGAGATTGAAGGAGACGCGAATCATTTTGAGGAACATAATCCAAAAAGAAGGTGAAGTTCTTTTTAAAAATATAATCTTGTTTCTAATTCGGCTTTCTAATTCTTCTGAAGTTCTCGTGTTTCATCACAGCTCATTTGTTGTTTGATTTTCCCTTTTAGGGATTGGTTCTGCCCCTTCTCTCTGTGAATTATTGCAGAAGGTCTTCCAAAACCTCCATTATACCTTCATAGTTTGGGATATGCTTGCAAATGTATATGCTCGATTAGAATTGACAGATGATGCTCTCTTTGTCCTTGGAAGAATGGGCTCCATCAACATCCAAGCTTCAATATCAACTTATGATAGTTTGCTCTATAGCTTAAAGCACAATGATAAAATATCTGGTTTTTATGAAGAAATCAAAAATGGTAAGATTTCATCCAGTGAATTCACTGAAAGCATCTTCATTGGCGCTCTCTGCAAGCAGAAGAGGTTGCGAGAAGCATATTCTTTCTTCCTGGAGCTGAGGGAGAGGAAAGTGTTTACACCCTGCATTGTTATATTCAATTCAATTATTTCTGGATTCTCTAAAGGAGGATATGTAGAAATTGCCAAGTCAATTTTTTCCATGGTACTTAAGTATGGTTTGATCCCGGATAAATATAGTTATTCCCCTATCATTCATGGTTTATGCCTAAAAGGATATCTGGAGGAGGCTTTAGAATTTTTTGAGAGAATGGAGGGAGATGGAATTGATCATGACATAGTGACTTATAACATTCTCATAAATGGTTTTCGCTTGCATGGATATATGATGCAGGTATCTAAGCTCATCCACATGTTGGTTAGCAGAGGTCTTAAACCTGATCTTGTTACTTACACTATACTAGTTTCCGCCCATTGTGAGGCAGATAATCTCGAGGATGCCTTGAGGATGAAGAAGGATATGATGGAGCATGGATTTCAGTTGAATATTATTACTCACAGCGTGCTTCTAAGTGCTTTATGCAAAAGGGGTCGTATCAGAGAAATGGAAATGTTGGTTGATGAGATGGAAGATACTGGTTTGCATATTGATTTAGTAGCATACTCAATCCTTATTCATGGGTATTGTAGGGCAGGGAATATCGAGAAGGCGCTTCAAGCATATGAGGTGATGCGCTCCAAAATGTTGATTCCGAACTCTTTCATTCATGGGTCATTTCTTTTGAGCCTATGCAGGAAAGGAATGGCAGAAGAAGCTAAGAAGTATCTGGATAATTTAAGCAGATGTGGGCAGTCCGTGGATGTCATTTTGTATAACATTGTAATTGATGGGTATGTGAAGATAGGCGATATTGATAGCGCAATTGAGTTGTATGAGAGGATGCTTAAGCATGGAGTAACTCCTACAATTGTGACATGCAATTCTCTCCTCTCAGGCTTCTGCAAGATCGGTCAACTACACAGTGCAAGAAATTTTTTTAGAGCTGTTGAACGTAATGGAGTGAAACCTACTGTAGTGACATACACTACTTTAATGGATGCATTTGGTGAATGTGGATTTGTCGATGTGATGCTGGAGTTACTGGATGAGATGATTGGAATAGGTATTACACCTAATGTTGTCACTTACAGTGTAGTAATGAATGGGTTGTGCAAGAACGGTAGGTTAAAAGACGCTTTTGCACTTTTGAAGGGTATGGATGAAATTGGGTTAGAAGCTGATGCAATTACTTATAATACTCTCATACAAGGTTTTTGTGAAATATCAAACTTGAAGATGGCTTTTCATGTACTTAGTGAAATGCTGCACCATGAGGTTTCACCTACTCTTTCTACTTATAATTTACTTACAAATATGTTCTGTCTGGAAGGAAATTTGAGAAGTGCCGAACTTCTTCTGGATGATTTATTACTCAGGGGTGTACATGTGCGTAAGTTTGCTTACAACGCAGTAATAAAAGCACAGTGTGTGATGGGAAAGCCATATAAAGCTATTCTTCTCTTTGAAAGAATGGTAAGAGCAGGGCATGAAGTTTCAATCAACGATTATTGCGCAGTAATTAATAGATTATGTAAAAGAAATTTTGCTGGTGAGGCTATTATATTCTTCAATATGATGCTGCAAGCTGGTATATTTCCAGATCAGGAGCTTTCATATACCATATGCGATGCACTTCTACAAAAATCTTATCTATATTCTTTCTTCACACTGCAATCGCTGATGACAAAACTTGGTCTTCTTTTGCACCCTGGAAGGAGGGTAAATTTATAATGGAAGGCAGACTGCAACTAAGCCCAAACAAATCGACTCTACCAGCAAGGTATGGCTAGCTCTTTCATAAATTTGTTTGACACATGGCATACTGTAGTATTGTTTTTTGCTAAAATTATATTTAGGAGAACTCTACCCTAGCATGTACACCCGTAGTTCTGTAGTTTGTATGGGAAGAAAGAGGCCACTGCACGGTGAGCCAGGAGTCCATGCAGAATGTAACGCCCCTCGCCCTAACACACATGAGCTGGTCAGGTTCTGTTACCGGGCTGCAGCCTAAGCATCCCATGTAACGGCTGGAATGTTTTTTTCGTCACAAAATTTTTAGTGGACCCAAATCGATAAATTATTAAATACTATAGTCCCCATGAGGAACTTACTCCAAAGCAGTTCATGTGTTTATATTTGAGATGAATTTTAAGTTTTATAAAAAAATTTGATTTTTATGAATGGGCTAACCTTAGCTGATTCATTAGCCTATATAATGATATCATATATTAGTCTTATCATATTTAATTGGCCTTATTGGATGAAGCATCATGCTGTAAATTAAATTGGTCTAGCCGGTTGACATGTGGATGGATGTAGGCGGTGCTCATCCTTGATGATATCTCTATTTCCCTTTACTCTCAGTTACCATACTTTCCCCTCTTTGTTTCCTCTAGGGTTCGGCGAACCCCCTTGCAGACGACGACATCAGCGCCTTTTCCCCTTTCTTCCTCTCGAGCGCTCAGACGGAGCTTGGTCGAGCGTGTGCTGCTGGGAAGGGGACAGCCGTGCACCTTCTCTTCCACTGTGAGTTCTCTTCTCATCCGCGCCTGTTTCTCAGTAGCGGCTGGTTGTTGGGCGGGGGGGGGGGGGCGGGGTCGAACCTGCAACCTCCTTGATAAGGAGCCTTCAAGCCACTCCTCATCACCAATTGAGCTGCAGCCCGGTAACAGAACCAGACCATGCTTGTACGTTAGGGCGCGGGGCGTTACATAGAGTCTACTTCTGAGGGCTCAAGCCAACAAAGTGGCAGAAAGAGGTTTCCTCCTGTTTGCTATCAATGTGACAAGTTTGGTCACATAGCTCGTCAGTGCCGTGCAGTGCCACCGGGGAAAACAGCTAGGCAAGCAATGGTGAAGACCGCTAGACCGGCTGGTGCGAAGGATGGGAAGGCGGTGGAATATTTTACATCTTGCCTTGTTTTGTTTTACCTATGTTGTGAGCCCATGTACTAGCTTTTTGTATAATATATGTTTGTGTGTTATGATTTTGTATTCATGATGACCTTGGTATATGGTTGGAGGTTTGGCATATTGATGTTTGAGGTTTGGCATATTACTGTTTCAGGTTAAACATATGAATGGCAAGGATTCCTTCTTTTGCTTTTGAATCTAGTGAGTTGTTTATTCTCTGTGTTGTGTCATATTTGCATTGACCTACCTAGAAGGCTAGAATCTGAATGCAAGCGATTCTTGGATTTGTCAGGAAACTCATGTGTGATATGAAGTTCTTGATGCAACTTGGATGCAAGAGGTTTAAGAAAGGTTGATTGACTGATTAATGGCTTATGGTGCAATTGTTAATGCGAACACTTTGAAATTTCTAAGTAGTAATTGTTGAGGGCCTGAGGCTATGATGATGCACGAACCTTGATGATCATATGATTTGCGCAAATCATTTTGTTGTAGCGTCATCGAAGTTAAATGATAGTGAGGTCATGGCGTGGTCACTACTTGTGGTTTGGTTAGTGATCGAGCGACGGATAAAATTTGCTTTGATGTGGCGGTTGAATGGCCATTTGATTGGTTGAGCCGCCTAAAATGTTTTGTTATGGAGAAAGCATATGTTGATTGTTGGAGATTCCGTATTTTTGTTATGTTCTCTATATTTTATGTTTTGTCCGTATTTCCCTTTGTACTCTTTTTCCTGCTCCTATATATGCAGGAGTAATGCTCAATAATAATTTTTATCTTCCCACTCAACATGGTATCAGAGCTTAGGGCTTCCACCGTCCAGTCTCGTCGAATCTGCTCGTCCCGTCGTCGATTCCGCCAGACTAGTTCGTAGCCTCCTCTTTCGCTAACCTCCAGTCGCAAGTCCTTCCGCCGCGCCGATTCCTCAACAGTCCGCCCATCCTCCGTTCCAGCAGTTCCTTCCCGCAATCTGTCTCTCTTCCGCTTCTCCAGAGGGCTTCGCCTCCAGCGGGAGTTTCTCTCCCGTCCTTTAGTGGCGCTAGTGCCATGGGCTCTTGATTTCCCCTTTCCGGCGTTGCCTCTTTGGTTCCTTCCATCACTATTGGAGTTATGATTCCTTTCCCTTTTTCTATGAGGGCAACTCTTATCTTGTGATACCCTTTGGGTTTCCGTGTGGCTTCACCTCGATTTCTATTCAAGCTTTTTTTTTATGTCTTCAAGTGCTCCTTACTTCACGCTTCATGACTTCCCTTCTCCCCGAGGCGGACTTGCACCTTGTGGTGCGAGTCTGCCCTAAGAGGCTCCCCTCGGGGCCTGTCAAAAAGTTAAGCGCCTGGCGAATGTGCCCCTACTCTATTATTAGTCGTATTGGGACAAACGCCTACTAGCTCGATATTCCGACAAGTATGAGAATCCATCCAACATTTAATGTCGAGGATCTGACGCAATACTATGAGCCTCGCGAGTATGTGGTCCTGAGCAGTGGAGATACTCAGTCGTCCCCACCCCCACTTTCATTGCCTTACCACTCTCATACTCCACCTACGTCTGATAGCCACTATAACCAACTCACTGTTGACACCCACCCGCCCGGGGATTTGTCTTCTCAGGTTTCATCGATGACACTGTCGATTGCAATGAGATTCACCACTCGAGAGATGAGCGATGGGAGCATCACATAGTTCAGACCCGCAGCTTGTTCCTGCCTCAAATGGGCCATGCTGTCGCTACTTGATACATTGGCGTGACCGCCCCGATGCAGATGACGCTTGGATACTTACAACAGAGCTTGATCGATTCGCCCCTGTATTTCACTTCAGCACGACCGTCTCCATTCACCGGAGACGACGACTTTTCAGTCAGGGGAAGTTAATTGGCGAGGACACTCTTCCGCCGACGACACTTGGACGACTTCCGGTGGACCTCTTCGAGTTGTACCTGACATTCATCAAGAGAATTCCGATCCCAATTCATCGTGAGATGAATTCTTTCAAGCCGAGCAGATTGATGCAGAACAGAGACGAGTACGAGCTTTGGGCCCGTTCGGGGCTGATTTGACAACTTACCATATATGGCGTGCTCGAATCGGCGATCGGACTCCGCAGATGTGTTCGGATTCGCGTCGCGAGTCGGGATCATATATTACTTTATATATTTTGGTTTATTATTGTTATATTTAAGTGTGTTTTTCCCCCGACCAATCATAACTGTTGATTGGGATGCCCTGGTCTTTTTATTATTATAAGTAGAAGTGTTAGGGGCTGAACCAAGACATTACGGAATTTTGGAGAGTCTTCTTCCCAGATTCCAACAGTCGCCCCTCGGTGTCGACGCCGTGGAGCCCTAGGTGACGATTCCTAGGTTGGTTTTTTTCCCCCTATCCTTCCCCTAGCTCTTGCCATCATTTTCCACCCCTCTAGCCGCTGCCAGCCCTCCAAAGCACCCACCAAACTCGGCGGCCTGCTGTTCCTAACATGTGTCAGCCGTCGGCTTCCAAAATCCCCACCGCCGGCCTGAACCCACCCCGCTACCATCGCTACAGCCCAGATCCCCCTCCACCGCCGCCCCTACCAGGCCGCAAATCCCCCTAACAACAAAGCCCTCTTCCCCAAGCCGCCTTCCCTTTTTGGCCGCAAACCCTAGCCGCCACCCCTCCCTTTTCGTGGATCCACTTCCCCGTCGTCTCCTTTCTCAAGATCAGTCCAGATCTGAGAAATTCAGTCCCCGATCCGTCATCCCCACCACTCATATTTTCTTTTTAGCTCGGATCCGCTCCCAAACATTGAATCCACCCTTTTCTTGCCCGGATCTACTCCCGCGTGGCTAGATCTATCTATTTTCGGCCCGATCTCGTCAACTACCGCCGCGGACAGCCACCGCCATCATTTCCATGCCGCCGGTTTCTCGTTCGATCGCCGATCTACGCATCCAGATCCAAAGTTTTCAGTGTCTCGGTCAGCCCGCTACTTTGATGAGTCCTTGTTGTATTGGAATATTTGAATCTTCATTATTATTCGTTTTTTGTGTGTGTTTTGCTTGGATTAGCGCTTGTGGAACTTTGTTACGATTCACTAATAATTTGCTGGAAGGGTATATTCGCCGCGCGCTTGGCCTTGGCCCTCCGAGCGGAGGAAGGACATTACAAAATTGTTAAATTAAAGGCTAGTTCCTTGTTCTTTAATCATCTTGCGTGGTGTTAATATTTTTATTGCTCAAAATTAATCATCGCCGTCACCGACGGTTGCATTGCATTTAGACTAAGGTTTGTGTGTCGCATCTATATCTCTCCCCTAGTAGCCTTGATTTTGTGCACCCCCATAGCCTACCCTACATCAGCTTCTATTTCCATTCCATCCGTCTCCAGACAAGTTAAAGTACCCTCCTGTTCAAATACCCAAGAGGCCAGATAGGCCATAGGAAGGGAAAACCTTTGCCCATAAAAAGGCTGGGGAGAATTGATGAAAAAGAAAAGCTAGAGGTGAAGAAACAATGACTGAAAGAAGTGCCAGGTTGATAGGCACCCCCAGTCCATGCTGTGCAATCCCTTTCTGGAGGACTCTTCTCCTCCAAAGTAGCAATCGGTTTTTGATAAGGTATTCTATCTAAAGAAATATGAAACCTCTTCCATTCTCTAGTTCCGTACTTGTGGGATAAGATCCAAAGCTTCAACCATCACCCTATGAGCTCCCAAGGTGCCATTTTCTGAGACACATGAAGTTGTTGTTCTCCCCCAGGACAAGTGGGAGCAAATCTAGGCTGACCTCAGTCAGACCTACCTAGGATATTATTATGGGTCTGTGGTGGATATTGCCGGAGGAATGTCCGGAGGTGGGGATGATGGTGGCGGAGATACTACCGAGCCTTGACCGCGACTGCCTAAGCGGGGAATACTCGAGAGAGAGAACTTCCAAGATCTCTTTTAGGGTGAATTAGACTTTCTTCATTCATACCAATACAAGATCCACTAGGTCCTTTAAATAGGACTTACAATCGACACGAAAAGGAAAGAACGCCAAAGGAAATAACGACAAACTTGGACATGCGACTAAAATGTTACGTTTTGAAATTATTTTATTTTATGCTCGTATGGTTGTAACTTGTAACTCTTATATATAGAGGAGCATTTGCTTGTTTCAATAATACAACATAATTTTCTCCTGAGTTAACAATATCTTTTGATAAGAATTGTCAATGGATGATCTTCAACTTCATAGAGCAGCTGATTACCTTTTCAATTCATGATTTTTCGGAGTGGTAGTAGTATTTGTCTATGATTATTGAATTTTTAACATCGTTCATTTCAATGTTCTTGAACACAACTTTCTTCGCCTAGCCACTTTCACCATATACAAAAATTGGCATGAGTAATGAAATAATATACATTATTGATTTCATTTGTGCTCACAGAAAAGATTCAACTAAAAAGATTCATCTATATATAAATAATGTTTGTTCTTTTTAAATATTATTAATTACTTAAACCTCCTCTATAAGTTATTATAATTGCAGGTTGCAACCCTCTATCATTTGAAATTACAAAAATATTCCATGTAAGTTTACATTTCATAAAAATCATGCAAAAAATAAGCCCCCATGGTTGCTTCTAGAGTGGTATTTTTGTGCATGCATGTTACAAAATGTAAATTTATCCAACTTACATGTAAAATCAAGATAATTGATGTTGATTTATACATTACAATGGCTTGGTGATGTTGGGTAGGCTACTTGGGTGTACAATTGACATGCAATCCTAAGTGAAGTACCGGGAAAAGTAAATCTAATGTCATTGAACACTATACGACATGCATGCAAAGCCCGACGGAGAAATCAAAATCAGATAATAAATAATTAAACCACACTTAGATTATTTTAGCAAAAACAAAATAATTTCTTTAAGCAAACAAGCAATGGTTTTCCTCCACGTGGAGGGCCAAAGCAAGAGCGCGGGACAAATTAATCATGCAAATCACAAGAATAATCCAAAGTAAGAAACTATTATTCAAGAGATCCAAACAAACATGAAATCATAACATCATATATTAAGAATGAAAATTGAAATTTCATACAACATGTAACAACTCACAATGCAAGGGGGTAGGGTGGAGGCCCGTTGTCCCGACTGTTGAAACTGCGATCCAATGGTGTAAATGGTGGCTGGATGGTGAGATGGATGCTGGGAGTTGATGGCAATGGACAGGGAGGGGTTTGCTGAATACAAATTAGAGTAGGGGATCTTTGATGGTGGTTGTTGGGTGGTGGTTCTGCTGCAGGAAAGGGGCGGCAAGGGGCTGTTGGTGTGGCAGAGGGTTCAGGTTCAGGGGTTGGACGTGAAAACAATGGAGAAAAGCTCAAATCTAGGCTTGCTGGGCGGAGATCAACAATGTAAAGGGGCGGCTGGACTTTTGTGAGGCTTTGGAGGGTGCGGCAAGTGGGCTGGGCGTGTGAAACAGGGAGGGCAAGCCTAGGTTTTAGTTCTACTTCCTAAGCGTGGAAACAGAAGGGAAGGCGTAGATCTGGGTTTGCTGGGTGGAAGACAAAAAATGTGCGGGCAGATTTGAGTTTGCTGGGTGGAAAACAACAAGGGTGTGGGCGGATCTGGGTTTGTTGGGTGGAAAACAACAAGGGTGTGGGTGGCGGCTAGGGCTTAGGGAGGGGAAAATGAAGGTTAGGGCTAGAAGATACTTTGGGAAGGAAGATAACCACCTACGAGTCGTCACCTAGAGTTTCACGGATTCGTCACTGTGAAGGGATGACCGGATTTAGGGATTCATCTCTCCAAATTTTGCAATAGCCTTCAAGTAGCCCCCCTACTCTTATTTATATTAAAACAACATTAGGAAATCCCTTGCATCAACGGCTATGTGACGTCTGTCCTGCATCATAAAATGATCAATTGGTAATGAGAGTTCCGTTGAAAGACTCTTATCTAGGAGGTAGGATGTTCGATCCTGGGCCTCAACAACTTGTTGCATGACACATGGTGCTGACTCCATGGCGGAGAGCTGGTTGGGGTGTATGGTCTGCGAACTTGATGAAGTATTTAGAAAAAGAATATGTAAAGGTCCGTATATTTTGGCCCATCATAGGTCTTCTTCCTCTTTTTGTAATAGTCCCACATCTTGAAATTGAGACTCTTCTCTCTCTACTCTCCCTATTATTCATATTTGTATTTACATGCACAATAAGTATATGCAAAGGTTCATAAATTTTCCAAGTGTTTGTGCTCTTTTTCTACATGGTATCAGAGGCATCGATTCCTCTGGGCGGTCTCTGATTTTCTAACCGCAACTCTCTGTGCGGTTTTCTACACGCGATCCTTGGCGGATAGAAAGTTTCTAACCGCAACCCTTTCTGTGGTTTCTTATCCGCAACATTCGACAGATAGATTTTTTTTTCTGACCGAAAGGTTCTCCTTGTGCTGCCCTCTCATCTTCTGGGTTCGGATCTCCTCATTTTTATAGACTTCGTTGTTGGGTCTCACCGTGCGGCCTGTTTTGTGTCCGCCACGGTCTGCTCGATTTGTTCTCATCCTGTCCGCTGCTTTCTTGATTCCGCGATCTGTCTCTTTAGCCACTGCAGTCTGTTCTTGCCTCTAGTCGTCGCGGTCTTTAATCCCTTACATCACTGCGGTCTCTTCTCAACTCGCTGCTCCTCAGTCTGCCGCGGTTTCTTCTTTGCTCGCTGCTCTTCAGCCCTCCGCGATCTCCTCTCTAGGTGCTCAGTCTGTCGCAATCTCTTCTCAGCTTGCTGCTCAGCCCGCCACAGTCTTATCTCTGTTCGTTTCTCAGCTCGCTGCTCCTCAGCCTGCCGCGGTCTCTTCTCAGCTCGCTGCTCCTCAATCCGCCGCAGTTTCTTCTTTGTTTGTTGCTCAGTCCGTTGTGGCCTTGCCGGTTAGCCCGCTTCAAACCGCGCTGAAGTCTTATCTACTCGTTGCGGTTTTGTCTCCTACTCGCTGCTTCTTGGCTTCTGCTCGCTGACGGTCTTATCTACTGCTCACTGCGTTCTTTTCCTAGCAACTGTTGCTTGTGTCGCCTGTGTATTGCCAATCCTCCAGCCCTTCTATGGCTGCCTCTGTTCCTGTCCGCGGTGGTCTGTCCGCTTTGCCTGCTTGGCAGATTACCCGTCTTGACGTTAGCCGCCTCTCCTAGCCGCCAGACAGTGTTGTCATGGATTTTCTACTGATTCTTCTCCTTCAGCCCGCTTGGTCCGGGTCCTGAGCTGCGTGACGAATTGAGAATCACCACCATCTCCCTTACTGGGAAGAAGAACTTTGTTGAATGGGTGCATTCTGTCCGCCGAGTACTTCAGTCAAAAGGACTTCTGCATCATCTAACTAAGGATACTCCTTCTGCACCTATTGATGACTGGCTGCGTGACGATGACCTTGTTCAAACTTGCTTCTCAACCCTCTTGATGGAGAACCTTACACCATGGTCATGTATCATGAGACGATTAAGGCGATGTGGGATGAGCTCCATTCACTATACTCTGACAAGGATAGTCTCCAACATCTGTACGACATCATCACCAATCTTCAGACCGTTGACTCAGACAGTGCTGCTGACTTAACATCTTTTGTTGCTCGGTCCAAGTCGCTGGTTGAGGCCTAGATTCAGCATCAGGCCCCGACTACGGATCTAACTGCCCAGCGTGCTCAAAAGGAAGCTGTTGGTATTGCCATGATGATAGCTCGTGTTCCGCCTCATCTTCATAGTGTTCTGGCTCAGATCCTCTCATCTGCTACTATTCTATCATTCTCTGATGTGTCCTCTATGCTGTTAAAGGTTTCACCACCTCCTGATGTTATCAGCCCTCCTTCAGCGGCCCTTCTCCAACAATCTTCTGCGCCATTACTCCCTCTCCCTACCTCTACTTGTGGGGGCCGCACATGCTCTCAAGGGGAGGGGCCGAAATTGCCGGTCGAGGCCTAAGTGCTCTTTCTGTGGTAAGGATGGACATCTTGAGGCGACTTGATATCGCAAACATGGTCCGCCTTCTTGTCCCAATGCTTCTGTTGCCGCCCTAAGCCCATCTGCCACTCGTGCTGATCTTGATGAAGTCCGCTTACAGCTCTAATAACTTCATGGGTTGCTCTACAACTCACCTGTCTCTGTTGCCTCCGTCTCTCATGAAGGTATCGCTTGTTTCTCCACTAATCTGCGTTGGATAGTGGACTCAGGTGCTACTCATCATGTCACCTCCTTGAAGCCACCTTAATACTTGGATTTTCCGCATCCCAAGTTTATCACTGTAGCCAATGACAACACCGCCCATTTCTACGGCTCTGCTGATATAACTCTAAATCCCTCTATTTCTCTTTACTCGGCTCTCCTTGTCCCGGGCTCTCCGTTTAATTTACTTTCTATTAGTCGTCTCACTGATGATTTGGATTACTCTGTCACATTCACCTTTTCTTCGTTTCGTATGCAGAACCGACAGACGCATAGTATCATTGGTAAATGACGACTGCATAGCGGGCTCTACCTTCTTGATGTCTCCCTCACCGTTCTCTCCTCTATCTCCTCTGTTGACTTACATCGGCGTCTTGGACATGCTCCTCTTCTAATTCTCAAGAAGTCCCTTCATGATGTTCATCTTCCTACATTTACTTGCGATTCTTGTATTTTGGGGAAACATCTTTCCTCTTATCCTCCTCATTGCACCTGAAGCTCTGCTCCTTTTATGTTAGTACATTCTGATATTTGAGGCCCGTATAAAATAAGAAGTATCTCTGGTTATCGTTATTTTCTCACCTTTATTGATGATTATTCTCGAATGACATGGTTGTACTTCGTGATCGCTACGAGATTCCGCGTGTATTTCAAGATTTAATTCTTGAGACTCGTACTCAATTCTCTGACAAAATCAAAACAATCCGGATGGATAATGCTCGAGAATACACTAGTCATGAGTTCGATAACCTCTGCTCTGAGTTAGGCATTATTCATCAAACGTCATGTGCATATACTCCTCAACAAAACGGTGTGGCTGAGCGTAAAAACAAGCATCTTCTTGATGGTGCTCACTTTCATGATTCAAATGCACGTTCCCAAGACGTACTGACACTTTGCGGTTTCGATGACGTGTTATCTCATTAACTGTTTGTCATCCTCCCTACTCGACAGTGCCACCCCGTTCAGCCTCCTCTTTCCTTCCACTCCTCCATTTCCCTCTAACACCTCGAATATTTGGTTGTACCTCTATGTTCATTTACTTGGTCCTACCACCGACAAGTTTGATTCTCGGGCGGCCAAACATATGTTCGTTGGTTATTCCCGTACTCAAAAAGGGTATGTTTGCTACTCTCCCACTACCCGCAAGGTGACTGTTTTGGCTGATGTTATCTTTCTGGAAGATCAACCGTTTTTCTTCACTCCACCGTCCTCCCCTCCACCACCACCCTTACCAAGACCCGTCATCCCAGTTACGTCTCCTCCACCACCACCAGCTCCGCCTCCTCCACCATCTCCTCTCCTCCCCTTCCCAGCTCCGAGTCTCCACCAGCCCCATCTCTTCTTCGTGTGCATACTCAACAACCTCCCCGCTCCGTCGCCCCGCTGTAGTTGGATTTAACCTTTGGCACTCTGCGACCTGTCGACCCGGCTTCGCCCTCCACAACCCATCCTCTACAAAATTATGTATCCTTACATTGCCTGAACCTGGTGCTTCAAACCTTTGCTTCCTCATTATCCTCTATTTCTGTCCCTAACTCTGTGCATGAGGCTCTTCAACATCCGGGCTGCCGGGCGGCCATGAACGAAGAAATGACGGCCCTCTGGGCTAATCAAACGTGGGATTTGGTTCTTCTTCCTCCAGGACAGACTACTGTTGGATGTAAATTGGTCTTTGTCATCAAGCATGTTCCTGATGGGACGATTGATCGACTTAAGGCATGTCTGGTGGCGCGCGGATTTACTCAACAATTGGTTTAGATTATGAGGAAATATTCTCTCCAGTGGCCAAACTCAACACGGTTCATGTTCTCCTCTCCGTAGCTGTGCATTGTCAATGGTCCTTACATTAATTTGATATCAAGAATGTTTTTCTCAATGGTAATCTCCAAGAAACTGTCTACATGCGACAACCTCCCGGGTTTGAGACCACGGGGGAGTCCCAAGTTTGTCTCCTTAAGAAATCGATTTATGGTCTCAAACAATCTCCTCGGGCATGATTCAATAAGTTTAGCAAGGATGTTCGGGTGGTTGGCTTTACTCGGAGCTCGGCGTATTTTTCTATGTTCACTCGACATGGCACAACAAGAACGGTTCTTCTTTTGGTGTATGTCAATGACATCCTAATGATATAGATAATTCAAAAGGAATTCAAGTGGTCAAACAACACATCAGTTCTGTTTTTCAAACAAAGGATCTAAAGAATCTTCGATACTTCCTTGACCTTTTGATCGCAACAGAAGTGTTGTCTAAACCTTTTTCAGGATGCTGGATATTCTGGATGTAAGCCAGTTAACACTCGTATGCACGTCAATCACAAGTTGTGTGCTCATGCATCTGATGAAGATTTTTTTCTTCCAAATTCAGAATACCATCGACGTCTGGTTGGAAAATTGATATATCTAACCGTCACAAGACCTGACATATCATTTGCTGTTGGGGTTGTCAGCCGGTTTATGCATTCTTCTCGGGCTTCACATCTACAAGCCGTCGAACGTATTCTGTGATACCTGAAAAATGCTCCTGGTCAAGGACTGGTATACAGAACTTCCTCCTCCTCTACTCCAACGTTGCTTGCATATTCAGATGTTGATTACGTTGGTTCCCTGGATGATCGGCGTTCTGCCATCGGATTTTGTACTTACTTCGGAGGTCACCTTGTTACCTGGCACAGTAAGAAACATGTTGTAGTTGCTCAATCTTCGGGCAAAGACGAGTACCGTTCGATGACGTCTGTTGTATCTGAGCTCACATGACTTGAGAAGAGTCTCCTAAGTGATATGAGAGTAAATCTTTGCTCACCTGCCACCTTACTCTGTGACAGTCAAGCTGCGATTCACATAGCTAAGAATCCTGTCCTCCATGAAAGAACGAAACACATTGAAGTTGACTGTCACTTCATTCAGAAAAGTTCAAATGAAGAAGTTGGAACTGAAACATGTTCTCGCTACTGACCAAGTTGTCGATCTTCTCGCTAAGGCCTTGCCGAGTGCTCTATTTTATCAGTTCTTGTCCAGGCTGGGTGCCTACGACTTGTACGCTCCAGCTTGTGGGGGAGTGTTAGAAAAAGAATATGTAAAAGGCCTATATAATGACCCATCATAGGCCTTCTTCCTCTTCTTGTAATAGTCCCACATCTTGAAATTGAGACTCTTCTCTCTCTTCTCCCCCTATATATACGTATTCATACTTGTATTAACATACACAAGAAATATATGCAAAGGTTCACAATTTTTCCAAGTGTTTGTGCTATTTTTCTACAGAAACAAAACAAACACATACAACGCAAGAAAATAAAGCATTCAGATGACAAGATTTTATTGAGGTTCCCCGAAAAGTGGGTACGTCTCTCTTCCACAGCTCTGTGGGTTAGCATTGCCTCTTCCCAAGGCGACAAGTCTTTTTCATTGGAGATTCCAACCCAATGGATATTTTTCTCCCGAGATTCAAACCTTTAGCAACTCTTTTGAAGAGAGAGCATATAACCCTTTACAGTAAAATTGTTTGTATTGTTGTGAGTGCTTTTGATCAAGTAAATGTATCACCAAGAGATGTGATGATTAGCTGAATCCAAGAAGAAGAGGATTCTGATTATTTTGACAACTTTAAATATGGTCCTGTTTTTCATTTTAGACCAAGTTCCGAAAAGCATTCGCAGTGGAAAAGCTGGCATCTTTCTTTCTTAGAAACTGCAACTACTATATTAGAATTTGACAAAAAAACTTTTATCTTGATCAACGATCAGTGAGTGCTTTTTGGTCAACGATCGTTGAGTGGATGCCTTCTCTGGGAGGACAATGCGATCAACGATCACTGATTTTTGATCAACGATCTATAATTGTCCTTCTTTGTCTTCAAAAAACTTTCTCTAAACTTGAGCCAGTTATCGGTGATCGTTGAGCTAGCTTTTCTCGTCTTCAAACTGTGAGCTTTCTAGTCCCCGGTCAGCCAGCCATTAATGATTGTTGAGAATTCCTTCAGATCATCAAACTGTGACCAGTCTGGTCACTGATCAGAGATTGTCGGTCAACAAATATTGATTGCAGAGGTTCTTTCGGAGATCTTTTCTTCAACTAAGCTTCACTTCCTGAGGCCTTCTTAGATAGATTAAAGTTACATCTTCACCTAATATTTTGAGGAGTTTTAACAACATCAACAAATAGTTTTACCGCATTAAATCAATATGAATATTTTCCAATAATCTTCCCCTATTTAATGAAGATAAAGTTGTACAAAGGTTCATGAAAAAATAAAATAAAATTTTCTTTACAACTAATCATTCGTATAACTAAGTTATATTGAGGTAACTCCCCCCTAAACAATAGACCAGGTTTCACATAAAAGATGTGCATTGAGCTATTAAAAAATTATAACATTCATTTACATTGATAAATAAGACAGAAGAATACAACATAAATTTCATAAGTCATAAAGAAGATCTTGCAAAACTTGAAATATGCATTACTTAAATATGCCATCAGTTACATGACTACATGAGTAAAAAATCTTTTTGCACAAATAAATTTTCTTCTTAATTACAGATTTCTCAAAAGAAAAATAAGCATTCTTCTTTTTCTTTGATCACCCTTGACCTCAGCGGCTTTAGCTAGGGCAGTTTCATCTTTTGCTAGGGACCTGAAGAGATTTGTCTTGGAAGGATCCTTGTGATTAACTCTTTCAAGCAGCTTTTTTAGTCATCTTCTCCAAACAAATCTCCTCCCAGAATCTGACATTTAGGAAGGATTGAGATAAACCTGAATCTGGTCCCACTTCTCTGGAGGTAGAGAAGGAGCCTCAAGCTTGGTAATGAAAGGAATTGTAGGTGGAGCAAGAGTCAAAGCAGGACCTCTTGACTTTGGGCTTTTGAGTGGGATATAGGGATAGAGGAAGAGGAATACTTTTTTCATGTACTTGTCCTTGTCAAACAAGGAAGATATCTTGGAGGAAAACGTCTCACCAGAAGGGGAGGGTGCATCAAATACAACAACAACAACTACACTCAAGCCTTTATCCCACTATAATGGGGTCAGCTATATGGATCCTTTGTCGCCATTGTGCCCTATCTTGTGTCATAATCTCAGTAATGTTTAAGTACATCATGTATTTCCTTATAATTTCATTCCAAGTCTTTATTGATCTACCCCTTCCTCGTTTAGCATGCCTAGTGACTAAACTCTCACAATGCCCAACAGGTGCCTCTGTGCCTTCTGAGCTTCAAGGGAATTCTCTTGCATTTTTAGGGCTTCCTCAGTGACCTCCCTGGCTATTCTGGTAGACGTCTCAGTTAGGGTCTCCTCACTTCTAGTTTTCCTTTCAGCATCAATCTTCCTCTGTTCTCTCTAGTGCCTATTAAATTTCCTGAACTGTCTCTCTTGTTTATATCTTTTCTTCTCCTGGGAAGTCTAGCCTAGCCAGGGCCTTTTTATACCCCCTTACCATAGGAGGAAGTTTTAGCTTTGCTGGATATAGAAGGGAAATTCGGACTTGCTCCAAGTCTTTCCGAGTTTCAACTCTTGACTTGGGGGGATCATCTGACTTAGGTGGTTCAGCTTTCTGAAAGGTGTTGATGGTTTCTTCTGGTGGGATGACACACTCTTCCTGAGATTGAGCTTGAGGAGAGGAGGGAATTTGTTCTATAGGGACCACTGAATGTTTCTCTAGCTCTTCTTGAGGGATCTGAGCCTTGGGATTCTCTTGCTATGGGGTTCCAGGTTCTTCCCTCTCATTCCTTGACTTCTTGGTATAGGTCACTACGATTGGGGGTGGTGGAGGATCAGGAAGGGATTCTTCTAGAAGGGTAGAAGAATGGGCTTCATGGGAGACTTCCTCTTGGGTTGGGGTCGCATCACTGGGACCTCATTAGCTGGAGGTGCTTGGGAATTAGGTGGGGGCACTTCTGCTAGAAGGAGCTCTGAGAGCAGTCCCTCAAGTACCATATCCACAGAAGGATCAAGAGGTAGTTCTTTAGTAGGAGAGGGTGCCTGAGATGTAATGGGAGATTTAATAAGGGATGGGATCCTGGACACTCTCCCCAGGAGAGGTTGAGATAGAACACTCTCCCCTTGATAATAGGTTTCTCCCCCTGACGTGGAATTCTATTGGATATCAACAACCTCCTAGACAACAACTCTGTCACCCTGAGAAAGTGGATCCTCTTGGACCTAGACAAAAGCACTCCGCCTTTTGCAGGAGATCCATGATCACATGCAAATCCTTCCTAATGTATAGGTTGGTTGGAAGATAGCAACAACTTGGGTCTTAAAAACTTTCAAGCCCTGATTTAAACATTATCTTATTAAGTAAGCTTCAAATTATTAATATAACCTTTTTTTGCCAGGCATTTAGGAAGGGGCATGGAAAGCAGCTTGCTCCTATGCCAGCCCTATGTCTTTAATGATACCCAACGGCAAAACATACCTCTTACGACCCATCACATTCTCTGGCCCTTGTAAATCTGATATTTCAGTAATGGTGAGATTGACCTCATTAATAATAAATAATAAATCTTTCATTTATCAAACTATCACATATGTGGCTATATATATTCTCAACATATATACAGTAAGTGTAATTAAGTTATATACAATTCTTCTTCCAGGTCAAGGGAACAATGAGGCCTCATCAGGCACATCAGATTGGAACGGAAAAATCAAAGGCGTTGGATCCTCTTCAACAATATAAACCATCTTGCTGTGTCAGGAGGTTCTGGAATAATCAATGGCAATGGGAATGTCTGGTGGCAAAAATCACGCAAAGTAGATAAATCCCAAGTAAGCTTATCAATGTTTTATTAACATTTTATTTGGTTTTTAACATTCAATATGCATTTCATATTCAGAAGGAAGTCCAGGGGCTAAACTAGGAATCTCAAAAGGGGGGGCAACCATTCGAGAAATTTGGTAAACTTGTATTCAATGAATACATTGTTTGAATTTGATTTTCAAAAATAATGAAGTTACATGGCGGCTTATTTTGTGTGCGTGAGGAGCACTAATTAAAAAATTTAATCAAATGAATATTTATATATCTAGTGTACATATCTATATTAAAAATTATTAATTAGAGAATCACATAAATGCACTAATTAGAAATCATGATTCCTAAATTCCGATCTTGTGAAAATCAGTCCTCCACAAAGCTCGCTCACTTTCATCTTTCAAGAAAATCACAACCCCTCATCTTTGTCGGTGGTTGCTTTGTTCTCGCATCCAGCTAAGTAGGTCTTTGATTTCTATTATTATTTTTGTTTCAAAAAAAATTCTTTGTATATATTTAAAGATCAAACTATGAAAAAATGAATAAATATCTAAAAAGTATTAAAACATACTACTTAACATATTATTTCCTTTACGAGAAGAGTTTATTGATCGACCTTGATCTCGTGTACTCTTAGGGTGTATTAAAGAAGACACAATTAAAACAAGCAAAATTACAAGAGTTGAGTAAAAAAGATGTCGCGCTATATCGTGTCGAAGATGGGAGGTAGTGTTTCTTTCAGAGATTCCGAAGAAATCGTGCTCCTAATTCCTAAATCCCGCTCATGTGAAAATCGGCCCTCCACAAAGCTCACTCACTTGACGCAACACCTCCTGTTTCAAGGAAATCGCAACCCATCATCCTTGTCGGTGGTTGCTTTGTTCTCGCATCCGGCTAAGTATGTCCTTGATTTCTATTGTTATTATTTTTGTTTCAAAAAATTTCTTCGTATATATGTAAAGATCAAAATATGAAAAAAATGAATAAACATCTAAAAATTATTAAAGCATATTAATTACTTAGCATATTGTTTCCTTTAAGAGAAAAGTTTATTAATCGACAATGATCTCGTGTACTCTTATGGTGTAATAAAGATGAAATTATTAAACAAGCAAAATTTGCGCTATATAGTGCCGAATAATGGGCGGTAGTGTTTCTTTTAGAGATTCCGAAGAAACTATGAGTAAAGAAGGTGAACTTGACGAGGTCAAAATTGATTGCAGCTATTTCAACTAGATTTACATATGTCCTCCACAAAAATTAATTAAACCAGTTAACTCATGTCAAAATTGATTGCAGCTATCTCAACTAAATTTCAAATGAAATATTTTCATAATTTGCGGTGCAACCTGCAATTATGATAACTTTCTGAGGAGGTTTAGGTAATTAATAATATTTTAAAATAACATGGCATATATTATTTATATATATAGATGAATCTTTTTAGTTGTATCTGTTCAGTGAACACAAACGAAATCAATTATGCATATTTTTTCATTACTGATGCCAAGTTCAACATTTTATATTTTTGCATAGGGTGGAAGTGGCTATGCGAAGAACATTGTGTATTCAAGAACATTGAAATGAACAATGTAAAAAATCCAATAATCATAGGCCAAAACTACTGCGGCTCCGAAAAATCATTAGCTCAACAGGTAAATGATCAATTGCTCTATATGAAGTTCAAGATCTTCCCATTGACAATTCTTATCAAAAGTTGCAATTAGTAAGAAAATTATTACTTTGCTCTAAGCAGAAATCAGCACTGCAAGTGAGTAATCTGCAGAACCAAAATATCAAGGGAACGAACAAGTGCTTCAAATTATTCAATATATTTTAAGTGCAGCGCAACCCTTACATGCGGTGGGATACTATTGCAGGGAGTCAACTTGGTTAAAACCGGCGGTGATTCAGCTAAGAACTTATGTTATGCGGACGAAGAAGGGAACAGTCATACCAGCACCATTCACTTGAAGAGTATTGGAAAATCATGTCTCTTGATATTGGCAAAAATAACTCACGAAATCGGACCGGAATCGAATGGTTTGGATCAGTTCGGCTCTGGTTCCCATAATATCAGAACCGATAATTTGGTTTGATTTTCATTTCCATTGGTCAGGTACTCGGAACCGTCCTAAGATTTGAAAATAAATGCTAAAAAATATTTTGTAATAACAGTTATAGTCGAATGTTTTGATATGTGAAAAT
This sequence comes from Platanthera zijinensis, assembly GCA_039513925.1. Lineage (NCBI taxonomy): Eukaryota > Viridiplantae > Streptophyta > Magnoliopsida > Asparagales > Orchidaceae > Platanthera > Platanthera zijinensis. The sequence continues at coordinate 8,100,686 of CM077088.1, read as the reverse complement.
GATTGAGAATATAATTGTATTGTTAATGGAAATACTTTTTAACTCGCGTAGTTGTATGACTTCAATATTGTAGAGAATCATGATTCAATTATTTTGAGATATTAGTAGCTGTATGAGTCATTTTTTATTATTATTTTGTGACATTGGTAAAACCGTGAATTGAATCTGAATTGAGTTCAGATCCGGTTCTATACTTTACGGTCGTGGGTTGGTTTTGGTTCCAAAAAATTGAAACCAAACCTGTACTGTCATCTTCTTGATTTTGGGTGAAACTGAATCGATCTGAGTTGCACTCATAGTTGCAGCAAAGATGCTTGTCACTCTGTCAGTGTGGGTTCGGGAGAAGCTGAACTCTTGATACTCGGGTTGTCCTACGTGTAAATATTTTAGAGGTGAATTTAGAATTTAGGTAGTGAATTAAGGAATGCATGCATCATTACCCTTAATATGGAGATGAACTCAGGAAGCGGGGGGTGTGCTGCACTGTGCAGTGCAGCACATCGAACGGTGCGATTGCATCTATCTCGCGCACGCATCTTGGCGTGAATGCTGATGCACTGACATCCATTAGATGACGCACTGGAGGGTGCAGTGCATCACTCCTCAACTTTTTCACTCTTTTTGTGTGGGTGCCTACCTACCTGACTGGTGTTTAAATCATGGAAATTACCAATGACCCTGCCTAGCTCATAGGCTTAGGCCTAGTCCAATAATTGCAGAAAATAATTCTCTACTACCTATACAAAAACTACCTTATAACAAATTAACAATACTGGGCCTGCTGGGCCCCAACAACTATTGTTTTACGGCCCAAAAGTTCCTACTATCATAATTTTAACTTGTCAATAGTCACGAAGCTATTCTAGCCCATTAAGTGAGCGGTTTACTGACAGATTATTATCTAGCTAAGCTCATAGCCACGTGTCACGTTATCCTCGTGATCCGTAACGAACGGACGATCTTGGACATAGGCACAATTCCCAAAATTGTTTTTGTGGTCAGTGGCTCGCTAATAATAGGAGCCCCACACGCCCACGGGCGGGGCGGCACTAAATTGACCAATTTGTCCTCTGCCACTAATGAATCGGGCCTATTCGTTAGCTAAAATACAACGCACGTGAACTGCAAGGGTATTTTCGTCAAGTGCGCAGGCTAAATTGCAGAGAAATTATTGGCTCGGAAGCTGGCTTAGGCACCGAAAGTTATTACGTCCGGGTGCGGGGGCAACCAAATTGTGCTTGCGTGCGACTATGGAACATTGGAACCTTTATCTTTTTAGTGTTCCCTTTCTGTAAATTGCGCCCCTTAATGGCTCCATGCGGCTACAATTTCTCTCACCTGGTTCTAGATTTCGGAACAAAGCCCGGTAGTAATAATCCTCCCTCGGCATGGCTGAAATTTACGGATTTTAAAGGCATGGCTGATTCCCGCAGCCTAGCCGTGGCCCTCCCAAACGGCACGCAATCGCGACCGAGGAGGATCCGCCCCACCAAATGACTGCAATACGACCGTGACTTTCTTTGACAGGGTGCATCCGCTGAGGTTGCGAGAACGATACCGCTCAGTCACAATTGCACGCCGTTTGGTGGGGCCATGGGGAGTATATAGACTTCCTTTGCTGAAATCCGTTGCGCCAAACCTGTACAATCTCATATTCGCGGAGTGGGGGTCCCCCGGTAGACGCAAGGCTTGCTATGCAGTTTTAAGCTTTGTTTAGGGTTTTGTACTCTTGGAGGACAATTTAAGATGAATCTGTGTTTTATACTAGTAGGGGGATAAAATATTTTTCTCCCCCTGGCCCCCTCGGAGGGTCACCTAGCCTCGAGCTCGCCCAGCTCGTCCCAGGCCGCTGAGCTCGCCACCTAGCCGCCCTCGCCCAGGCCGCCAGCTCGCCCAGGCCGCCATCTCGCCTAGTCGCCGCACTCGCCTTGCCGCTCACTCACCCAGGCCGCTGCCGTCTCGCCTAGCCGCTCCCCCGGCCGCCAGCTCTCCCAGGCCGTCGTCTCGCCTAGTCGCCGCACTCGCCCAGGTCGCCGCCGTCTCGCCTAGCCTCTCCCCAGGCCGCCGTCTCGCCCAGACCGCCGCTGTCTCGCCTAGCCGCTCCCCAGGCCGCCGCCGCACTCGCCTTGTCGCGCCCTCTCCTAGGCCGCCGGCTCGCCTAGTCGCCGCCGTCTTGCCTAGCCGCTGACTCGCCCGGCCTCAGCTCGCCTTGTCGCCTGCTCGCCCGGCTTGAGGGGCTGCCCCTGGTGGACTGCATTTAGCTGTTTAGAACAGCGGGATTTGGCTGTTGGCAGACCAATTTAGGGACATTTTAGTAATTTTAGGGTAGCAAGATTTGGTTATTGGCATACCATTCCCAGAAAACTATAAATAGATCCTTGAAGGGGCCTTGAAGATTGCTTCTTAGCCACTTGAATCCCTCTGTTTTCTTTCTCCAAGGCACTTAGCTCAAGCATTAGCTAAGGAGGGGGAGACCTCAAAGGTCTTCCGGGTGTGAGGTGAGACCTCCACGCTAGAGCCAAGAATCTGTTTCTAGCTTCTTGAGCCTTTGACCTGTGACGTTCTCCTGAGTGTAGTAGGTGTGAGATCACCCCTTTCTTGAGACCCCGAACTTCACGAGAGACCAAATTTTTGATTTCAAATATCTGACCATTAATTGTTATAGAATATCAAAAATATTTCAGCCAATCAGTAATTGTTACAGAACATCAAAAATAAATCTTAGATGATGAGTATAGGACAAACAAAGATTAAAAGTATGCTACGTGGCACTATTCCATAGTGGCCGGACGCATAGTTTGGTCCGATCAACCTACTTTTTTTTTGTATAGGACGATCAAGATTAAAAATATGCTACGTGGCGCTATACAATTGTGGCCGGACGCAGAGTTCGGTCCAAGCAACCTATTTATTTTCTCGAACGTCGTGTAACGCCTATAAACTATTCAAATTTCAAATAATATAATAACAATAATAATTATTGTTATTAGAGGCCAACCTCATGCGGTTAGTAGAGAAGAAAAATATTCATTTTAAGTAGCATTGGAAATTAAATTTCTTATAGAAATTAAATATTAAAAATTTAATTATATGTTATATTCTCAATTCCATTGGGCAATTATGGAAGGATAGGAGTAATATACTGTTTTAATGAAACAAATGTGTACAAAAATAATAAGAGCTTATTTTGGTATATATATATATATTGTATACTCGTAAATATTTGTGGGTGGCCTAGTTAGCATGGATGTCACGTAAACAACTTAGAAGGTGACGTACACCTAGCACAAGCAAGTCAGCTTTACGATGGAGTTTATAGAGTGAATTTGTCACATTTCACAAGCATGATTCGACACGTTGTGGTTGATAAATGATCACCACATGAGTTTAGCGGGTTCATTCACGAGAATAATCGATAGGGGTAGACTTAGGACTGCTTACAAATCAAATAATTAGTTCAAATTTGAATATTGTCTCTATTACAAATATTCATGAATAATTTACGAATAATAGCAATATATTATATATGAATTTGATCATAATCGTCCAATCAATGTCTAAGTCTACCGCTATCATTTGAAGTGAATTTGAATCCAAGCCCGAATTTGAATTTGAATTTGAATTTGAATACAGGATTTTGGGATAAATCCGAATTCAAATATTTGAACGAACTCGAATCTAAATCTCTCCATTCTATGACAAATTTTGATTCGATTCGATTCGATTCATAAAAACTTGTGCCGCTAGTTGCTAGTGTCCCAAAAGAAGAGTTTTGAATGTCAACAACCAATTAAATTTGTATTTATGACTTCATCGCTACATTTATCATATGAGTTTTTCCACTTGTAGGTAAGATCAGGTTAGATCTAAGTTGTTTAAAGATTGAGGGGTAGTTTTACAACATAAATAAGACCAAGTCTATTCACTGTCTTTAAAACTCATAATTATGTGATTCATCTGTCTTTAAGAAAGTAAACTTAGGTTATATCTAAACTTACAAATTAAAAGTTCACTTTTATGCATGCAACAACATAACTGTGTAGTAGCATCTGCACTCAATTGATAAAATATGCATACATTATCAATCACATGTGTGTTGTCATCATGCACACGGTTGATGGTGACACAAACAATTACACATGCACACAATAAACTGATGACACAAATATTACGCGCACAAGAGGCATCACATTTAGGCTCTGTTTGGGGGGACTTATTTTCACCGGTCAAGCGGTTACGACCGCTTGACCGGTGAAAATAAGTCCCCCCCAAACGGAGCCTTAGTTAAACTCCACTATTTAGTGATCGACTTTGTAGAATGTAACATATTTTTTTTTTTAGCTTCAATTCTCAAGTATTTGGTAAGTATATAGATAGACCGGCTCCTCCAATGATCCTTCATTCACTGAAGATTTGATCAAATCTCAAGGAAGATTTATGAAAAACAAAACAAAATATTTCAATATATTAAATGTGATAATGTTATATGCCGCTGTCAATTTTGTTTTTATTATGAACAATGGTTGTTGGCCGTTTTCGCACAACTCTCTAATGCTAAAATGAATCTCTACGGAGTCGCAGCAAGTTGATTAGCTAAGCCATAAAAGATTATTATTTCTTTTCACTTGCAAATTTTCTGCGACACCAGCAAATTTTTTGATTCCAAATGTTAGGACACAAAAGCAGCCTCAGTTACTGATTCCGTGGTCAGGCTGCTACTCTGATCCAAAAGCTAAAGCGAAAAGGAGAGAAATAACTACAAACGGGTCTCAGGTGCTTCAGCAGTGAGGTTTCATCACGTACCCGTAAGTTTCGAAAAAATTTCCTCTCTGCAATCAAAAATGGCTGAGTGAGATACGAGTAAGGCACCACTCGACCTGAACCTGACTAGCAGGGGGAGGGGGATTGAAGACTTCAAGACAACACCGATTGTTCCCCCCAAAAAGAGGTGTATTTCCTGGTAACTTTGGAGTCCTATTTATATATAGTCAAATCCTTGGGGGAGATGTAGGAGAGAATACCCACCCTTTGCAAGGTTGTCTCCGCCGACCTAGCGATTATGAAAAGATCTTGTCCGTACTGACGAGATGTCACCAATTATCGTGTATCTTGCGAGTAACTGCGATACTCGCACTTGCCCTACAAATACTCATGTTGGCTGACTTTGTCTTAACCGTTGACTTTGACCCTTGCTTACATGGCAGAAATAGAACCACTCTGGAGTCTCGAGTCTTGACGATTGTCCACTTTCAAGTTTCAATCATGCATAATCTAATAATTTACAACATTGATCAAAATTCAAGCTTGAATCATTGAATGTGTGTATGTGAGAGGCAAAATTTTTGCGCCCACATCCAAGACTCTGGGTCTGGGATGTTCTCTATAGAGATAATTTTGATCTCCATAGAGATTGAAACCGGTTCTCCACTTCTCTACGTTTTTTTTTTGTTTTTTGTTCTGAGTCATCAATCTCCGGTAGGTGTGTGTGTGTGAGAGAGAGATAGAGCTGACGCCTCTGTGCAGCTGTGTTGGTTACCTGAATCAATTCTGCTAAATCGGCCTTGTTTGCATTTGTTTGTTTATCTCCTCGGTTCCCTGAAGGAAACGTCGTGGTGTGGGCTTGGGGGGACCAGTAGTACTAGTAATAAAAGGGAAAAGATGCCTTCCCAATCTCCATCCAACAGCGTTATTAAGAGGAGGAGGAAGAAGAAGACTGCAGAGGCAGCAACATCAGCCTCTCCAACGTCTCTCTGTTCTTTTCCACATCCTCCCTCCTCCTTCGCTGCTTCCCCCTCATCCCATTTTCTGCAGGTCTCTCTCTCTCTCTCTTTTTCCCTCTCTCTCGGCCTTCATTCTCTGCCTTGTCTCTTTTTGAATAAGTTATTGTCCGGCAATGACTCAGAGCTAACAATGAATTGAATGAAGGCCTTGTTTCTTTTTAGTTATTTATCACATGTGTGTTCTTTTATTTTTGGGGCTCTGTCTCAGATTATCCATATGAATGTGACAGAGAGAGCCATAAACACCAATGTTTTAGCTTTTTATAGAGCATTTTATCATGGCCGGGACGTTCTAATCAAAAACTTGAGGATATAGAAGCTTGAATGCATTCTTACCCCCCCTGTTCTTGCGTTTTTCGACAGTCCTTTATTCCATTGATGTGAGCTGGAGGCTAGCATTTTTTTTTTTCAAATATTAAAGAGCAATAAGGTGGACTGTAGCACATTAATGATGATGAGCTACTCCATCTTATAGTTTCTCGCCTTGTTAATTTTTCAGCTTGTCATTCTCATTCTACCATTTTGGGCGCCTATTTAAGGTAAACTCTGGTTCCGGCACTACCTAAGGAACTAAAAAAGTCATGAACTTCAAGAAAAATCGATTTTTTTTCCATTTCTAATCCTTTTCACTCCATTATTGCATCTTTGCAAGGTTAATCATTCATGGCTTTCACTCCAGTGAATTTCTTTTTGAGTCATATTATGATTTATGTGCAGTTGCTTGTATAAGTTGTTTTCATCATGAGTGAGTTTCGTCACAGTAATGATGACATGATTTCCTCATTTTTACTCTTTCTCTTTCAGATTATATAAGGGCGTAAAAAATTTTGAACAGCCATGGATGTATCAGAGAGTGTTACCTTGGATATTGAGAGCCTCAATCTGTCTCCTAATATGTCTTCTGGAAGCCCTCAGATTACTGTAAGTGATTAAAGAAGAAACATTTCTTGTACATATTCATTGTTTTATGTTGTATTTCAATGCTTGGTAGACTAACAAATTGAAGGTTTAGATCTTTATTTATGATCTCACTATTTCATGAAACTTGAAAAAAAACAGAAAGTCTTATCCCGGAAGGGTTCTTCTCGACTGGAAAGGAGAAATGAGGAGCAAGAAGGGGAGGATTCATCCAAAAAGCTCGTGGTTAAAGGTATGAAGAATGTTATTCTATTTTAGTTGAACGGGTCAACCACTCAAAGCAGCATGCTCATGCTTTTAAGAATTAGCAGGAAGTGAGAAAGTTTTTGCTAGTGCTCTGTTTTGCTCTACTGTATTATACCTATTAAACAACTTTTTGGAGGGGTTAAAATAGTGTTGAAGGCATTTGAGCATATTGAGTTTAGTCACTCACATGGGAAAAATTGTTAAAATCTAAAAATATCAATTAACTATCCCTAATCTTAAGTTTGTTATTGTTGTAATTGGGATTTGTTAGTGCATTAAGGCCTAGCTTTGATCTTAGTTATGGCTCTTACTCCATATCAAGTCATGTCATACGCTGTCTGAACTCAGTCGGATTTTGACTCAAGGTGGCTTTTGGTACATTCTAGTATTCTACCATGTCTTAGTTAGATTCAAAGGCAACTAGCTTTACCAAAGCTCAGAACATTTTCACGTAGTTAGGTTGAATCTTGACATATAATATACGGCAATGTTGAAAAAAAAAAGATTTGATAGGGACTGACAATGGATGTGGAGATCTCTCAAATGAGAGTGAGAGATTGATTTGCCCATATTAAATTTAACTTTTGTTGCGGTCAAACTCGACATTCCGGTCGGACCAGATTAACTTAGACCGTCTTAGCACACGGAGCGGCCGAGCACACGCACAGTCACAGAGAAAGAAAAGCTGAAAAGACAATTTTTTTTGACGTGGAAAACCCTGCAAAATGGTGAAAAACCACGTGACCGGATCTGTGCCGACCAAACCTCAACTAGATCTGAGCGCTGTTACAGGGCTTTTTCAAAAACTCGAGGGCGGCAGACCGCCTCTCGTTACAATAATTGGAGGGAAAGAGAGAAAGGACTCGGAGGGTGACATGCCACCGTTCACATAGCTAATTATTTCTTTGTGTGCTGCGGAGAGCGATGCGCTCGCTGTATTTTTGAGTCCTCTGATAGTTCTTGGAGGTAGGAGCAGCTTGCTGCACTCGTTCTGATGCGTTGAGTGATCAAGGTTTTTCCTCAACGCACTCAACTTTTAGGGTTTTAACTTTTCGTAAAGAGGCGGAAACTTCATCTTCTTCCTCTCGCCATTATTGCAGAGCCTGAAGCAGAAGTTCAAAGAGCTGATCTAAAAGTTCAAACTAGTTAGCTGTTGCGATTTTCACCTGCAACAACAAGTTCAGAGAAATCTCTGAGGAAAAAGAAGCAGCCAAGGCTAATCCTAGCTGCAGCAAGATAGCTGCTGCGATTGTCACCTGCAACAGCAAGTTCAGAGTAATTTTCTGAGAAAGAAGAAGAAGAAGAAGAGCATGTTTGATATCTGCAGAGAAGGTTAGCTGAGTGAAGAATACACAGAACTGTTAACTCATTTGTCTTCATCAACAAGTTCAGAAACCTGTGTTTCTGAGTTACTTCCAGCACATGCAGAACCTTCTTGAAGATCATCCATCTTGCTGAGGCGTTGAGTGAACTGCCTTCACTCAACGCTTCTGTACTTAGCCGATTTCCATCTTTATGAATGCGTTGAGTGAGTCTTCATCACTCAACGCTTTTGTACTTTGTCTGTCTTCTTGATGAGCCGTTGAGTGAACTACCTTCACTCAACGCTTCTGTACTTAGTAGAATTTCTTGATGAGCTTGCGTTGAGTGATCTGTCCTCACTCAACGCATCTGGACTTATACAGATTTTTTATCTACATCTTCTTAAGCTTTTACATCACACTGGTCTGTCAACGCTTTTTTCTTTGGGCGTTGAGTGAGTTGTTCTCAGTTCTCACTCGACGCTTTTGTACTTAGCCAAAAATCTTGCTTGCCAATGCTGAAGCTTTGATAGACTGAGCTTTACTCGACGCCTCTTGTTATATGGCGTTGAGTGAACTGCCTTCACTCAATGGCTGTGGACTTAGCCGCATATCTACTTTGCAAGCTATTGGGCTTTGACTGTCTATGATTTACTCAGCGCTTTTTGACATCTGACGTTGAGTGAACCGGCTTCACTCAACGCCTGTGGACTTAGATAAATTTTCGTCTTTCTAATCAGTCAGGCTTTGACTGCCCTTGCCTTACACGACGCATCTTGACATCTGGCGTTAAGTGAACTGTCTTCACTCAACGCCTGTGAATTTAGACAAATTTCTGTCTTCCCAGCATTCTTCCTTGTGTCCACCTGTCACTGTCACTTAGACAACCTGTCTAATCTTGTTCTAAAGAACATCTTGCACACATTGAACTTGACCATACATCAAATACAATTATGCTCTTTGTATTGATGGTGATTGTTGAAATTTGTGAAGTGAAAGTGGGTGATTGGGCAAACCGAGCGGCTTGAGCGGACTGTCAATGCGGACTGATGGAGCAGGCTGGCGGTCTGGTGTTGGCGGCCTGTAGTGATGTTCTGGAGGTTGCCGTGCGGTTTGGGGTAGAGTTCGCCATGCTGGGCAGACTTGGATTTGAGTCCGCCTGTTTCTGCGACCTGGCTTGTCGCCAGTTTGTTTTGCGGGTTTGGAACTTATCCGCGGACTGCGCGGACTGGTTGCGAGTCTGGCAGTTGGCTGCTGGCTTGGCTGCTGAGCGAGTTGGAGCCTTTGGTGGCGGTCTGTTGTTGGAGCTGGCGGTCCGACTTCGTGTCCGCCAAGCTCGCGCCATATGTTTGACGGGTTGCTGGACTTGGTCACAATGGTCCAGGGTGTTCGCGGTATCCGCAGTGTCCGCTTGTTGATCGGGCAATCTGTGCTTGTTAGTCGTGGACTTGTGTGTGCGGGCTGGTGCCGTGTCCGCGTGTAGCATGCAGACTGATGCAGTGAGTGGGATGTTACTGTGTTCGCTTGCTGTGCAACTTGTGGACTGGTGCGGTGTACGCCAGGTTGTCTAGCGGTTTGGCTGGTCCGGCCTTGTTCTTGTGGACTCGGCGGACTGGTTTGTTAGCTGCGATCAGGGGGCGGTTAGCCTATCTCATAGGACGGTGATCACACTCCAACCCGCTCCTATAAAATGGACCCCCTGACACCTCATTTGTAACTGAGTGAACAGTAAGTTGGACTCGGATTAATTGCTGCGGACTCGGTTTTCTTATCCGCGCGGTTTGAGCAGGCTTAACTGGTTGCTGTTTGCAGGTGGCGCGGCTAGCACTGTGGAGCCAGAAGTTTTGTTCTGACTTCGGTCAGGTGCAGTGAAGCTTGCGGTTTGCAATCGGCGGCTTGCCAATTTTTCTCTGCTTCATCTTTTCCAAGTTCAATAACCTGTCCGCCGGACTCGGCGGTTAGGAGGTCTGTTCTTCAGTTCGGCGGCAGCTTGCAGTAGTCAGCGAATAACGGTGTGTCTGCGTGACCTCGCGGTCTCGGCGGACTCCGTGTTCTATTCGTCTTCTAGCAGCAGTTCGGGCGGTCTCGGCGACTTCGACAGACTAGACGGTCTCGGCGGTCTCCGATTCTGTCCGCTCGGATTGATTCTTGAAATTTTTCTGTTTTCCATTGAGTACTGGCGAAATCATGTCTCGCCACGTATACCTCACCATGTAAAGAAGATAATAAAAATTTGATTTGTTTGTCTTTTCTGGTTGCATCTGGTGTTTGAGCTTGCTTTCCCAATTTTCGCTTGATCAAGGTGAGATCTTGATAGCTCTGTAACGGCCCAGGCCCGGCGCAAGGCGGCTTAGTGGGACCCAGCTGGTACCGCTACAGAGGACTGCAGTCCGTACACCCCAACCCCTCGCTGTGCCTGTTTCTCAGCGACAGTGGGTTGTTGACGCTGGGTTTCGAACCCATACGCCCTTGATAAGAAACCTTCCACAGTCGCTAAGAAACAGGCACAGCGAGGGGTTGGGGTGTACGGACTGCAGTCCTCTGTAGCGGTACCAGCTGGGTCCCACTAAGCCGCCTTGCGCCGGGCCTGGGCCGTTACAGCTCTGAGAATATTAATTTGGCGTCAGACTATCTCGCTGATTATCTTGAGAATTTCAACAGTGATGTCTCTTCAAATTCAGGGAACATTGAGGGCAATATTCTCAACAACCATGATCGCTATTTATAGGTCAGTTTCATGACACATTATGTGCATATTATTTAATAATTTTACTAGACGCAGTTTTTCTGGCTACGCATTTCCCCCACTATCGGAGGTCATGCGGACGTAACCGACAACGACGATTGCTGTAGCGCGATGCGATGGTGGAGAATCTATGACGGCGAAGGGGATGGCCGACCGACGACAGAAATGGCCTGCCGGTGGAGGCCACTCGGTGAGGGAGGCCGGGCGATCACCACAGGGCCATCCGTCGAAGGCGGCCTAGAGGGTGCTGGGATCTGGGTTGCTAAGTGGCCGCCCAATCCAAGCAGCAAGAGGGCAGAATGGCCTGGAGGCCATCTACCCTCTTTGGGAAACGACGCCCCCCAGATCTGGGCGGCCGGGAGGCCGCCCTATCCGGGCGGCCAGAGGAGCGGGGCGGCCTGGGGGCCATCCGCCTCCTGCAGCAAGGAGGGCCGCCGACCGAATCGGGGCTGCCAGGAGGCTGCCACATCCAGGCGGCCAAGGGGGAAGGGCGGACGGAAGGCCGCCCGTCTCCAAGGGAAAGGTTGCGCTGCGCGCGACCAGGTCTTGCACATGCGCGCAACCCCACTACTGCTCACAGGCGCGTACACACCCACTGATGCACGCAGCTAGGGCCACGCGAGTGCGCGGCAAGACCACGCGCGGTCGGGCGTGGCCGCATGCATGCGGTGTTTCCAGCCATGCAGTGGTTTATCTACACCCTTGGCGGTTGCGCTGGTTTGGTCGGGGTTGTCCTTTGGCTTGAACTAAACCACTCTTAGGGGGAACCCCATCAACTTTAATGCTCATTTAGGCTCAGTTTTGAGCGAATTTTTTTGCTCTGATGAGTTTGGACAAAAACGATCATAAAATGTTTGTTCGTCATAATAAAGGTGGATGAAGTTCTTTAGGTGTGGCCTAGTGTTCACGAGTCGTTTATAACCACCGTGTTCACGAGCATTAATTAACTCTCTATCTAAAAACTAACTGAAAATGAGGCATGCGATATATCAAACAAAAAGAAAACCATGGGTTCTCTCTCTCTCTCTCTCTTCACAAATCTGCCAAGAGCAATATAAAACTATTCAAGATAGGAAATGCTGTTAAATTTTAAGTATGTGTTAGGGTATTCCAGAGTGCATGTGATCAAGCATAGATAACCTCTGATAGAATTAGGGTTGAATGCGTGTTATTCACATAATCAATAGGTAAATATATACATGTATAAGAGAGGGTGCTCACAATACCCAAGGTGAGCCTAAACTAACTCAACCACAAGAATGTACACACTATACCCCACAACTCATGGGGGATCATACACCCTAGAGTTTGGACAATATATAGACATGTTGGATCCTCGTCTGCGGTTTTGTCATCAAATCGGCAATCTGATGCTCGGAAGGAACAAAAGGAGCAGAGTGTCACGACCATAATGCTCACGTAGGAATAAAGCATCCACCTCGATATGTTTGGAGAGTGAGTGTTTCACCGAGTTTAGAATAATATGAATGACACCAGTGTTATCACATTAGAGTGAAGTGAGGTCTGGGGAAGAGACACCAAGGTCCTTAAGAAGCCCATTAAAGGATGACACAAGGATGAGGTCGCTGGTGACGATGAAGTGGATGAAATATGGAGACGATCAAGGACGTAGACCCCACTACGGTGACGACCAGCTCCAAGGAGTGTCCCTGTCAGACAATCCTGCACATGGCAAGAAAACTAATCAAAAACAACAAGACAACCGTGAGACGTGATGGAGAAAATAGTATCATCTACTAACCTTGACACTAAGGGAAGACGAGATGGGTTGACGTGACAAGAGGTGGGTAGAATCATGGGTCATGTGGAAAAAGGCTCTAGAGTCAAGCAATCAGTTAGAGGAGGAGATACCTACAGGAAAAGAGGCAATCAGTTAGAGGAGGAGATACCTACAGGAAAAGAGGCAATCAGCTGAGAGGTAGAGACATCAAAAGTAGTCGGTGAGAGCACGAGGGCAGAAAAGCGATGCGGTGAGCCATGAGATAGCTGATGAGCAATCTACCAGGCAAGCTCAAAAATAGAAAGTGACTGTGCCATAACTGAGAAGTGAGCTGAATGAGCACCAGAAGCACGCTACTTACTAGACTGTTGAGCCCTCTGAAGCTTGTGACACTCAGATTTGACGTGACCAAGACACTGAAAGTAATGACGGCGGACAAACTGGCGACGAGCACCAGACTAAGCAGTAGAGGGTGCCAGAGGACGAGGAACAGGCCGCACCAACGCACTATAACCCGACAAAGGCGGCAGAGGAGCACTCACAAGAGTGGACTGCGGCGGAAACTCAGGAGCAGTAAGGACATCATGAGGCAGTACGTCAGCAGGTGCAACAGTGTCCATGGAATGTAGACGAGTCTCTTTAGCGATTACCAAGGACAACGTATCGCTGAGAGAAGGTGGAGGATCCTGGTGTAGAAGCTGGGCTCGAACAGGCTCTAACTTGGGGTGTAAGCGCATAAGAAACTCATACATGCGCTGAAAGTCACGATCCCGGGATGTAGCAACACACTGAGGGCAAGTAAGATATGGGGAAGGAGCCAACTCATCGCATTGGTGTCAGAGGTCCAGGAGCTCAGCAAAGAAGGCTTGTACCGACCGATCACGTTGGTAGCAGACACCGAGGGTCTGGAAAAGAGAGAAGCGCAGAGTCTGACTAGAGGGCAAGTAGAGACGACACAAGTGGTCCCCCATCGTTTTGGCCGTAGGGAGCTCGTAGAAGGTTATGTGAATAGGGAGCTTGTAGGACTGACAGATGGCGGCTATCGCGGAAGAGTCGTCCGAGCGCCACTTCTCCATGTCGGGGCGCGGAACGGAAGCGATAGTGTTGATAGTGGAAGAGTCGACCACATGATTGGTAACAGGTGGAGACCGAGCAGGCTCAGAACCGTCAATATGTCCTCAATTCCTCATAGATCGAGGCCACGAAGGATCACACCGACGGTGGCAGACCATGCCTTGTAATTTCGTCCATGACATCCGCCTTCTGGAGAAAGGCAGAGGAGTAATATGAGGTCATCGGGGCTGTAAGATCAGCCGGAAGAGATTCTAGAAGACGGCGGAAGAGACTGCAACGGAGCCAAAACGGCAGGAGGGCCTCTAGAAAGAGGGAAGATGCTGAAAATCGTAGGGAGGAGCCGATGTAAACTCCACAGACTGTTGTTGGCGTCGGCTAGATTAGCAGGAGCAATCGGCGGTACTGGATCAGGTGGCAGAGGATGTGCGGCGTACGAACGAGCAAGGCGGAGCCGGGGCGGAGACGATGCGGCGTTGTGCGGAATAGGAGTCGCGGGAGCCCCGACGTGACTGGATCGGGATCGAGTAGAACATGTGTCACAGGTTTCTCTGTCGCAGCCACTCGAGCAGGAAGAAGAAAAAGATGCAGGATGGGATCACAAGCCAGAGTCGAAGACAGAGCAGGAAGGGGAAAAATTGAGCGAGATTATATCGAGAATGTTGAACAATCGAGTGGGAGATCGAGGTAGAACGGCTAGGGTTGGTTTTTCTTACCCTCTGATACCATAATAGAATTAGGGTTGAATTCGTGTTTTTCACATAATCAATAGGTAAATATGTACATGTAAAAATTTATTGAAGCGGGAGCTAATGAGGTCGAAAGAACACTCAACCATAACCAAAGCCAAGTAAAAGACAACAGCAGTAGTAGCACAAGATTTTTTCGATTAAAATTAACTTCTATTACAGAGCGAGGCATACATTGCAAGACATGGTTCTATAATGTTACCAGTGAATCAAAAAACAGCAAAAAGAAGAAACCGAGCGGACTGATTCCATTAACCGCACAAGCCGCCTACTCGCCAGCTGAGTTCGCCGAGACCGCCGAAACCGCCTAACCGCGGCTAATCGCGCGGACTGCTGTTATTGCAACTGCTGAGCTAGGAACAGAACCCATTGATTGACCGGGCGAACTGCTCCACTTATCCGCAACTCCGAGGAAGAGGACTAGTCGCTGAGACCGCGACTAGCTTCTAACCACTGACTGTAACCGCGAACTGTTCCACACCAACATTCTCTCTAGTCTCCTAGCCACCTGGTGTTAGCCGCACAGCCTGCACAGAATCAACTTCCTTAGTCGCAGCGGTTAGAAAACCGTAACCGCAAAATCAATCGCAAGCTCGTTCTTACTGTTTATTAACGACGAGCCGAGGGGTCTTATTTATAGATGTGAGGAGGAGTGCCGTCACCACCTACAACGATAGGATAACCGCCAATCAAACCTGTCGGCTAACACCTTGTATCCGCATAGGTAGATACCAAACCAGTTCGCCAGTTCGCGCCAACCAATCCTTGTCGGATAAGCGACCAGTCCTCCTAACCCCGCGAACACTGTTATAAGTCCGCGTATTCGCAACAGGTGACTTGGACAATCCGTCCAGCCAATACTGCCGAACTCGGCGAATACAAGAGCAGTCCGCTCCAGGCAAACTCGGCGAACACCGACTAGTCCGCACCAAGGCAAAGTCGGCAAACTAGGCAACTATCTGGACTTAGTCCCCCCCAAGACCAAGTCCAACGAAATCCGCGGTTACCAATCTTAACCGCGCCACCTGATACCGAGATCGCGCCCTACTGAACAACTCCAGTACTCCAGTCCGCCGCCATGCGGACTGCTCCATCAGTCCGCGCGACCTCCAGGCAAAACTTGTTCGCGCAACTGTGCTTACTCCACGATCCAACATCCAGACAGCAAGCACAGATCCGTTGCCGGACACCGACGAGCTCAAAGTGAGTCTGCAACACCAACCAACGAACTCTGATCTACCTCGCCCGAGAAAGCACATGCGACGTGGCGGCAAGCCACCCCAGTCTGCAATATCCGGCTGCCTTCTTGCGAATCAGAGAACCTGTCGAACTCGGCGACCTACAAAGGAGTCCGCCTCTTACCCGCGGATAACAAACCTATCCGCCCGGTTACTCCACCAGAGTGCTTGCTGGTCCAGACCGCCAGAGAAGAACCACAGTCGAAACCGGCTGCCCGGCTAGACTATCCACCAAAGTTGTCCGCCTAGTCCACGCGATCTCTTCGGACTGTGCGAACTAGGGCTGTTATCAAATAGTATAGTTCGTTAATAATTCGTGATTCGATTCGTGAATATTCGATAAATATTCGTAATTTTCGAATTCGAATTCGAATAATTTTCGAATCCGAATCCGAATAAGTTTATCCCTATTCGAAATATTCGCGAATAGTAAAATTACTTAAATAAAATATATATTTAATAAAATTATATATTTAATTATTCCTAATAGAAAAATTCAAATTCGAATTCGAATTCGTGTTCGAATCCGAATTCGAATCTTTATTCGAACCCGAATTCGAATCTTTATTCGAACCCGAATTCGAATCCAACATTTCATATCGAATTCGAATCCGAATCTGAATATTCGAACGAATCCGAATCTCTGCATTATATGTGAAATTTGGATTCGATTGAAGAGATATTCGATTCGATTCGGTTTGTGAACAACCCTTGTGCGAACTGCCCAATCAGTCCGTCTGATTTCTCCCAACTTCACACTTCAAAATTTTCAACACTCCCCCTTGAAGGAGAAGTGGAAACTAGCCCGAGCAACTCCCGTAACCGAATAAACGGCCCCTTCGTAAATGGCTTGGTAAAGATATCCGCCACATTGTGCTGACTCCGAACGTAGTCAACCATCAAAGATCCCTCCAGCACCTTCTCCCATATAAAGTGATGTCCGATCTCGATGTGCTTTGTCTGCGCATAACAAACTGGATTATTCACCAATTTGAGAGCATTCTCATTGTCGCCGCAAATCAGAGTAGGACACCGAACCACCTCATGGATGTCATCCACTAACCGCCTAAGCAAAATTGCTTCCTGAGCAGCCAAGGTCGGGGCCTTGTACTCCGCTTCAGTAGTGGAGACGGACACCGAGTCCTGCTTCTTGCTGCACCACGAAACTATCGCCGATCTATTGAAGAAGACATATCCAGATTTCGACTTTCGATCATCTGTATCTCACTCATAATCAACATCCGTGTAGCCATGCAGACAAAAGTCCGTATCCTTCTTATGTAAGAGACCTATCTCCAAGGTGGACCTGACATATTTCAGGATACCCTTAGCCGCCACCAGATGAGATTTCCGCGGCCCTGCCATATATCGACTCACCATGTCTACTGCATAAGCAATATCCAGCCTAGTAATAGTTAGATATATAAGACCCCCCACAAGAGCCTGGAACACTGAAGGGTCTGGAAGAACCTTCCCTCATCCCGCCAAAGCTTCAAGCCAACCTCCAGAGGAATAGAAATACTCTTCCCATCCCGTATGCCGAATCGCTTAACGATACGCTCCGCATAGCCCTTCTGGGAAACGAGCATGCCGTTCTTCCGTCTCTCCACCTCGAGCCCAAGAAAATGATGAAGCTCACCCAGATCCTTCATCTCGAACCGGATAGCTAGCTCAGTCCAGAGCTTAGCCACCTCTTCCTCCCAATTCCCCGTGACGATCATATCATCAACGTACGACAGAACGAGGACCTAAATCTCCCTTTGCTTCTTAACGAACAGATTAAAATCTGAGTCTGAAGCAAAGTACCCGCAGAACTAGAGATATTATGCAATCTTCTCATACCACGTCCTAGGCGCTTGCTTCGGACAGTAGAGGGCCTTCTTCAGCTTGCAGACGTGCCCTGGATATTCCTTAGATATGAAACCCGGTGGCTGCACCATGAAGATATCCTTATCAATCTCGCCATAAAGAAAGACATTCTTCACGTCGAGCTGTCATATCTTCCACCCTTGGCAAGTCGCCAAGGAGACCACCACCCGCACTGAGGTTATTTTGGCCACAGGGCTAAACGTCTCCTCATAATCCTCCCCGAACTGTTGAGAGAACCCCCGAGCTACAAGGCGAGCCTTGTACCACTCGATACTCCCGTCAGCCTTCTTCTTAAGCTTATACACCCACTTGCACGTCACAGGAGTGATGCCTTCGACTTTGGGTACAAGAACCCAAGTCTCATTCTTCCTAAGGGCGATCATCTCCTCATTCATAGCATCCTTCCACTCCTTGACTCCAGTGACGTTTTCAAAGCATGAAGACTCATGTTTATGCAAGGGACCTGCGAAGAAACATGAGACAAAACTCAACATATTTCTGTCCCTATACCGAGCTGGTGGAATAATAGTCCTCTTGGACCTCCGCAGGGCTTGACCCTGATCCACCACACCCACTGCTTCTTCTGTCCTAGCTCTGATCCCGGCCACACCAGGAGCATTGCTCCCCTGCTTCCAGATCCAAAAACCTCCGCCCTAGAGCTAGTTGATGTCGGAGCACCTGGAGACACTGGCAACTCCACAAGAAGATCCCAAGCAGCTTCTCCTTGCCCTCCGTCAGACTTGCTCTCCTGTAGCTCCATAGATGAGCTACCCTGGTATGACGTTAACTCGTCAAATACCACATCCTGGGCGACAATAAACTTGTGTGTCTCTGGATCCATGCACTTCCAACCCTTCTTCCGCTCATCATATCCAACGAAGACTAGCTTTCTTGCTTTCGCATCTAGCTTCGTCCTGAGCGAGTCTGGAACGTGTACAAAGCAAGTCAACTCGAACACCCGAAGATGTTCCACGCTGGGCTTCTTTTTGAAGACCAACTCATAAAGAGATCTCATGTTATTAGGACTGAGGGGCATCCTGTTGATGACGTATGCCGCACAAGTCATTCCCTCTACCTAAAAGGCCTTGGGAATGCCTTTGGCATGAGTCATCATTTGCAGGTTTCCATCAGATGACGGATCTTCCGCTCTGCTATCCCGTTCTGTTGTGGAGTGTGAGCATAAGTAAGCTCCCGTTGGATGCCGAACTTTCTGCAGAAGTTAGAGAAATCAAGCAAGGTAAACTCCCCGCCAGTATCCATTCTCAACTTCTTAATCCGCAGACTGAGCCGAACTTCCACAAGCTCCTTGAACTCCATAAACTTTTCAAACGCTTCCGTCTTCTCCTTCAGAAAGTATACCCATGTATACCTGGAAAAATCATCAACATGGACAAGCATATACCTGCTTCCGCCGAGACTGGGTGTGACGGTAGTCCCCGTTAGATCACCATGGATGCATTCCAACGGTGCTCTACACCTAGTCTGCGATATGTCAAATGGAAGGCGATGTGCTTTTCCATACTAACAACCGACACAGACATGCTCGTTGCCGTAGGAAAAAAGACTAGGCAGGCCATTCACTAGACCATTCACCGTCATAGCTTTTAGCTTGTCCATCCCTACATGCCCCAACCTCTCGTGTCATATAGCAGCGCTATCATTCGCCCTCATCTTGTCAAAATAAGAGCTTGTCGCCAAAACGAACAAGTCTTTCACCCTCTTCCCAATATGAGTAACGTCGGCTTTCACAGTTGAAATGTTCCGGAAAAACTTCACTTCTGTCGGGCTGAATAGAACGTGATACCCAACATCTACCACATTGGTCACTGAAAAGAGATTTTTCTTCATCCAGGGCACGTGATACACACTCCGTAAAGTGAGTGGCCCCCGATCACTGCCCAAAGAAATCGATCCCTCCTGCTCTACCGCATGCACAGTAGCATCAACAGTAATAATAGATGCATTACTTTTATACTCCTGCAGAGACGAGAACTTGGAAAAATCCCCGGTGAGGTGATGACCGCACCCAGAGTCCACAATCTACTCCTCCTGATAATAAATGGAGGAAAGTGCCCGGACACAGATGCACGTCATGAAAGCACTTCCTCATCCTCCATCTTCAGATTTGGACTCAGCCTCCCTCTCAGCAGCATGCCCCGACTGAAGTTTAACCCTGCAGTCCTTGCGGATGTGACCGAGCTGATTGCATCTGTAGCATCGGGGTCTGGCCAGCTTCTTCCTATCAACAGCCTTAGGACGTTTGCTCCTCTCCTGCTTTGATGAAGAAGACGGATCATCGCCGACAGACGTATTTTTCTTCCTGTCCCATCTCTTCTTCTTGCCCGAGAAGAGAACATCGTCGTCTCCCTTAGAGATCGACACTCCAGCTATTTGCTTTGCCAGGCTCTCCTACGAAGCCAGCAGGTTCTCCAGCTCCAGCAAAGACGGCTGATTTGCCCAGCCCTGAACAAAAGTTATAAATGCCACATATTACTTCTGCAAATCACGGATGATGTGCCTTTTCAGCTTAGCCTCTGAGATAGGCTCTTCCGGGTCCAGTGACGATACCTCAGCGCAGATGTTCTTCATCTTCAAAATGAAAGATGACACCGACAGGTCTCCGTGAGTGGCCTCAGCATACTCGTTCTCTAAGAATTGTAGTCGAGCTATATTCTTCTTATTGAGTAGGTCATCCAAGGTCATCCAGATCTCAGCTGCCGACCGACAATCAATAATGTGGTCGAACAGCTCCGGTGAAACGGCGCGCTTCAGAGCGAATGCAATTTTAGCGTCTGTTCGCTTCCATGCCTTCACCGCCTCAGCATTGCCTCCAATAGCGACCACTTCCTGCTGGTTGTCCCCACCGACAACTTCCCGCAAATCCTCGCCAAAAAGGTAGCTCTTCATGCAAGACCTCCAACGCTTGAAGTTGGTCTGCGACAAGAGCTCAATTCTAATCCCTCTTGTGTAACCGGCTTCCATTGCTATCAACTGAATCACTTGAGCTTCAACGAAGGTATAACAACCTTAGATCGGTGAACTGCTACTCTTCAACACCCCTCTGATACCATGTAATAATTTCTTGAAGCGGGAGCTAATGAGGTCGTAGGAACACTCAATCACAACCAAAGCCAACTAAAAGACAGCAGTAACAGTAGCACAAAAGTTTTCCGATTGAAATTAACTTTTATTACAAAGCGAGGTATACATTGCAAGACATGATTCTATAATGTAACAAGGGAATCAAAAAACAGGAACAAGAAGAAACCACGCGGACTGATTCCATTCCGCACAAGCCGTCTACTCTTCAGCTGAGTCCGGCGAGACCGCCGAAACCGCCGAAACCGCCTAACCACGGCTAACCACGCGGATTGCTGTTAATGCAATTGTTGAGCCAGGAACAGAACCCGCTGATTGACTGGGCGAACTGCTCCACTTATCCGCAACTCTGAGGAAGAGGACTAGTCGCTGAGATCACGACTAGCTACTAACCGCTGACTGTAACCGCGAACTGTTCCACACCAACGTTCCCGCTAGTCGCCTAGCCACCTGGTGTTAGCCGCACAGTCTGCACAAAACCAACTTCCTTAGTCACAGCAGTTAGAAAACCGTAACCGCAAAATCAAGCGCGAACTCGTTATTACTGTTTATTAATGACGAGCCGAGGGTTCATATTTATAAATGTGAGGAGGAGTGCCGTCTCCACCTACATCGATAGGATAACCGCCCGTCAAACCTGTCGGCTAACACCTTGCATCCGCATAGGCGGATACCAAACCAGTTCGCCAGGTCGCGCCAACCAATCCTTGCCGGATAAGCGACCACTCCGCCTAACCCTGCGAACACTGCTATAAGTCCGCGTATT
The DNA here is from genome assembly GCA_039513925.1 of Platanthera zijinensis. Classification (NCBI taxonomy): domain Eukaryota; kingdom Viridiplantae; phylum Streptophyta; class Magnoliopsida; order Asparagales; family Orchidaceae; genus Platanthera; species Platanthera zijinensis. The sequence goes on along the minus strand of CM077088.1, from coordinate 8,079,162 downwards.
TGCAGCACGTGACTTGGACAATCCGTCCAGCCAATACTGCCGAACTCAGCGAATACAAGAGCAGTCTGCTCCAGGCGAACTCGGCGAACACCGACCAGTCTTCACCAAGGCAAACTTGGCGAACTAGGCAACTCTCTGGACTTAGTCCCCCAAGACCAAGTCCAACGAAATCCGCGGTTAGCAATCTTAACCGTGCCACCTGATATCGAGATCGCGCCCTACTGAACAACTCCAGTCCGCCACCATGCGGACTGCTCCATCAGTCTGCGCGACCTCCAGACAAAACTTGTTCGCGCAACTGTGCTTACTCCACGATCCAGCATCCAGACCGCAAGCACAAATCCATGCCGGACACCGGCGAGCTCAGAGTGAGTCCGCAACACCACCCAGCGAACTCTGATCTATCTCGCCCAAGAAAGCACCTGTGACGTGGCGGCAAGCCACCCTAGTCCGCAATATCCAGCTGCCTTCTTGCGAATCAGAGAACCTGCCGAACTCGGCGACCTCCAAAGTGATGTAGGGTAGGCTAGTGGTGCTCGGAAACTACGACTCTAGTGCTGGTGCGAAAGTGACACACTAATGCAATTCTAAATATAATGCAATGATCGGTATTTGACAAGTAATTTGAGCAATGTGAATTTTAGCACCACGCAAATATTTGAAATAAAGAAACAAATAATTAAATTTTTAGCAATTAGGCAACGATTTCCTCCGCTCGGAGGGCCTAAGCAAGCGTGCGGCGAATAATTCCTCCTGCAATTGTTAGCATAAAAGAACCGATTTCTAGTCAAAAATAATCTCAGCACAATATAATAAAATACCAAATGAAAATGTCAAGTCACCGAATAGAATACCACAAATGCTCACAACGTAGAGGGATGAACCGAGACACTGAAGATTTGGAGGGCCGGATGTGTAGATCGACGACTGGGGGTGGAACCGGTGGCGAGACGACGGTGATGGTGGTAGCCCTCGGCGGAAAATGGTGTTAGCGGATGGTAAAACGGCAGATCCGGCCACGAATGAGTAGATCCGGTCCGGGGATGGGTAGATCCGCTATTTAGGAGCGGATCCGGGAAAGAATGGAAGGTTTGTGCGGTAGAAATAACAGATCGGGTGGCTAGAATCCTAGATCTGGACTGATCTAGAATTTTTGGGTTGTTAGGATGGTGGATCCACGGAGGGGAGTTGGCGGATTTGGGAGGAGGGGAAGGGTGAGGCAGGCGTGAATAGTGTTTCGGGTGAACAGGGATCTGTCGTGAACAGTACCCGTGAACAGTGCCCGTAAACAGTGCGCGTGCGCAGTACCGTGACCAGTATTCGGAATTCCTGGACAACTGTATTGGGGAGGGGTTTGGGTGATTTTCGGTGGCTGGAAGTGGGATTTGAAGGGTGGAAAACGAAGGTGGGGGTAGGGACTACCTTGTGGAGGAGTTTGGCGGCCTAGGAGTCGTCACCTAGGGTTCCACGGCATGGGCACCGGGAGGGATCGCTGGAATCCGGGAATGCTTCTTCTCCAAATCAAACAATTACTCAATTCAGCCATCATATCTCCTATTTATAAGAAAAGACACATTAGGGTTTCCCCATCAACGACTATGATTGGCCGGTGGGTTTGCCTTTAAAATACATCAAAAATAAACTGAAAAACATAAAGTAATGTGAGAAGTAGCGAACAAACGAATAAAGTAGCGAACAAACGACTAGAAAACAAGCCGGAACTTTGAATAATTGAAAATTTTATTATCCAAAAAGATATCATTTACAAAGGTATGACCTCCTTTTTATAGAATGGAGGAGAGAGGATAGAATACAAATTAACAATGTGGGACTAAAGCTATACAACAGGTCTGGGCGGCTAGAACAACAGACCAGAACAGGCCGCGCGGTTAGATAATGTTCTAACCGCTCGGCAATACCAAAAACAAGAGAAATGCGGTAGGAGACCGCTAGACCGCCCGGTTTCCAAGCCGCCGGAGATAAACCGCCAGACCGTCGGACACCACACAGCAACAACCTGGATATCAACCCGCCAGACTCAAACCGCCAGACCGCCCGGTCTCATACTCCAACACTCTCCCTCAAGCTGGAGCATAGATATCAATCGTGCCCAGGTTATCACAAATGTGGAAGAAGGAAGTAGAAACCGGCTTGGTGAACATATCTGCCAACTCTTTGTCGGAGGTGACGAATGGAGTGCAAATCTGTCTCTTCAAGACCTCTTCTCGGATGAAATGACAGTCGACCTCTATATGTTTCGTTCTCTCATGGAAGACCGGATTTTTGGATATGTATATAGCGGCCTTGTTGTCACAGAACATATGCAGAGGATAGTCGTAGACCTCTCCTAGGTCAAGCATGAGAGCCCGCAACCATTTTAACTCACACGTGGTTGACGTCATACTCCGGTATTCGGCTTCTGCACTGGACCTTGAGACAATAGACTGCTTCTTGCTCTTCCAGCTCACAAGATTGCCTCCAACAAATGTGCAAAAACCTGATGTAGATTTACGGTCACATTTATCATCCGCATAGCTTGAGTCTGAGTAGGCTTCAACTCTCAGATGACCATGCTTCTGAAAGAGTAGCCCTTTTCCTGGTGCTGCTTTGACATACTCTAGTATCTTAGAAGCAGACTGAAGATGACATTCACTGGGAGCTTGCATGAACTGACTGACCTTGCCTACAGCATAGGCGATGTCGGGTCTGGTCACCGTGAGATAAATGAGTTTGCCCACCAGACGTCTATACCTCGTGGCATCGGATATAAGAGGTCAGTCATCTGTCCATGTTTTGTCCTCTCCAGTGGCCATGGGATACCGGGCCAGTTTGGCACCGGTCAATCCTGCCTCTTGTAGAAGATCAAGAGCATACTTCCGTTGAGAGAGAACCAACGAGTCGGGCTTCCGAGAGATTTCTATCCCCAAAAAATATTTCGGGGAGCTCATATCCTTTGTGACTAGGTGTTGACGGAGGTGTTTCTTTGTCAAGTCCACCCCAGCCTGGTCATCGCCGGTAAGAAGAATATCATCCACATACACCGTCAAAACCACAAGACCCGATGCAGTTTTGCGAATAAACAATGAGTGATCATCGGCTGAACTTCTTGTAAAGCCAATGACAGCCACAATGCCACTAAACTTGTCGAACCATGCCCGAGGGCTCTGTTTTAGGCCGTAGATGACCTTCTTCAACTGGCATACTCGTGTCTCCCCCTGAGCAACATACCCAGTAGGTTGCTCCATATAGACGTCCTCCTGAAGATCCCCATAGAGAAAAGCATTCTTGACATCAAGCTGGGAAATAGCCCACTCCCTGTTGACGGACACAGAAAGAAGAACCCGGATGGTGCTGAGGCAAGCAACCGGGGAGAAAGTATCAAAATAGTCAACTCCATAAGTCTGAGTAAAGCCTTTGCCCACCAGTCGGGCTTTGTAACGATCCACAGTGCCGTCTGGGCGAAACTTCACAACGAACACCCAGCGGCAGCCAACCACATCAGTACCTACCGGTGGAGGAACAAGGGTCCAGGTACCTCTTTCAATAAGAGTGGCGATTTCCTCATCCATGTCAGATTTCTAATGAGGAATAACAAGAGCCTCCTGGTAAGTGCGGGGAGTGGTAGTAGCCGAGATAGCCAAAGCAAAGCACCTGCGAGAGGGAGTAAGCCGATCATAGGAAACAACAGCCGCAAGCGGGTGTTGGGTACACGCCCGCACCCCTTTGCGAAGGGCAATGGGAAGATCCAGGTCGTCTTGTGCCTCAGGGACCGGAGCGTCCGTGGCGGAGAAAGCTGGCTCGGGACTAGAGAGAGACGGCTGCGGAGAAGAAGGAGGGGGTATAATAGAGAGAGGAAGAGACGGAGGAGGAGATGATATAGGAGGGGAGACGTCGATATGCGTGGAAGGATCACAGAGAGATGGTGGAGAGTCAGAGACAGCAGGAGGAAGCGGGGATTGAGAAGAAAAGTAAGATGCATTTTCGAAGAAGGTGACGTCCGCGGAAACAAACTGTTTGCGCAGAACGGGGTCAAAGCAACAATAGCCTTTTTGAGTGGTCGAGTATCCCAAAAAGACACATTTTGTGGAACGGGGGGAAAGCTTGTCACGGGTAGCAGACGGAGCATGCACAAAAGCCGTACACCCAAAGATACGGAGAGGAAGAGGAAAGAGTTCCTTGCCCGGGTAGAGAATGAAGAAGGGGGTTTTGCCGTGGAGAACCGAAAAGGGAATGCGATTGATGAGATAACAGGCAAGAAGAACAGCATAGCCCCAGTAAGAGCGAGACACCTGCATTTGCGTCATTAGAGTGCGAGCGATATCGAGGAGATGACGGTTTTTACGCTCCGCCACCCCATTTTGCTGGGAGGTGTAAACACAGCTGGTCTGATGAATAAGACCATGTCGCATACAAAAAGACGAAACTCATGACTGAGATATTTTTTAGCATTATCAGAGTGTAGAACTTTAATAGAAATAGCAAACTGAGTTTTAATCATATTATAAAAGGATTGCCATACAGATAATAGTTCAGAGCGATCTTTTAATAGATACACCCAGGTACATCTAGAGAAATCATCAATAAAAGTTACAAAGTAAGAACTACCCAGACCAATGGTGAGAGTAGGAGCAGGACCCCAGACATCAGAATGAATGAGATCAAAATGGCGGGAGGAATCACGGCCTTGCTTCGGTGGGAAGGAGGAGCGGTGATGTTTGCCAAGCTGACACGCATCACAGTTAAGCGGAGGAATGGTCTGAGGTAAGTGGGGAAAAAACTGACGAAGAATCCAAGGAGGAGGATGTCCAAGACGAAGATGCCATTGAAGAAGATCGGTAGACGAGGAAGAGAAGGCAGACAGAGCGGAAACATTGTCGAGGAAGTAGAGGCCGCCGCTCTCAGTCCCAGTAGCAATCGTCTGTTGGGTCCTCGGGTCCTGAAAACAACAAGAAGTAGGAGTAAATAATACAGAGCACTGAAGTTGCTTGCATAAAGTAGTAACTAAGAGCAAATTGCAAGGGAACTTCGGGACATAGAGAGTGTCCGCTAAGCGAAGCGACGGGGTGACTTGAACCATGCCCGTCCCATGAACCGGGGAAGGCGAACCATCCGCAACAAGAACCGGGGGTAACCGATCATGCGTTTCTAGGAGAGAGAAGCAGTGAGGGTTTCCGCTCATGTGATTTGTAGCACCAGAGTCAATCAGCCATTTACCTTGGGTAACGACGTGTGCACTACCTGAGGTCGTGGCCACAGAAGCAGATGGCCGAGAGGAGGCGGAGGTTGAGGAAGAAGTATTACCGGAGGGACGAAGATGAGGATGTTTCTGCCAGCAGCGGTCAACAGAGTGGCCGGTACGAACACAGTGAGAGCAGAGGAACCTTGACGGACCGCGCGTGCCAGACTGGCTGCGGCCACTATTGCCACCCCGCTGAACTTGGTGAGCATAGGAGTCCGGTGGAGGAGGGGAGGACAACAGAGGACGTTGGAGCAGCAAAGTAACAGCGGCAATGCGAGCCGCGGTGGCATCCAAGGTGGGAGACTCTGCTTCTCCCAAGATCTGTTGGCGGATCATATCAAAAGACTCAGGGAGCCGTAGAAAATAACAAACAACCAGGAGTTCCTGGAAGTGTTTGTGCTGCTCGGCCAAGTCCGCGGAGAAGGGGCGATTCTGGAGGATTTCGGCGCCAAGAGTCTGAACTTGCTGATAAGCCGCAGCAGGAGACATGGAAGGACGAGCGAAGAGATCCGCATAGAGAGTATAAATGCGGGATGTCTGGGCCCCCTTCGAGTAGAGAGCATCAAGGTGAAGCCATGCGGTCTTGACCGTCTCATTATGGCGTATGACAGGAAGGCATTCATCGGAGAGGCTTTTAGCCAACCAAGTGCGGACAAGCGCATCACTGGCATCCCAGTCATCAAATTGAGCAGAGTCTGGAGGAGGAGGGTCATCGGTGAGGTGATGACGTTTGCGCTGAGAGCGAAGGAGAAAGGTGAAAGAAACGCTCCAATCCGGATAGTTGGAGCCAACAAGTTTAGAAACCGTGCCAAGGTTTCCGGAGGGAGTAGGAGGCGAAGCCGGAGTGGCGATAGGAGTGGTGGTAGTTGAGGTTTCAGAAAGGGCCATAGGAGAAATCAACGAGAAGTCGCGCGGTTAGAATACAAGCCGCGCGGATAGGAAGAAGAAGAGCTGCAGCGGTCACGATGTCAGACACCAGCGGCCAGAGAAGCCACGACCAAGCTGCAGATCCAAGAAGGGAAAGAAGTCGAACGGCTAGAAGATAGCCCGCACGAACTGAAGCGGGGAACAAACAAGGCGAAAAAGGCAGCAGGTCGTGGCGAACAAAGTAACAGGTCGCGGCGACTGAAAGGCAGGAAAAAGGAGGCCGCGCGGACAGGGGGCAAGCAGGCGGAAGAGACAAGCCGCGAGAAGAAGAGGCAAGCCGCGCGGACAGGGCGCACAGAATCAGGAGGAGAAGATCGAGTCCTCTGATACCATGTGAGAAGTAGCGAACAAACGACTAAAGTAGCGAACAAACGACTAGAAAACAAGGCGGAACTTTGAATAATTGAAAATTTTATTATCCAAAAAGATATCATTTACAAAGGTATGACCTCCCTTTTATAGAATGAAGGAGAGAGGATATAGTACAAATTAACAATGTGGGACTAAAGCTATACAACAGGTCTGGGCGGCTAGAACAACAGACCGAAACAGGCCGCGCGGTTAGACAATGTTCTAACCGCTCGGCAATACAAGAAGCAAGAGAGAGATGCGGTAGGAGACCGCTAGACCGCCCGGTTTCCAAGCCGCCGGAGATAAACCGCCAGACCGCCGGACACCACACAACAACAGCCTGGATATCAACCCGCCAGACTCAAACCGCCAGACCGTCCGGTCTCATACTCCAACAAGTAATATAGTGTTTTGACTCGCGGTGACGCTCCGGACGCAATCGCGGAGCCCGATCGTCGATCCGGGCACGCCATATATGAAAAGTTTCCAAATCAGCCCTGAACGGGCCCAAAACGTGTCCTCGTCTCTGCTCCGCATCACAAAGGAGCCCGCCTCTTTCCCGCGGATAACAAACCTATCCGCCCGGTTACTCCACCAGAGTGCTTGCTGGTCCAGACCGCCAGAGAAGAACCACTGCCAAAACCGGCTGCCTGGCTAGGCTATCCGCCTAGTCCGCACGGTCTCTGCAGTCTGTGTGAACTGCCCAATCAGTCCGCCCGATTTCTCCCAACTTCACATTTCAACATTTTCAACAGTACATGTACAAGAGAGAGCGCTCACAACAACCAAGGTGAGCCTAAGCTAACTCAACCACAAGAATGTACACAATATCTAACAACCTCTTTTATATTCCACAAAATATGCTAAAAGTAAACTCAATAGCTGTCATGCCTTAATTCTATTTATTGTCCTTCCGTTACACCAAAAAAGTTTGGTGCTTGGTAGCTAAGAATTTAAAACGTTCACATCTTATGACTGAATTCTAAATAATTGTTGACTGCATCGTGTGTATGAATATATTATTTTGAAATTGTGGTTTTTGTTTGTGAAGTGGTGTGTTCACAGGTGGAGCAGTTGAAGCAGCCATTTGCCCCTAACAAAGCTACCTCACCAACATCAGCTGGGGGTAATAGCACCAGCCATTCAGATACAGGAGAAGGAAAGATTAAGAGGCTCAATCGCTTGACAACCGTTAACCCCAAGAGAATTCTTCTTCTTTTTGCATCTATGTAAGTATATATTCCAAATTACTTGATGAAAACTGAAAACTTCTATTATGAGCCCTCTATTGATTAAGAATAGGTAGTTTTTGTATTGATTAGGAAATTTTTTTATGTAGCATGAGGATATTATGTTCAGGTTTTAAGTTTTTAGGTTAAAGAAATGATTTTTGATCATTGATGCATTAGGTTTCCCTGACGAGCTCTTGGAAGATTTAACCCAACAATCGCTTTTCTGATTGTTCCTTGAAACTTCTTTAACAGTATTGTGTTATAAATTTAAGGGCGTATGTGTCGCTACGGCAAAAGCAGTATTATCAAAATATTGATGAATGTAGCGACGCATAACACAAACCAAAAGGATCGTTTTAACCAAACGCTACTAATCTCATATGGGGTCAATACACAAAATTATTTCTCTAAACTTATGAACACAAAATAAAACAAGCTTTGAATGAACGGTAAATGAAGTGCGGAAATTAGATTATACCGTTCTTGCAATCTTGCTCGTGCTTCATGATGGCGGATATTCGCAGCAACTGTGATTCGTTATTCCTTATGAATTCCGCAGCGTTAGCGGAACCCGGTAACATACAAGATTTCGTACACTGAAGAGAGAAAGTATGACTTTTCACGGGGTTTGCTAGAAATCCTGACTGCTTCCACTAGATTCCAAACAGAGACGCCGACGACCTCCTGTTCTGCGCTCGGGATCTGAAGGGAGAACACCCGGCTTCTATGTTGTTTTGTGAGTACTGGATCAGAAATCTGGAGCAGGATACCGATGATTTGGAAAGAAGACCAGTTACAGCAGCCGGCGAAGAAGAAGAAATCGCGGACCGACTGTAGACTTCTCGATCACAAAATGAGTCGCCGGATTTGCAACCGACACTGCTCCAGATCTGAGCGGCCACCGCAAGGTAATGTCGATGTGATTTCACAATGGCTTATGAAGCAAAGTATAGCCACCGGCCACCGTGGAAGGAGCTTCTCCTGGTTCTGAAAAGCAGCCCCTAGTGCTGGCTATTTTCAGCAATGGAGATGGAGGAGTGCAGCAGTTTTCACAAAAAAAAACTGAAGGAGAAGAAAAGGCTCGTATCTTCAGCCCTTGTCCACCGTGAGGCAAAAAAAAAAACAACCGCATTGAGGGTTTTCAAAATTAGGCTCTAATAGGGCAAGCCTTAAATTTTGGAGTTACCAAAATTTAATGGGAATAATAAAGTTGATTAAATGATCCAAAATAAATGAAAAATAAAACCCCCATGAAATCAATTAGATTTCATGATTGTGCCAAATTTCGTGTCAAGGGTGAGACCGAGTTCGCGACTGAAATTGCGAGATGGTCGGACCCACCTATCACAGGCTTCGACCGTTCGCGCGACTAAATTAAAGCGCGCTCGTAGGAGTCCGACTAGACCTAATATACGCGTACGATATTAACGAGTCGCCTCGATGAATCGAGTCCACCAAAATGGAAAATTTCTAACATTCTCCCACTTGGACTTGTGTTCATCGTAACTTATGACATTCCGATAAAATCTTCACTAAGCTTAAGGGTACCAATTAGCGAACGCGATATTGAGTCTACTCCCACGTCAATCCGGTCCAATCAAATCCTTCACTCCGAATCATGGCGGCAACCGCATCAATGAGCGACACGGGACCTTCCATGGTCACAGTAGCTTACGGATCTAATCGACATGGACAAAGCGCGGTTATATAAACCATAGAACAACACACTGAAAATGTGCACATGAATGGTGTTCTAATTTGGTGGTCAACCAAACTTCTCAAATGAATGCACTAAACCATGCTGTGAGAAGTTCTTAAGTGTTCAAAAGAACAGGTATGTTCAACCTAAAGGTTTTGAATTCATGTGTCAACAACATACCAAAAGCTATAATTCAAAAGAAGTGCCCTAGTCTTATGCTCAGACTGACACAAGTCATGAGACCCTTTTATGAAGTGTGACGTGTCACAGAAATTCAATGAATATCGCAACTCAATGATATTCCCTAATGAATATTCTTAATTATCAATAAAATAAATAAAGTGCAATTTTAAATGACAGAAAATTAAATTGGAGCTACATGTAGCCTCCCACTAAACAAGCGCATCGATTGACTCTTTAAGCCCCATATTAATAACATGTTTCTGAAACATGTTAGGGCGAAGTCCTTTAGTAAGTGGATCAGCTAACATGTCATCTGTCCCTAAATGCTCCACTAAAATGTCACCCTTGACCAATTCCTTAACAGTCAAGAATTTAATTTCCATATGCTTAGACCCTGTGATACTTTTATTGTTCATCGAGAACATAACTGCAGACATGTTATCACAGTACATCCGGATGGGTCCAGCTATAGAATCGACGACCTTCAACTCCGTAATGAAGTGCTTTAGCCACACTGCGTGAGTGGAAGCTCCAAAAAGAGCGACGAACTCTGCATGCATTGTGGATGAAGTGATGAGTGTCTGCTTGACACTCTTCCACGAAACGGCCCCACCAGCAAACTTAAATATGTAACCTGAAGTAGACTTCCTATCATCCTCACACCCGGCAAAATCAGAATCCGTATAGCCCACTAACTCAAGGTTTTGAACTCTATGGTAGACCAGCTTAACATCCTTAGTTCCTTTCAAATACCTTAAGACTTTCTTGGCAGCCACCCAATGATCAAACCCTGGGTTCGACTGATATCTGCCTAAAAGTCCTACTGCAAAGGCAATGTCCGATCTGGTACAGACTTGGGCATACATTAAGCTGCCTACCGCACTAGCATAAGGTATATCCTTCATGCGCTCTCTTTCTATATCGTTCCTGGGACATTGTGATAAGCTGAGCTTATCACCCTTAAGCACAGGTACATCACCTGCTCTACAATCGAGCATGCTAAATCTCTCAAGCACACGCTCAATGTAGGCTTTCTGAGAGAGTGCCAATGTATGATGAGATCGGTCCCTAATGATCTCAATTCCAAGAACGAAGGATGCTTCTCCAAGATCTTTCATATCAAAATGTTTTGACAAAAATTGCTTAGATTCATACAATAATGCCAAATCACTACTCGCAAGTAGAATGTCATCTACATAGAGAATTAAGAAGATGAATCTGCTCCCACTGATCTTGAGATATATGCAACGGTCTACCTTATTTTCTACAAAACCAAACGAGGTAACTATCTCATCAAATTTTAGATACCATTGTCTAGAAGCTTGCTTTAGACCATATAGGGACTTGTTAAGTTTGCATACAAGTTGGTCGGAATGACCAGACTTGAATCCCTCAGGCTGCACCATGTAGACCTCTTCTTCAAGATCGCCGTTCAGGAATGCGGTCTTTACATCCATCTGGTGTAACTCCAAATCATAATGAGCTACTAATGCCATTATTACTCTGAAAGAGTCTTTAGAGGAAACAGGAGAAAAAGTCTCGTGGTAATCAATTCCTTCTCTCTGCGTAAATCCCTTGGCTACCAGTCTGGCCTTAAACCGCTCGACCTTACCTTTAGAGTCTAACTTGGTCTTAAATACCCATTTAGAACCAATGGGTTTACAACCTTTGGGTAATTCTACCAATTCCCAAACTTTATTCAGCTTCATAGACTCCATCTCGTCTTTCATCGCATCCCACCACAGATCAGTTTGAGGTCCAGACACAGCTTCATTAAATGTCACTGGGTCAACCACTTGACTAATGTCAAAATCACTCTCTCCTAAATAGACTTCATAGTCTGAGGAAATTGCAGGCCTTCTCTGCCTAATAGATCTCCTAGCGGGTGGATGAACCTCCTGAACATGGGGAGGAACCTCAACTGGAATCGGTGGTAAAACCGCTTCCATATTCTCCACTTGTTCCATCACAGGTTCAGGCACCGCAGGATCTCCAGTCAAGGGCAGAGATAAATGAATGGGCATTACTTCCTCGACTTCACTAATAGGACGAGAGCAACTCGGTTCGCCTGCGACATCCAATTCTAAAAACTTAGCTGTTTGTGATTCTACAATTCTGGGTCCTCCTAAAGGGGAATAGAACCTAAATCCCTTGGAGTGATCTGGGTAACCAATGAAATAGCAACGACAAGACCTAGGGGCAATCTTACTTTCTGATGGGTTATATAAACGGACTTCTGCAGGACAACCCCAAACACGTAAGTGATTAAGGCTGGGTCGTCTGCCAGTCCACAACTCAAATGGGGTTTTAGGCACTGACTTAGACGGGACTCTATTAAGGATGTACACTGCGGTCTTAAGTGCCTCACCCCACAAAAATTCAGGAAGATTCGTTCTACTCATCATGCTCCTCATCATTTCCTTAAGGGTGCGATTTCTCCTTTCGGCCACACCATTTTGCTCAGGACTACCCGGCATGGAGTATTGGGCAACAATGCCACAACTCTCCAAATATCTGGCAAATGGACCCTTATGTTGCCCGGAGGCATCATGTCTACCAAAATACTCGCCACCTCTGTCAGACCTAACAATCTTGATGACTTTCCCTATTTGTTTCTCAATCTCAGTCTTGAAAATCTTGAACTTTTCAAGAGATTCAGACTTCTCCTTAATTAAGTACAAATAACCAAAACGAGAAAAGTCATCAATGAATGTGATGAAGTAGGTGTTCTTACAGAGGGTACTGGAATAAGGACCACTGATGTCCGTATGAATAACCTCTAACAAACTTGAACTACGAGTTGAGCCTTTCTTCTTAATCTTGGTCATCTTACCTCTACAACAGTCCACACATGTCTCTAGGTCACTAAAGTCTAGAGTAGGAAGAATATTTTCCTTAATTAATCTCTCTACTCTTTCCCTAGATATATGACCTAATCTTTTATGTCATAGTGAGAACGACTGTTCCTTAATGAGAGGTCTTTTCTTAGCAATGTTTTCAATATTATATGAGGTGGCATAAAAATTAACAGGTGCAAGACATAAGCTATATAAACCATTGGATAAGGAACATTGGCCAATAAACTGTGATTCATAAAATAACTTAATTAAATCACCAGAAATATTGAAACCATAATTAAGTTTATCTAATGCAGAAACAGAAAACAAGTTCCTTCTAAACGAAGGAATATAAAATACGTCTTTCAAAATAAGTTCATATCCTGAATCAAGGACTAAACAAATGTCCCCGATGAACTCCACCTCCACCTCAGCATTGTTGCCAACCGTGAGTCTGCACTCACCCTTGCTTGGCCTCCTCCTTTTGATGAACCCCTGCAGTGTGTAAGCAACATGATTAGTTGCTCCACTATCGAGCCACCAAGAACTTGATGGGGCTTCAATTAAATTGGATTCACAAAGGACTAAGGCTAAAGGGTTACCTTTAGGCGCAAATCCACGCTTCTCCATCCAAGCTTTAAATTTGAGGCACTCGTTCTTCACGTGTCCCTTCTTCTTACAGAAGAAGCAACTAAGAGGCTTCTTTGCACCAGCGTCTTTGCTCCCTGAAGCTTGTCCATCCTGAGCCTTAAAAGGAGCTTTGAACTTCTTCTTCTTCTTAAACGGGGTTTTAACTACGAGCAGTGCAGTGTTCGACTTCTCTTTCTTTAGTTTCTCCTCCTCAGCAACGCATCGAGTGATAAGATCATTGATCTTCCATGCTTCATCCTGGGAACTATAGGTGGTCTTCAGAATGCTGAACTCCGCAGGAAGTGTATTCAGTGCATGATGCACTATTAAGGCTTCAGGGAGAGTAATCTCCATCTCCTGCAGTTTGGTCTGGAAGTAGACCATCTTCAATATGTAGTCGCGGACTCCGACTCCTCCCGAATACCTCATGGAGAAGAGATCCTGAATCAGAGTCCCGATCTCAGCATTGGAAGACACCTTATACCTCTGTCCAACGGCAGTCAGAAAATCCCTGGCAATGGTCGTATCTGGAAGACCACTCAGCAGGTGCTCTGGAATAGAACGCTTCATAGTCAACAAACATATTTTGTTGGACTTGTTCCATGCACCATAATAATCCTTCTCAGTTTGAGTGCTGGTCGCTGTGAGGGCCGCAGGCTGGTCGGTACTCATGGCCATTTCAATGTCCGCCATCGCTAGAGCAAATGTGATGTCGGACTTCCATTTCTTAAAATTCGATCCAGTGAGTTTCTCAATGGTCGTCATATTATTGTGAACTGTAAAGGTGACTGAAAAAGAGAGAAAATAAAAATCAGTGACAGATAGGGCAACAGTGGCTATAAAATCCTAAATAGCACACTAGGCAGAGAATTCAGGCGTGTCAACTCGCAACACCTTTGGGCAGACTACGAGCCACACAATTAGTAATTCTCCACACACGAACTAGCAACAGTTACGCTTGAGCTTTTCGTAGATCTACCACCTTTGGGTGAATAGATTACTAGAGCCCCGCACTACCGTCCAAATGTTCTTGTGTAACCCTCTGAACCTATTGCGCAAGCACCACCTTTGGGTGAATGATTGCGCACTAGTCTCAGAGAACTCCCTAAAACATGTGAAACCGTAATCTCACAAATTGACTCGAAAAGGCCACTTTGGCGGCTACAGTTCTTATCAATCCACGAGACCCTCTCACACCGGGATATCTGAAAATTGCCCTAAATTAATATCGTGCTTCTTTTCCTTAATGACGTGTGGGCAATTGATCGTCTAAAGAAAAGCACGAGACTTTTGCCCGGGATTAATAAATAAAAAGCACTTTGAATTTTAATCCCAATTTTTTTTTTTTTTCTCTTTAAAAATCTTTAATGGGTTTTGATATTGTGTTCGTTAAAATAAATTAAGTAGAAAAATAATTAACTCCAAATAATGAAAGAGACTAAACAGGTTTAAGTTAATTCCCTCTGATACCAACTGTTATAAATTTAAGGGCGTATGTGTCGCTACGGCAAAAGCAGTATTATCAAAATATTGATGAATGTAGCGACGCATAACACAAACCAAAAGGATCGTTTTAACCAAACGCTACTAATCTCATATGGGGTCAATACACAAAATTATTTCTCTAAACTTATGAACACAAAATAAAACAAGCTTTGAATGAACGGTAAATGAAGTGCGGAAATTAGATTATACCGTTCTTGCAATCTTGCTCGTGCTTCATGATGGCGGATATTCGCAGCAACTGTGATTCGTTATTCCTTATGAATTCCGCAGCGTTAGCGGAACCCGGTAACATACAAGATTTCGTACACTGAAGAGAGAAAGTATGACTTTTCACGGGGTTTGCTAGAAATCCTGACTGCTTCCACTAGATTCCAAACAGAGACGCCGACGACCTCCTGTTCTGCGCTCGGGATCTGAAGGGAGAACACCCGGCTTCTATGTTGTTTTGTGAGTACTGGATCAGAAATCTGGAGCAGGATACCGATGATTTGGAAAGAAGACCAGTTACAGCAGCCGGCGAAGAAGAAGAAATCGCGGACCGACTGTAGACTTCTCGATCACAAAATGAGTCGCCGGATTTGCAACCGACACTGCTCCAGATCTGAGCGGCCACCGCAAGGTAATGTCGATGTGATTTCACAATGGCTTATGAAGCAAAGTATAGCCACCGGCCACCGTGGAAGGAGCTTCTCCTGGTTCTGAAAAGCAGCCCCTAGTGCTGGCTATTTTCAGCAATGGAGATGGAGGAGTGCAGCAGTTTTCACAAAAAAAAACTGAAGGAGAAGAAAAGGCTCGTATCTTCAGCCCTTGTCCACCGTGAGGCAAAAAAAAAAAAACAACCGCATTGAGGGTTTTCAAAATTAGGCTCTAATAGGGCAAGCCTTAAATTTTGGAGTTACCAAAATTTAATGGGAATAATAAAGTTCATTAAATGCTCCAAAATAAATGAAAAATAAAACCCCCATGAAATCAATTAGATTTCATGATTGTGCCAAATTTCGTGTCAAGGGTGAGACCGAGTTCGCGACTGAAATTGCGAGATGGTCGGACCCACCTATCACAGGCTTCGACCGTTCGCGCGACTAAATTAAAGCGCGCTCGTAGGAGTCCGACTAGACCTAATATACGCGTACGATATTAACGAGTCGCCTCGATGAATCGAGTCCACCAAAATGGAAAATTTCTAACATATTGTTCATGTGCTCAGTGATGAACACATGAAATTCAATCTTATTATCTCAAAACAAGGAACTTTCCATACCTGCATGAAATCACAATCATACTAAAAGAGTGTAGCATCTTCTTAGTAGATGCTAAGGCCTAATTGTCTCATGGGACACAGTTCCTATATGCTTTATTAAAATCATACTTTTTGTGGATCAAATTATTGCTAAATACAAAAACTAGCTGTCCAGATTTTTCATTGAAATAGCCTCCAAATTTATTGTCTGGTTGCCCTATTAAAGAGAAGGAAGAAAGCCGGAGAACTGAGCAAAGCTCAAGTCACACGATAGCCATGCCCCGTTGTAGTAGTCATTCCACAGTCTAAAATGGAGTGGAGCGGCTTTCCAGCGGCAGTGCCTAGCACTTTCCACCGGAAAGCGCTGGAGACCCAAAAGACATGCATACAATGTAATGTCATGTGCCCAGAACACTGCCTCAAACAGTCTTAATCTCGAATTAGGATCCTCTCCATTTGAGCCAAAATAACACAATCTATTTCCCGGCTCAGACTGATTCTTTTTTCACCTGACGGGTTAAGTAATTCTATCTTTTTTTTTATTTTTCATATAAACAAAAAAATTCCGCACCTTTAGATAAATAAGAATCCACCCTCGCCGTGAAATGGACCAAATGGAGGAGTCTCAAACGGGGAGGATCTCCATTCTTCTCCACCCAGTGTGTTGAAGCCAATTGGTCCCATTTGCTTCCATCTTCCTATGGCTATATGAATCTTTCCTATGGCATCATATAAAGTATGAAATAACTTATAAAAACAGCAGCTAGAAGGATGTTCAGCTCTTTTCATGTGCATAAACAGTCAATAGCAGTCAGATGCTTGATATTTTTTTTTCCAAAATTCAGTAGTGGATGTTCTTTGCAGGTCAAGCGTGGGCACGATGATACTCATATACTTCACTGTGGCGATCTATCGAAGAGGCGCATAGGAGAACTAATGGTGTGTATTTATGCTGCGAGAGAATGCAAATAGCTTTATATTTTGGCCCGAGCTATTCTGGTCACAATTTTTCATTCATGCATTCAAAAAGCTTGGGCTGGAGCGCGGAGGGGGAGAAAACAGAAGAAGATATCTTGAATCGCTTGCCTGATTCTCTGGCAGGATTTGATTTTGTGGTGTTAGTACTCTGCTTTGATTATGCATGAATATTCTCGAAGTTTAGATCTATTTTTGATGCTTCTATGAGCTATAATGTTTGCGTTAGGTTTGATTTTTATGGCATTTCATATACAATTTTGTTTATATTTTGGAGATTTGATCGATTTCTGAAGAGCTCTGATATGCATTGATGTGAATCATGTGATACATATAGATATAATACATGTACTATTAATCATCTAAATCTCTTCTTGGAGTTATGGTAATTTTTCTGAAATTTCAAAAATCTCTCGTTTAAGTTTGTACTTCATAACAAAAAAAAATCGATTTATGTAAACTTACATGGAAATTCTTTGAGTTCTACCTGTAAAAATTACCAAACTTATTAGTAAATACTAGGCCTAGTAAGCACAAAGGAGAAATAAAGAAAAGAAGGAACAAAATCATAGAAGGTTTTGCTCTATATAGAGAGTTTTAGCTTTTAATTATCTATGAGCATGAGGGTAAAATAGAGAAAAAGAGCTTGCACAATTTAACTTTAAAATAAAAGATAAAAAAAAAATATTTTCTCCCAATACCAACTCACATATTATTTGTATGAAACTAGATTTGCCAATCAATCATACATTTTGTTTTCTTGAACCCCAAATCAAGAACATAATGATGACAGTGAAAATGGGAGGTTTGAGTTGAGGGAGACCCCAAAACTTTTCCCAACTTGTGAGTTTAGGAGACCGAGATATGAATCCCCGTGTATTTTGGACTATTTCTTGATCTCTAGATCTAATTTTCTACCTATATATTTCCACAATATTTAAATATGATGTACTTTGACATTAGTGAGATTGTCACAAAAGATACGACACAACGACGACAAATGATCCATATATATAGCCGACCCCATTACAGTGATTAGTGAGAAAAAAACTTGAGTGTTGTATTGTTGTCATTGTATTTAAATATAGGGGCATTTACTAGGACCTCCCCTCTATGTTTGTAAAATTACAGATTGCACCCCTCCTATTATTGAAATTACAAAAATCTCCCCCGAATGTTATAATACATAACATTTATCTCCCCTAAAGTTCACATTTCATAATGTCCATGCACAAAAATTTCCCCCCTCATTGTAAATTTTCAAGGGAGGTATTTTGTGCATGAATGCTATGAAATGTGAACTTCAGGGGAGATAAATGTTCTGTATTATAACATTCGGAGGAGATTTTTGTAATTTCAATAATAAGAGAGGTGCAATCTGTAATTATTGTTAATGTATTTTTGGATACATAACGAGTTCGGAGGCTTAATGAGTTTGGTTTGGATTCCGGGATATCCGATACTCGTATTAAACATAGAGTTTGCCTATAAAATCCATTTTGACCACCACCCAAAATGCTTCGAGCAATCTAACATTCTCACCCAGGCGATCCGGTAATCCCGCTATTTGCTTTCACTAGAATTTTGAGAATTGTGTTTTTCTCACGGCCGCCCCCGCATAGGAAGGGAACAGGTTTATCCCGCCACCGCCTCGGAGTAGAACCCTAGCCGATCAGGAAGAATGAAGAAGGCGTGAATCCCGGATCTCCTCTTCATCTTCTCCGGCTACTCTTTCATTCAGTTATCGAGTAAGAGAAGAAAGAATTCGCAGATCTCGTTTTTGCCGACGCTCCTGTGCGAATCTCTGCCGCCGTCGCTCTTGTTCGCAACAGGAAGAAAAAAGAAATTCTGCCGTGAAATTTCTTGATCCCGCCGCCTGTAGAAAGCAAGAGTGGTCGCTCCTCACAGTTTTTTTTTTCATTGCAGTAACTTTTTCATTGGAGCTTGTAATGTTCTTCAGCCTTCTCAAATAAGAAATGAAAGGGATTTCTCTCAGCTCGGCTACAGGCACAGGCCAGCCGACCCTTCAACCGTAAATGCATTTGGTGCTGTTGGATGTAATCAGACTTCTCCTAATGTTGTTTATATGCAATGGCCAACTCCTGCTATGATGTACACACAGTCCTATGAGCATTTCAGGCTTGCAATTTTTCCGCTCTTACTGATTGGAAAGGGAGGAAGAAGACCTACCTTGATCTCCAGTTCTGTTAATCTGTAAAGCAGAGTTTAATTTTGGTCTTCAATCTGCATATCTTGGACCTTCTGGCACCTCTGGACGCTTGGTGTACTGTTGAGAGCTGTTTGATTGGAGATCAAAAGGGCTCGATCCGGACCGGAACTCCTCTTATCGGCAGAGATTTGTCGCGGAGTTCCTTCTTTTTACTGAGCTTCAGTTAACAGAAACTTCAAATAATTCGTGGAATCTCTTGCTTTTATCGAGCATTGACGCTTGGAGAAGGTATCCTTCTCAGAAGGCGCATTGCGTTCCAATTGAGTTTGTTGATTGGGTATAGTCCTCGGCGACTGCGTTCAGCCAGAGAGGAGCAAACAAAATTTTCTCGATTGGATATGAAGATTTGTCGTCTCCATACGGATCAGGTGACTTTGTTCCTTAATTATGTCAAAACATAGCACCTATGATATACTAAATTGCAGTTTTTCAATCACACTGATTTTTATGGGTGGAAACTCCACGTTCAACTTTGCTTGAAAAATAGGAGAGTTATCCCACAACACTCAGCAATTTCGACACTATCTAAGAGGATGCGGATGAATATCAGTGGAGCAAAGATGAGGTTGTTTGTAGAGATTGCTTTTTGAATCCCATGGATCCTCGCCTTACTATGACCTTAAGCAAGCTACCTCACCTTCAAGTCTGAAATGAACAGACTAAAGAAAAAAGAGAAAACCCCACAAAATACTGCAATATGCTGGCCTTCTGAGTGGTGACTGGACAACGCTGCTACCTGTCATGTAACTAATGACAAAGATCTTCTATCTAAAGTCACAATATCTATGGAAAAAGTGGAGAACTGCAATGGATGAGAGACCAAGGTGACCCATATTAGGAATGCTACCTTGGTGCTCTACTTAGATAAAATTTAATTTTGAAAATATTAAATTTATTTCTTCACTACCTGTTAATTTAGTGTATATTAGTTTACTTTGTGATGCTAGTATGCTTTCTTTTAATTTTTATAGCAGCAAAGTAACATTGTAAGTTAACTCACACTATTTTGGATATACATACGTCCAAAATAGAATTTACCGACTAAGTCTAGCAAACGAGATAGTCAAACAAGTTCAATAAAACTTAGTTAGCCCTAAGACTTTACATGAGAGACTATGACATGTAAACTATAAAAAAAATGTTTCAAATCACTATAACTCACCATATCACATTAAACACTAAAAATTATCTGAGAAATTTAAAGTGTGTGTTCAGACTAAGATCACTAGAAAATTTCTTAGTGCGGTTACTAGAAGCACAACACCCATAGAGCTAATACACTCTGACATCTATGACTTTAAAATTTTGTCACAAGAGGGGGTAGGAAGATCACTTTTATAGATGATTGCTCTAGGTTTTATCACACTTACCTCCTTAAAACTAAAGATGAAGCGTTTGAAAAGTTGTCTTTTCCAAACCATGACAGAAAATCAATTTGACATGAAAATCAAAAAGTTTAGAAGTGACAGAGGAGAAGAATACATGTCTAGTGAGTTCAAGTGTTTTTTGTCTCTCAAGAAATTATAGCATAAACCACCGCTCTTTACTCACCCCAATCAAATGATATAACATAGCGAAAGAATAGAACGTTAATAGAAATGTTAAACTTCATTCTCCTGACTGCTGGGATGCCTATTGTTTATTGGGAAAAAGCAGTTTTAGCTGCAAACCATATTCTAAATAAAGTCTATCATGCTAAGTTAGAGGTTACACCCTACGAGCTTTAGTTTAAGAGACCCCTAACCATTACTAGACTTAAGACCTGAGACTGTATAGTCTATATTAGGATTTCCAACCTAAGAAGATCTAAAATTAAACCTAGGATCAACACATGTGTCTACTTAGACTGTGCTGATGAAGTGTTGCAGATAGATTCCTAGACATTTTCAATAAGAACATGTCACTCTCAGGTATGCAAACAACTATTACTGAAGAAGATCCTAAATCTGTACCGAGCACCCCCATTCAGTTCCAGTAGATAATAGTGGCCTAGAGTTTAGGAGGACTTCTATGAGAGAGAGAACTCACAGAACCTTCGGTAGCGATTTTATCGCGTACTACGTTGAGGCTGATACATCAACTTATAATGAAGCGATGAGATCAAGAGAATTACTGCTCTGGAAAAAGCAATTGATGAAGAGATGAACTCTCTAATTCAGAACAATACCTGGACGTTGATTAATTAGCCATAATAGGCAAAAACTATAGAGTGTAAGTGAGTTTTGGAAAAAAAAATTAAATCATGATGATAGCGTGGCT
Organism: Platanthera zijinensis; assembly: GCA_039513925.1. Classification (NCBI taxonomy): domain Eukaryota; kingdom Viridiplantae; phylum Streptophyta; class Magnoliopsida; order Asparagales; family Orchidaceae; genus Platanthera; species Platanthera zijinensis. The sequence goes on along the minus strand of CM077088.1, from coordinate 8,057,854 downwards.
TAATATGAAGCACACCTGGTGGATAAAAGTTTCACACAAGTTTGCGGAGTAGATTATTTTGATGTATACTCACCGGTGTGTCATCTAGCAATCATTAAGATTCTTCTTGTCATTGCATCTATTGAGAACTTCATTGTTCATCAAATGGAGTGCCGAGCCGCGAATCTGAAGCAGATTGATGGTCGGGGAAGATGAAGCCGAGTGCCGAGCCGCAGAATCGTTGATGCCCTAATCGGGAAGAAGATAAAATGCTGAGATAGAATGCAGGGAAATATATTAATACCGATCACGGGACTCACGTGTCTAATTTAGCGGGACACGTGAGTCCCGGATATGTACGTGTCCAGCACTTCCGACACACGTGTCCGAGCGTGTCGGGCGCGTGTCGGTGTGTCGAACACCGACACTCTGACCATTTCAGAGTGTCGGTGCTTCATTGCCCTTAAGTTCTAATAACATGAAATCCCCTCATGAGTTGATTTTCAAGGAGAAGCCCAGTGTGGAACATATTCGGGTGTTCGGGTCGACTTGCTACATGCACATTCCAGATGCACTCATGACGAATCTAGATGTGAAAGCAAGGAAGCTAGTCTTCATTGGATATGATGAGCAGAAGAAGGGATGGAAGTACATGGATCTAAAGACACGAAGGTCTGTTGTCTCCCGGGATATGGTATTTGATGAGTTGACGTCATACTAAGCTAGCTTGTCTGTAGAGCTTCAGGTGAGCAAGTTTGGCGGAGGGCAAGGAGATGCTGCTCGGGATCTTCTGGTGGAGTTGCCTGTGGCGCTAGGTGCTCCGGCGACAACTAGCTCTGGAGTGGAGGCTTCTGGATTTGGAAGCAGGGGGAGCGATCCTCCTAGTGTGCCCAGAATTAGAGCTAGCACAGAAGAAGCAGTAGGAGTGGTGGATCAGGGTCAAGACCTGCGGAGGTCCAAGAGGACTATTATCCCACAAACTCGGTATAGGGATGGAAACACGGTGAGCCATGTCTCATGTTTCTTCGCAGGTCCCTTGGATGAACACGAGCCTTTGAGCTTTGAGAACTCCACTGGAGTCAAGGAGTGGGAGGATGCTATGGATGAGGAGATAGCTGCCCTTAGGAAGAATGAGACTTGGGTTCTTGTGCCCAAAGTCGAAGACATCACTCCTGTGACGTGCAAGTGGGTGTACAAGCTGAAGAAGAAGGCTGATGGGAGTATCGAATAGTACAAAGCTCGCTTTGTAGCTCGGGGGTTCTCTCAACAATTCGGGAAGGATTATGAGGAGACATTTAGCCCTGTGGCCAAGATGACTTTGGTACGGGTGGTGGTATCCTTGGCGGCTTGCCAAGGGTGGAAGATATGACAATAATGTTTTTCTCTACGACGAGATTGACAAAGACATTTTCATGGTGCAACCACCGGGTTATGTATCTGAAGAACATCTAGGGCACGTCTGCAAGCTCAAGAAGACCCTCTATGGTCTGAAGTTAGCGCCACGAGCGTGATATGGGAAGATCGCAGAATATCTCCAGTTTTGGGGGTACTTCGCTTCAGAATCAAATTCCAGTATGTTTGTTAAGAAGCAGGGGGAGTTTCAGGTCCTCGTTCTATTGTATATTGATGATATGATCATCACGGGAAACTCATAAGAGGAAGTAGCTAGGCTCCGGGATGAGCTAGCTATCCAGTTCGAGATTAAGGATCTGGGTGAGCTTCACCATTTCCTCGGGCTCAAGGTACAGAGGCAGAAGGATGACATGCATGTTTCCAAGAAGGGCTATGCGGAGCGGATCGTTAAGCGATTCGATATGAGAGATTGGAAGAGCAGTCTTATTCCTCTGGAGGTTGGCATTAAACTTCGGCGGGATGAGGGAAGGGTTCTTTCAGACCCTTTGGTATTTCGAGCTCTTGTGGGGAGTCTGATATATCTGATTATTACTAAGCCGGATATTGCTTATGCAGTAGGCCAGGTGAGTCGGTATATGGCAGAGCCGCGGAAAACTCATCTGGTGGCGGCTAAAGGTATCCTGAAATATGTCAAGTCTACCTTGGAGATGGGTCTCTTCTACAAGGGGGACATGGGCTTTAGTTTGCGTGGTTACACAGATGCCGATTATGTGGGAGATATAGATGATCGGAAGTCGACATCTGGCAATGTATTTTTCACGGGATCAGTGGTAGTATCGTGGTACAGCAAGAAGCAGGATTCGGTGTCCGTCTCCACTACCGAAGCAGAGTACATGGCCTCGAGCTTGGTTGCTCAGGAAGCCATCTGTCTTAGGCGGCTAGTGGATGAAATCTATGAGGAGGTGCGGAGTCCTATTATGATTCGCGGCGATAATGAGAGTGCTCTCAAACTGGTGAATAATCAAGTTTGTCACGCGCGGACGAAGCACATCGATATCGGGCATCACTTCATACGGGAGAAGGTGCTGGAGGGGTCTTTGATGGTTGACTACGTTCGAAGTCAGGACAACGTAGCAAATATCTTTACCAAGCCGTTGCCGAAGGGGCCGTTTACTCGGTTACGGTAGTTGCTCGGGCTGGTCTCTACTTCTCACTTCAAGGGGGAGTGTTGAAATTATTGAAGTGCGAAGTTGGGGAAGTCGGGCGGACTGGTTGTTCAGTTCGCACATGCCACAGACCGCGCGGACTAGGCGGATTGCTTTAGCGGGTTGCCTAGTCGGACAACCGACTTGGCTGTGGTTTCTGGCAGTCTGGACCAGCAAGCTCCCTGGTGGTAACTGGGCGGATAGGGTGTGTATCTGTGGTTTAGTGGCGGACTTCGTTGGAGGTAGCCATGGTTGGCAGGTTCTCTTGTTCGCTAAGGGGCAACCGGTTTAGCGAACTGAGGCGGTTTGTCCTCAGGTCGCTGGTGCCTTCTCGGGGCGGGTTGGATCAGAGTTCGCTGGGTGAGAGAGCCAAGACGATCGGCTCGCGCCAATATTACGGGCGGGCGAGTCCAGGGGGGGGGGCTCGCTCTCCTCAAGGCCTGGGAGGCCGGATGGGCGAGCCAGCCCTAGCCCGCGCTCGCCTGGGCTTTTTGGTCGCCAACCCGCCCCTATAGGGTTGCGAGCTGGCATGCCCAGGCGATCCGGGTACCAGCTCGCTCCCGCCCCTATAGGGTGGCGAGCTGGCCTGCCCAGGCGATCCGGGCCCCGATTCGCTCCCGCCCAGTAGGGTGGCGAGCTGACTCAGAGACTAAGAAACTCGTCCCCGTGGGGCTCAGAGGCCAAATTACCTGGATGCCTTTGTAGGGGGTGCAAATATCCGTCTAGAACAGCGGAGTTGCGCTGTTAGCAGACCCAGTTGGGCTGCACATGGCTGTTCAGAACAGCGGAGGTTGGCTTTTGGCAGACCACTTTTAGAAAACTATAAATAAATCCAAGCGGTGTCTCAGAAGGCATGCTCACTTGTCTCCTAACCTTCTTGCGCTTTCTGAGGTACCTTAGCCCGACATTTGGCTAAGGAGGGGAAACACTCAGAGATCTTCCGAGTGTGTGGTGGGTCCTCCGCACCGGGTCCTTGGTTCAGTTCCCTGTTCTTTTTTCCTTTGTCATTTTTCTTGCAGGAGAGAAGTAGGTGAGCGATCACCCCTTCCCCAAGGGTGAACTCCATCGAAATCGAATTCTCGGTTTCAACAGTTCGGCTTGGATCAAAGCTTGTGGTCTGGATGTTAGATCATAAATAAAGCTTTGTTGCGCGGACAGGTTGCCTGGAGGTCGTGCGGACTGATGGATCAGTCTGCATGGGTGGTTGCGGACTGGGGTTGTTCAGTAGAGCGCGATCTTGGTATCCGGGGGTGCGGTCTGGTTTGGTGACCGTGGGTTTTGTGGACTTGGTCTGGGGAGGACAAGTCTAGCTTGTTGCCTTGCTCGCCAAGCTCTCCTTGTGCGGTCTGCTTGGTTAGCTCGTCGAGCTCGCCTTGTGCGGTCTGCTTGGTTAGTTCGTCGAGCTCGCCTTGATGATTCACAGTTCGTTGGCGGACTAGTGGTCTATCCGGCAGTTTAGCACGACCTGGCGAGCTGGTTCGCATTCGCACCTTGCGAATACAAGTGTTAGTCGGCACAGGTTGATGGGCGGTTATCCTATCGGTATAGGTGGTGACGACACTCCTTCCCACACCTATAAATAGTACCCCTGACTCATCATGTGTACTAGTGAACAGTAAGAACGAGCTCGCGCTTAAACTTGCGGTTAAGGTTTTCTAACCGCTGCGACTAAGGAAGTTGTTCTGTGCAGGCTGTGCGGCTAACACCAGGCGGCTAGGCGACTAGCGAAAACTTTGGTGTGGAACAGTTCGCGGATACAGTCAATGGTTTAGCAGCAGGTCACAGTCTTTGCGGCTTGGTCTCTTCCTCGAAGTTGCGGATAAGTGGAGCAGTTCGCCCGGCCTATTAGCGGGTTCTGTTCGGTCTCAGTATTTGCAATAACAGCAGTCCGCGCGGTTAGCTGCGGGTATGCGGTTTCTGCCGTCTTGGCGGACAGGGCTGGCGAGTAGGCGGCTTGTGCGGGTTCTGGATACAGACCGCGCGGTTTCTTTTTGCTATAATTTTTGAATTGTTCACAGTTTACATTGTAATCATGTCTTGCAATGTATACCTCGGCCTATAAAGAAGTTGTTTCTGATTGTAAACTTTTGTGCCTCCATTATTGTTGTCTTTTATTTGACTTCAATTGTGGTTGAGTGTTCCTGCGACCTCATTAGCTCCCGTTTCAGAGAAATTTTAACAGGGCACACAAATTAATATTTTTGTGAATATGACGATCACCCACCCCACCCCCGTTCAGGCAGGACTGGTGTTGACGATGTCAACGACGGGAAGCAATGGAGGCAACAGGAGTTTTGAGGCGTCCGAAGGCGATGACGACACGAGAGTTTGGCAGTGTCAAGAAGCAACGACAACTTCGGGAGTTTGGCGGTGTCTGGAGGTGCGGGATTTTGGCGGTGGCTACAATGGCATCTGAATGCGACTGCGGCATCTTGAAGTGACGACGACATCGAGAGGGCTATGACGATGGTGAGTTCGGTGAGCAACAGGCGACTACGAGTGCGCGCAGGAGGGAGAGATCCTGGACTCGTCGGTGTGCTGGAATGCTTTCGCACGTGAGGGGCGTCCGGGAGTGATCCCACGCACGCGGAAGCGACTCACGCGCACGGGAGCGCAGCGGATGCTGCGCAGGCGCGTGGCCGGTGCCGTGCTGGCTGTGCCTTACGAGCAGTTTGAGTGTGGGCGGTTGTCCTCCTCCCCGCTTGGGCCCCCACTAAGGGAGTGGCGTTATCCACTCCTCATGATAGTGGTTTGAGGGAACCCCATCAACACTGATCATTAATTTAAGGTACTTAGCTTCAGATAATGCTGATGATGATAATCTGAAGTTTATGGAATGACTCAGTTCATCTCCACACTGGTTTGATGCATGAAAATTTACAAGTAGTCGAATGACATTAATAAATGAAAAAACTTGCTGAAAGAATACTTAGGATTCTTTGAGGGGACTTATTTTCACCGATAAAGTGGTTACGATCATATGAACTGGATCTTAATTTTCACCGGTCAAGCGGTTACGACCGCAAGAAAGCCGGTTCATGCAATCGTAATCGCTTGACCGGTGAAAATAAGTCTCCTCAAAAGGAGCCTTAATCTTTAATTTGTTTGGAAGGATGAGTACAACATTAGTTGAAAATTGGGAATAAAATACTATTTCTGAAACTTTGAATTATACTGGTTAAGGCACGTTTTTTTTACCAATTTGGATCCTCTGGAGTTTGTACGGACAACTCCAGGGTGGAGTTCGATCCATCTCGCGCGTTGGAGGAGCTGTCATTAATCTCATCAACTTTATTAAAGTTGATTTAACATAGATGTTAAGTTGTGTTAATTAATTGGTAAAGACAGAGCACCATATATGCTGGGATTTGGATCCTCTGGAGTTCAGGGGAAACTCCACGATCCAACGGAGAGAACCCCCGAACTCTACCAATCCAGTGACAAAAAAAAATTAGCCACTAAAAGGCAAAAAAACGCAAAGTAAAAATAATCCTAAATCTAAAAACACGGGGGTTCTCACGCGTTGGATTTCAATCCAACACGCGAGAACCCCCAAATTCCACCCTGGAGTTGTCCATACGAACTCCAGAGGATCCGAATTCTATATGCTGGGGTCGAGGTACTGTCGTGATTGGCCATAGGGGCGGCCCGTGTCTATCACTAATATGTACATTAATGTAATTTTATTAAAGAAAATCAGTTTGAAAAGTAAATTATAGTATTTGAAAGTGATGCATTATTATTATTTCAAAGTTCTTCTTTTAGAGAAAATCAGTTAGAAAAGTTTATTTTGACAGTTAGAAATTTTTATTGGAATAATTAAAAGTTAAGCTTCTTGTCCTCCTCAATAGCGGTACCTGTCTTATTAATTAGTAGAGCGATGTGTGCCAAAACGGTAATTTCACTCGCAATAAAATGGTGCAGTTGGCCGCATGACAACAGCAACTTCATTACCGCATGCGCTTAGTTTTAATAGGCCTTGAATATTTTGACCTTGAGTTGACTCATGAGGCATGCTGCGAAGCAAAAGTCAACATATAATGCAAACTGCAGTTCCCTGATTATTAGTTGGTGATCTTTAGGGTCCGTTTATTTCGGTTGTTGCTATGGAAAAGAAGCTGACGGAAATGAAGTTGAAGAAACAATTTTTGTAAAAAAATAAATAAAGGTGATTTATATGTAAATCAATAATAGTTATATACAAATCAATATTTTAGAAAATTTTAGGCGTTTTAAAATACTATACGTAAACCAAATAAAATCCTAAAACTTAATCCTATTCCTCATTTCCACTCTTCCCGTCTGGGTCGTCTGTCTTCCTGTTCCCGCATCCCGCTTTCCCGCATCCGCCGCTACGTTGCTCCCCACCTCGCGCCGCCCCTCTTTCGCCCATTTCCGGCGTGTAACAGGCGTCAGCCGGCGAATTACAATCATGGCCGATGATGGCACCATGGTCGGCCCCCTTTCTCCCTCAACAAATTTCTCTCCTAGTCACGGGAACAAGATTTATCCTAAACCCTAACTATTTTTTCTCTCATTTTTTCCTGTAGAAACCTTAGATCTACTCTTAGTCTCTTAGAATAATGTGTATTTTCTTCATTTAGACAATCCCGAAAATTCTCTCATCCGTATACCCGATTCTGTCATCCTTCGTTGAGTTGCAAGATTCGATCTATCCTCAATCAGTGGAGTTATCTTCAAGTTTTGGTGGATCTAGCAACATTGAGTTGCAAGAGGTGAGTTTTTCATTGCTTGGTTTGAAAATTTTCATTATAGGAGTCGAATTTAGGTTGATCAAATTGTGTTTTTTTTAGGAAACAATGTTATCACTTGGATTAAAGGAGGAAGAGGATGCGAAAATTCCTTGCTCTTTTTCGGAATATGGTATTGTAGACTATATCTTAATTTTGTGTATATTTGTTGCGTAGATTGGGTAAAATATAGTTCTAACTCGAAAGGTAAGCAAAAAAAATTTCTTGTTTAAAATTTACTATAATTGCATGTATCTAATTTGGGGGGGGGGGTGATCATTGCAGGAAAATCTAACAATTATTTGGTTGAAAGGGATAGATATGGACGGTCAAATATTGTCTCTTATTAGATGAAAAGGTAAGAACGATGATTTTTTTTTAAATGATTATTTAAGCTTTTGATCAACTCTCTAATTTTCATTGTACAGATATATATGATTTTGGAGTATGAAGAATATCCAGAATGGTTTTGATATAGCATGTAGCCGATTCCAATTTTTTGGTGATTGTAGTTAGAATGTTTTGAAGGGCTAATATAATTGATATAGGTTAATTTTGATTTTTATAAAAGTAATTTGTTTTTGAAAAGATGATATTGATGAGTTGTCTTTAAATTTAATTTTTTTGTTGGTTTAACAATTTTTTTTAAAAAATTGATTTGTATATAATCATTAGGTTTGTGTATAACAAAAAAATATTTGCATAGATTTGTATATAGTAAAAATTTATATATAGTCATTATTGATTTAAATATAACATCACCCAAAAAAAAATAATGCAAAATTATGATCGTTTTAAAAAGAGATCTGCGCAAGAGGCAGCAGCTCTTCTTGATACTTATCCATTATTATGATGAGGATACAAGCCAAAAAGAACATTGTAAGTGAATGATTCTGTAGGTTCGCTTGTTTTTCAAAATCATAGGGGATTCAAAGCACGTTCAATAGAGCTTCAAAAACAAGATGGTGGAAGAAGCCTTGTGGAGAAGTAGCGACCAGACAGTACACGCGCGGGGCATTTCCATGCTAAAAACCTTCTTGATTATGTTTGTTTATTTTTTGTTATGAAGAACCGGACCGAGTGCAGATGGCGGAAGAGGGCGTTCAAGCACCTCATGGTTCTCTTGCTTGAAATTTCCTGCACCCACCAAAATATGTTGCTCTGCTCTGCGTTGAGGGTAGAAGCCGGTTATACATATTTAAAGGCGGAGAAACTCTAAGAGGGTTAAGAGGAGGGTTGGCAGCATGGAAGGAGATCAATCCTTTCCAAAAACATCCATCATCGGAGATTAATGAGGATTACATAATTGAAGTGGTCTCCAAGAGAGGAGGGATACCAAAACTATATCAGCTCTGATTTGGAAAGAAGAGAGGGACGGCATATGACAATAATCTCCACCTTAACGTCTTTCCATAGCATGCTCCACCTTGCTGAGATATCTCCCAAAAAATGCTCCAACGGTCACCAAGATTCAAAAGTCAAAGGAATTAATTGAATGAACTTCGACCAGGAAATAGATCATAAGAAGAACTCCTTCAATTCCGAGTAGCATGCAAACTTGACTAACATGGTTATCTCAGAAATGCTCCAACTTGAAGCTAAATTTCAACTGTTTCACCTCCAGCGGTGGTCTCTTATAGCAAAACAAAACTGAATCTGTCAAGACTTCTGGCCTTTGATTTGCACGCGCGAGAGAAATTGACAAATGCAGACACAATGCAAACAAACTGATCTCAGCATGAAAAAAAGAACCTCTATGAGAACTAATCAAAGAATTGATTAGACACACTCTAAGCTCATAAAAATGAAGGGGTAACAAGAAAAAAGCTTAGATAATAGAGGGTGACCAAACTGCATTCAAAAATGAAGTTCTTGACCAGAAAAATAACTCAAAAAATAAAAGTTATAGTGACACAAGTAAAGAGATAACATGAAAAAAAAAGCGTGAGCAAAAATAAAAAAATAATGACCATGAGAGCAAAATAAGAAATGATAAAAGAAAACACAAAAAAAAGACAAGTGAAAAGATAGGTGAGAAAAATACTAGAGAACGTTCTCATTGACATCCTCAAAGCATATGGATGCGACAGACTTTTCCTTATCATCACCAACGATCTTCCATTTCTCCTTATTCTGAAGCTTCCAACAATCTTTTATCACATGACCATTTTTTTATAGTAGTTGCAGTAGCTATCTGAACTTTTCTTAAACTTGCCTCATATGATTGAACCAGACTGACCACGAAAAAATAAAGCTGAACTTTCACCAACACCTGAGCCAGACGACTTCTTTCGGATGTCATATAAGAGTAAGATTGCAGTGACCTCTTCCATATCCAAAATATCTTTACTGTAGGTGAGGGTAGTGACCATGCCCTCGTAGGACTTTGAAAAAGAGTTCAAAAGAATAACTGTCTTGTCCTCTTCTTTCACCTGAATATTTATGCTGAGACACTCAGATAACAGTTTATTGAAATTGTTCAGGTGATCATGTAGAGAAGAACCTTCCTTTATCCTAAATTTGTACAACTGTTATTTGAGATAGATGCGATTGGGGAGAGGCTTCGCCATATAGATACTCTTCAGCTTTGCCCAAGAACTAGAGGCAGTCATCTCTGAAAGAACTCCATATATCACATCATCATGAAAGCAAAGATGCATGATAGACAGAGCTCTTAGATCCAAATCCTCCCATATGCGATTGGTAATCTCAGCATCCTTATGAGTCTTTCCCAATAGGACATGGTGTAAACCTTCCTTGATCAGTTGTCTTTTGACCTTCACCTGTCATAGGCCAAAATTGTATTTCTCAGCGAACTTTGTAACTTCAAACATCGCACTGGGTGTGGGAGATGCCATAGAAATCAAGTTAAGGAAATATGAACTGGGACTGAGGCGACCAGATAAATTCACGGATCAAGATTAGGAAGATAGGGAGCGGACCGATGTCGTCACCTATCGTTGACCCAAATTGAAACGAAACGTCCAAATAGTTGCCGATCGAACATGGCTCTGATCCACTAGTTATGAAGAACCGATTCGAGTGCAAATGAATAATCTTATTCCAAATAATTTATTTACCGGTCAAAAGGGTTGTTACCTAGAATAATAAACGCACAAAATAATAAGAAAGAAAAATAAGTAAAGGCATCACAACCAAAGGTACACCGATTTTAAAGTGGTTCTCCGAAAATGAAAAATGGGTACGTTCACTGTGCAGATAGAGATAAATTTACTATTAATTTCTCAAGCATAAATACAGCTAAAAGAGAGGAGAAAATAGACAAAAAAAGATGACAAACTCAAGTCCTCCAAAATCTAATCGTACACATTGCGGCGAGAAAACATTTTTGACGGTGAGAGAAGAAGCCGTCTAGAAAAAGAACTCCGATGAAGCAGCCGGCTAGAAGAAGAACTCCGTAAAAGAAGCCAGCTGGAAGAGATCGACTCCGGCGGCAGGGCGGAATACGGCGGCCTTGCACCTCACGGTCTCTTACCTAAAATTTTCCCGCACCCACCGAAATATGTTGCTCTGCTCTGCATTGAGGGAAGAAGCCGACCACACCTATTTAAAGGTGGAGAAACCTTAAAAGGGTAAGGAGGAGGGCCAACAGTTATATGGAAGGAGATCGCTCCTTTCTAAAAACCTCCATCATCGGAGATTAACAGGGATTGCATAATTGGAGCGGTCTCCAAAAGAGAAGGGATACCAAAACTGTGTCAGCTCTTATTTAGAAAGAAGAGAGGGGCGGCATATGGAAACAACACATATGCGGAAACTGTATTAGCTCTGATTTGGACCCCCACTAATCAAGTTAGAGGTTATGAAAATGATCACCGCACGCACCGGATCCGTGCGCTGATGCGATCCATCCATCATCACACACATCGCCAACTACCCATGACTAGCCAAATGGCCGACGGCCGCCACCGACGGTCAGCCCCTCTAAGGTCGCAGGGGGCGACAACGCCTCGCGACCGACCTCCCAGGCCGGCCGTGACCGTATAGCTATGATTGTGCCTCACGGCCGTATGCAAGGCACGACCGCGCCTCGCGGCAGGCCGGCCACGGCCGCAAGGCACAACCGGTGCCACAGTCAGCCTCCCTAGCCGCAGCCGCAGCCACAGGCCGTGGGGCCACAGCCGCAACCGATCTTCCAGACCAGAACGCCCACGGCCGGCCTCCTGGCCGGTCGCTCCTCTCTCTTCTCCCACGATGGCAAGAGAGACTCACCGCCTAGGGACCGCCAATTGCGGCCACCTTTTTCGTTGTTCGATCACGCTCTCGCGGTCGCAACCGTCCGTTACGTGGGTAACCAACTGCGTAACCACCGACACAAATTTAGATGGTTACGGTCTGTGGATAGCCACAGAACTACCGTATCTACCTCAGGGGGCCTATAAATAGAACCCCAGAAGGCCTTTCATTTCTATCTTTTCTCCTCTCAGCTTTCTTCTCCTACAAGTCAGAGCTCTGCCGAAATTCTCTTATGAGTCGCATTCCTCCGAGCGCGTCGAAGATTCGTTTAAGTCCGCGACACTCTTGTATACAAGGAGATTCGCCGATCTCTTCAGGAATTCTCCTACGTGTAAGGCTTCTCGATCAGTCTCCTCAGCAATCTTCCTACGTACTGCCTCCAACGCGCACCGCTCAGTCAGCGATCATGAGCACTCCACACTATCAGAAGGAGACAATATAAGATTCGCAAGTGGTGGCTTGTCACCCTTCAAGCGTTCTGCATTCTCTCTACTCTCGAAGCTGTAACGATAAGCTGTCTATCACCCCCGATTCCCCCTAAATTATGTAAACCACCGAAGATAGTGAAGTTTGATTGACACAGAACCAGTCACGTGGGTTTTTACCTAGTTTACGAGTTTTCCACATTAAAAACTTATTTGGCAGTTTCTCTACTTTCTCTTTGATTGTGTGCGCGCTCGACCGCTCTACGGGCTAAGGATGTCTTGTTTAGTCCAGTCTACTAAGAACCTCGAGCGACCCATAACAACACTAATAGACGCTTATTTTATAAAAATGCACGTAGAAGATGCAGTTCAAAAAAACGTGTATATTCTTATATACACGTTAAGTTTATATGCAGTTTACTGTATATATATACACATGAGTGACAGAGAACGCCCCCCCCCCTCGTGCCACGCGCGATAATACACGCCTTGTGACGGGTGCGACGGGAGGCACCCACCCCGGCCCTTCTTCAGGAAGGCGGGTGCGGCGGAAGGCCGGAACCCGCCCAGCTTGCCCGGCTTGAGGGACTCACCCGGCTTGAAGGTCTTGCCCAGCTTGAGGATCTCGCCTGGCTTGAAGGTCTGCTATTTTTTCCCTGATGGGCTGCGAATAAGTGTTCAAAACAGCGGAGTTTGGCTGTTGGCAGACCAACCCAGGGTATTTCAGTAATTTTAGAGCAGTAGATGTCAGTTATTTACAGGTCGTTTTCAGAAATCTATAAATAGACCCTTGGGGTGCCTTGGAGAGGGATCCGTTTTCACCAATCTTCATCTTCTTCCTTCATCCTCCAAGGCACCTAGCTCAACATTGGCTAGGGAGGGGGAGATCTCAAAAGTCTTCCGGGTGTGAGGTGGGACCTCCACGTTAGAGCCAAGGGTCATTTTCCAAATTCAGGTCTCTCACCAAGGGACGGCTTGGGAGAAGTAGGTGTGAGCTGCATTCCTAGGTCTGAACTCTAGGTGGAACCGAATCTCGATTCCAACATTTTTTGGTGCGGTGAGCATGGACCACGACTCATACAGAAGTTCCTAAGCAAGTCCCATGGTGGGAGATCATGGAGGTGGTGATGACTCCAACGAGCTCCCCAACCCAGCACCCTTTGTTGGGAGGGAAGAGTTCATGACATCCATCCAATGCATCATGGAGATACTGCGAAGTATTGCTCCTCGGAGTGACTGCTCAACTTCCACCCCCAGGAACCAGCTTCCAAGGGTCTCGGCGAGACAGCCTCCAGGGGTCTCGATGAGCCAGCTTCCAAGGGTCTCGGCGAGACAACTTCCAGGAGTCTCGGCAAGAGATCCCCCAGAGGTCTCGGCGAGCCAGCTCCTAGGGGTCTAGGTAAGATGACCCCAGGAGGGGTAGAAGAAAGTGCACCAGGAAGACGGCTCGATAAGGAAAGTATGGGAGAGGGGGTCGAGCGAGACCTTACCAGTCGGGAGTTATTTCCCAGCCCGGCGAGTACCAGCCTCCCAGGCGAGCAGGTCGCGCGAGTGGAGCATGCAAGTCCAACAAGTAGGGGGTCATCCTTCAGCGAGCTGATTGTCTCAGCTCCCGTTCCCGAGGGGTTCAGAGAACCTGATATGACTTACTATACCGGGAAGGATAACCCCATCCAGCACCTGTAGTGGTTCAAAGATACCGTCTCTATTAGGCCGATGACAGATGCATTCAAGTATCGCCTCTTCGCGATCACGTTGAAAGACAAGGCAAGGGATTGGTTCCATCAAATCCCAGCGAGATCGATCTACGGGTTCGAAGACTTGAGCCGGAGTTTTCAGCTCCGCTTCTCCACTTCTAAAATGAGGAGGAAGAGTCCCGAGTCCATCTTCCTAATAAGACAGAGGGCGGAGGAATCGTTGGCCTAATATGTGGATAGGTTCCAAGAAGAGATCCTGGATATCCAGGAGATTTCGGGGTATGTCCTCCAGATAGCATTTACAGTGGGGTTACATGAAGGGTTCTTCAAGATGAGTCTGACCTGAAAAGCCCCTATCCTTCGAGGAGCTGATAGAAAGGACGACAAAGGAGATAACAATTGAGGCGGCCAACCCGGCGTTTGTCAAGAAATTGACAAGGTTAACAGAGGCAGAGTTGAAGGAGCAAGGTGGCTCGAGGCATCAGGAGGGAAAAAGGAGAGAAGAAAAGAGAGCTCAGGGGTTCCAGGGACCTCAGGAAGGTCTGGAGCCATGTTGGAGGCAACAAGGAGGGCCCGTTCAGGGTCTAGAAAGAGGTCTCATCCAGGGTGGGGGGAACTTTCATGGAGGCCAAGGGAGGTTCAACTTCCAGAGGCAAGCCCCTAGACAACTCCTACCCCCACCGCAGCAAGCCATAAAGATAGGAAGAGGGGGAAGAGGTAGCAGGAGGAATCACCCAGCCTGTCAAAGAAGGGAAGGAAGAGTGTTGTCATACTGTGACTTCCATCAGGCAGAGGGTCATGCCACAGCTACCTGCCCCGAGTTCCTGGAAGTGAGAGAGCCGAGAGGCTAAGCCCAGCAGCAGCCGCTGGTACGGATTGAAGAAGTTCTACCCAGAGTGGGAGGAGAAGACATATGTGAGGACCGGGTCGACATAGGACCCCGAGGAGGAATAGGAGTGATCCATGGTGGAGTGGGGATCGAGGTCACTCGAAAGGCAAGCCTCCATGTTGTATACCGTCGGAGCGTCGCTTCGACATCACAGACTTCACCACTAGAGGATAAGATCACCTTCTCAATGAAGGACATGCCGGATTATGAGGATTCGTTCTGCGATGCATTGGTCATGCAGTCAGTCATCGAAGGCTACACTGTCTCCTTGATCTTTGTTGACAACGGGAGCTCCGTCAACGTCGATTTCAAGAAGGCATTTGACGAGATGAAGGTGGAACCAAGGAGGGTGTTGGCCTCGGACGGACCCCTATTTGGATTTTCAAGGGAAATGAAGGAGGTAGAAGGTGGAGTCGGAATCCAGGTGAAGCTGGGGGACCTCAAGGAACTGCCGGTTCGTCATTGTTGACGCTCCGAGCAGTTACAACGCCATCTTAGGAAGACCCCACATCAGCACCTTCCGTTGTGTGTCATTGTCCTTCCACTAGTGCCTCAAGTTTAACACTTGAGGGATCCAAGTCAGGGTCTGGGGAGACCCCAGGATGGCAAGACAATGCTACATCACGACCGTCAACACCATCACCTGGCTAGCCAGGGCAGAGGAGATGAAGAAGACCATGGAGAGCTTGAGCAGGATAGAGGTATCAGAGGAGAAGGAGGCGAATGACGGTCGTCATGCCCAAGCAGCCTGAAGAGACCTTGCTTCGGTAAAGTCGTTTTCCCTTTATGTTTTAATAATGAGCTCTACCCCTGACCAGTTGAGTCAGGAGGTCATGTATATTGAAATTTTCCTCATTTGAGGATGTTGAATTTAGTATGATTCGAATGACGTGCCTAATCCAACTCCGAGAGGATCTCCTCATCCAAGCTCTAACTAGCTAGATGGGTCGAATGTGCCTCGGTGGAGAGTAAGTTTCAACCCCGAGAGGATCTCCCCACCCAAGCTCTCACTAGCTGGATGGGTCAAATGTGCATCAGTGGAGAGTAAGTTCCAACCCCGAGAGGATCTCTTCACCTAGGTTCTCACTAGCTGGATGGGTCTAATGTGTCTTGGTGGAGAAAGTTCTAACCCCGAGAGGATCTCCTCACCCAGGATCTCACTAGCTGGATGAGTCGAATGTGCCTCGGTGGAGAGAGTTCCAACCCCAAGACGATCTCCTCACCAAGGCTCTCACTAGCTGGATAGGTCGAATGTGCCTCGGTGGAGAAATTTCCAACCCCAAGAGGATATCCTCACCCAGACTCTCACTAGCTGGATGGGTCGAATGTGCCTCGGTGGAGAGAAAGTTCCAACCCCGAGAGGATCTCCTGACCCAGGCTATCACTAGCTTGATGGTTTGAATGTGCCTTGGTGGAGAAAGTTCCAACCCCGAGAGGATCTCCTCACCTAGGCTCTCACTAGTTGGATGGGTCGAATGTGCCTCGGTGGAGAGTAAGTTTCAACCCCAAGAGGATCTCCTCACCCAGACTCTAACTAGCTAGATGGGTCGAATGTGCCTCAGTGGAGAGTAAGTCCTAACCCCGGGAGGATCTCCTCACCAAGGCTCTTACTAGCTGAATGGGTAGAATGTGCCTCGGTAGAGAGAAAGTCCCAACCCCGAGAGGATCTCCTCACCCAGGCTCTCTCCAGCTGTATGATTCGAATGTGCCTTGGTGGAGAGAAAGTCCCAACCCCGAGAGGATCTACTCACCCAATCTCTCTCTAGCCGGATAGGTCGAATGTGTCTCGGTAGAGAGAATGTACCAACCCTGAGAGGATCTCCTCACCCAGGCTCTCACTAGCTGGATGGGTCGAATGTGCCACAGTGGAGAGAAAGTCCCAATCCCGAGAGGATCTCCTCACTCAGGCTCTTTTTAACTGGATGGGTCGAATGTGCCTCTGTGGAGAGAAGGTACCAACCCCGAGAGGATCTCCTCACTCAGGCTCTCACTAGCTTGATGGGTCGAATGTGCCTCAGTGGAGAAAAAATTCCTACCCGGACGGGATCTCGCCACCCAGACTCCCATTAGCTGACATGATAGGTTGACCCCTCAGCGAAGTTAAGTAAATTGTACCTGGAAGGGATCTTGCCACTCAAGCTCCCGTTAGCTGGCATGGCAGGTTGACCCCACGGAGAGGCCAAGTATTTTTGGCACCAAGAGTGCTACACTCAGCGAATACGTTGGGTTGGATGTTTCTTTTCGAGCATGGAACTCCTTTGAAAAGAGCGGGGATTGTGTACAACCCCGTATTCGCGGAGTGGGGTTCCCAAGCAAGGCGTAAGACTTGCTACACATTTTTAAGCTTTCAGGGGGTTTTGCACTCTTGGAGTCAAATTTATTGATGATCTGCATGATATTCTAGTAGGGGGACGAATGACTTGCCTAGCTGGCTTATGCTTGGTGTACTCTAGGGAGGCGAGTGCGGCGGGAGGCCGGCACTCGCCCCGACCCCATTCCAGGGGACGGTTGCGGCGGGAGGCCTGCACCCGCCCTGGCCTCATCTCAGGGGGCGGGTGCGACGGGAGGCCGACACCCGCCCAAGTCTCATCTTGGGGAGCGAGTGTGGCGGGAGGCCGGCACTCGCCCCAGCCCCATTCTAGGGGGCGGGTGCGGCGGGAGGCCGGCACCCGCCCCAGCCTCATCTTGGTGAGCGAGTGCGGCGAGAGGCCGACACTCGCCCCAACACCATTCCACGGGGCAGGTGCGGCGGGAGGCCGGCACCCGCCCCTGCCTCATCTTGGGGAGCGAGTGCGGCGGGAGGCCGACACTCGCCCCGACCCCATTTCAGGGGGTGGGTGCGGCGGGAGGTCGGCACCCGCCCCGACCCAATTTTTAAGGGGGCTAGTGCGGCGAGAGGCCGGCACCCGCCCCGACCCTTCTTCAGGAAGGCGGGTGCAGCGGGAGGCCGGCACCCGACCAGCTCGCCCGGCTTGAGGGTCTCGCCCCGCTTGAAGGTCTCGCCCGGTTTAAGGGTCTGCTATTTTGCCCGTGGTGGGCTGCGAATAACTGTTCAAAACAGCGGAGTTTGGCTGTTGGCAGACCAGCTTAAGGTATTTCAGTAATTTTAGAGCAGCGGATGTCAACTATTTACAGGATGTTTTCAGAATTCTACAAATAGACCCTTGGGATGCCTTGGAGAGGGATATGTTTTCACCAATCTTCATCTTCTTCCTTCATCCTCGTAGGCACCTAGCTCAGCATTGGCTAGGGAGGGGGAGATCTCAAAGGTCTTCCGGGTGTGAGGTGGGACCTCCACGCTAGAGCCAAGTGTTATTTTCCAAATTCAGGTCTCTCATCAATGGACGGCTTGTGAGAAGTAGGTGTGAGATGTACCCCTAGGTCCGAACTTTATGTGGAACCGAATCTAGGTTCCAACAAATAATATAGAAGGTTATTATAATATATATAATATATATGTACTTGCAATAATAAAATATATTTTTTATAATAAATAATTATAGTACAATATGTTATATATATATATATATATATATATATATATATATATATAAAATAAATGTCTTATGTTTAAACTCAAACATAAATATTGTTTTGGTTGGTTGAGTTTGCCTCTTATTCTTCCTCTTGAGATCTTAGGATCGAAATCTGACACTCTTCATTTAAATTTTTTTCAAACCTAATAAAAAACTGACGATGATGATTGATTTAAAGGTCCACCGTGTTACACCGTGCAATCGCAACGACCGATGATACTTTTTTGTATATAGTGTGTGTGTGTGTTTTGTATATAGTGTGTGTGTTTTGTATATTGTGTGTGTGTGTGTGTTTTGTATATTGTGTGTGTGTGTGTGCGCTTTGTATATTGTGTTTGTGTGTGTGTGATTTAGGGTTTAGGTAAAAAAAATGCGGAACACACGTTTTTTAAAAATAGGCTTATTTTCATGTATTTTTAGGAAAAATGTTCAACATGAAAGTTGTGTATCTCGTCAAAATCTACAACTTTCATGACTCATGTTGAACATTTTTCCTAAAAATACATGAAAGTAGGCCTATTTTCAAAAGAGGTGGAACCTGTGCGGAACTATATGATTCGCAATAGTTCCGCCCGGTGCTACGCCTTTTGAAAATAGGTCTTCTATATGATATTTTTAGGAAAATCGCTCAACATGAAAGTTTTATATCTTGTCGAAATCTACAACTTTCATGTAGATCACTTTTTCTAAAAATGTTATATAGTTGACCTATTTTCAAAAATCGCGTGAAATCCGTATTTAGCTAATTTCGGGTTCCAGGTTTTTGCACTTTTCTGCATATATATATCTTTCATTATTATAAGGAAAAAAGTTGTCTTTGGTGAAACATTCAAAAATATCAATTATGCCTTCATTTTTATATTTTAATGACTTGACATATATTATAATCCATTTCAAAAAAATTAATATTCATTCAAGTAATTACACTATCAAAAAATTAGAAGTAATGATGAAAATCCATTTAAATTCAAAAAGTTTTTTAGTAGAGCGTCTACACCTACTATGGTAGGCTATCATTAGACATGTTAGCGGTCTATATGAGGAAGGTTGTCATTAGACATATCAGCGATTTATACGAAGAGCAATGTAATTTTTTTTTAATTAATTCAATTTAATTTTTTCATGTTTTCAATTTAAATTTTTAATTAATTAATTTTTAATTTATTTTATTAATGTTTTCAATTTAAAAAAACAGGCGGTTGGGGGGCGGGCGAAGCCCGCCGTCACCGGCCGGGTATCGTGGCGCGTGGCCATCGGGACGGAGGCACGTGCCTGTCACTCATGTATATATATATATATGGATGAAGTTCTTTAGGTAGACATTAACGAATGACAGTTTAACCCGTCATGTTCACGACCTCAACCACCGTGCCAATCAGAGCCTAAATTAAAGTACCAATAAAAACATCAAATAATTAGTACTCATTCACAGATTAAAAGGTGAGAATCTGATCTAGAATGTTATTATTGCACTTGATTATATTTATTTATATATAATTTAATAATGGTGGGTAGAATATAGTAGTGCTGAAGTGGCTGTCCCACTGTAAATTTAGAAAGGCAGCAAGTGCTCAATTTTGCAAATCTTCTTGCTTCAGAAAAGATTAGTTTTCTTTTTTGATAAAATATTATTATTTATTTTGCCCACCACACTGCAGATGACACCATAAAGTTGGATCTAAAGCAAAGGAGGGGAATGACCCCTTTTTAATATACATTTATTTCTTTTTAAAAGTCAAACAATATCAACCCTTAATTCAAATTAAATTTAAGCAATGGGCTAAGAATCTCTTGATAAATAAATAGATTTTTTAGGTATGACTTTTAATACTAGAATTTTATCTTGTTATTGTATATTTATACAGTAAAGCACCAATAAAAATTTCAACTTGAGAGGCATGTCTGAGATCTTATGCGATCTTAAAATACCATTACAACTTCAATGCAAGTTTTACCATATTGCAATTAGAGTAGCGTGATTCTCTACGATTCTAAGTGTTGGGTAGTGAATTATGTATGGTTTAGGTCGCTCGACGCTCTCATGGTTCAGTCGAAATGAACCGTTTTAGCACGTGAGTGAGTCAAGTGAACAAACAGTCAAATAGATAACCAACCGTTGCCAAGGAGACTTTTTTGTGGAAAAATCAGGAAGGGTAAAAAACTACAGGACTGGATCGGTGCCGACCAAGTTCCACTATTCTTCCAAGTGTTACGAGCAGTAGTTTTCTGGAGGGTGACATGTCATCCATCGCTCATTGGAGAACAAGTTTTTAGTGGATGCCGAATTAAGATGTTTGAGTTGCTTTCGAAGGAGGTCTTCGATGGGGAGAGAGATCTTCAAGAGCTAAAGTGAGATCTTCGAGTCACCTTCGAATAAAATCTTCGAAGAGAAAGGAGATCTTCAAGGAAAGCTTCAAACACAAAACGAGAACTCTAAAAGATCTTCAAGAGAAGCTTTAAACACCGAATGAGAACTCTGAAAGATCTTCGAGGGAGCTCTTTCTAGTGCTGAAGAAGAGGTTTCTTCAACTGAAGTCTCAGGGTCCCTTTTATAGCTTTTTAGAGGAGTGGCTTGGTAATTGTGTCGTTGTAGCCGCTGTAACCACCAAACGGATGAAATAGAATCCTCTAACTGGAGCATACAGATCGCAATTTTTGCAGATATGATGATTTTGCCTCCCGAGCTGTTCGAATAGTTTGTGCAGGACTGGTGATGGAGGCGATGGCATGGAACGCGACAAATCCTGCAATCTTTGTGGATACGAGAAGCAAAGAAGGTAAACTGTGACACACGCGCAAAAGAAATTTCACGCGCTCGCGCGCGCGCGAGTAAGCTCTCACGTGAAAGGACGCATGAAAAAGATATGTATTTGGATGTGTGGAGGCGGTAGCAGTGGCCGGGGCAGTGCGCCCGGGGGCCGCCCGACCTAGGCGGCAGCGGCACGCCCGAGACTGCGCTGTAAAGGCATGCATGGAGTTACGCAGAAAGGGTCATGCAAGAAAGGTGTCGCACGCACGACCGGGCGATCACGCACCCCCTACGATGGTGGGCAGTTAGGGGGCGCTCGTCTGTGCACGCACCCCTCCCTACGATGGTGGGCGATTAAGCGGTTTCCTTCTCCATTATGAACATTACTCATGGTGGAGGGATTTTTTCTATTTGCGGCTAAATGATTGAGATAGTCAACCCCACTATACTGAGATAATGACCCGAGTGTTGTTAATTTTACTGTATATTTATACCAATTGTCTGTTTCATCGGGGCTTGAAGATCCTCATTGCCTTTGAAGATCTCCTTCAGAGACGGTTTGAATATTGAATACCTTTTCCTCAAAAGTCGACTGGAGTGTCTTACTTCTCCTACAAACACTTAGCTTTTCAAGAGATGGTCTGTCACCCTTAAACTTTATCTCTTCTTCTACTTCTACAACTATAATGAGAGGCGATATGCCACCCTCGAATTCTCTAGCTAGTTTCATCTGTAATAAATCAAGATATAGTGGAATTTGGTTGGCATTGTGTAAAAATTTCTAGGAAGCTGAGAAAGGTCGCAGGAACACTCAACTACACTAAGTCCAATAAATCAGAAATAGTAGAAGAATGAGAGCTACTGAAATTAATAAACTTCTTTACAACACGAGGCATATATTGCGAGATATGATGTCGCAATGCACCCGATGAAAGCAAAAAATACAAGCAAGGGTAAAACTGACGGACTGAACCCAGTAATTGTCCAAGCTACCTATTCGCCAAAGCTGTCCGCCGAATTTGTGATGAGAAGTGAAAGAATTTTATAGTTAAGCGTGCTCGGGCTAGAGTAGTCTCGGGATGGGTGACCTCCTGGAAAGTCCCTGAAGGGGCGCTTAACTGGATCACTTCTCATTAAAAGGAGGATGCAGCCTCTAACAACCTGTCGATGGATGGAGAGGGGTTGGGGTGCATGGTCTGCAGACCTGTTGTGGCGAACCCTTTCGAGCGTGGTGCTGGGGGTGTCAAAGGTCATTCTTTCGAGCCGTGTGATGGGGATGCCGTTACAATGCGGTCTCCGCCTATAAGCGATAGGGTAACCTCTTATCAACTCCGGCTAGCAGCACCTATCCGCACATAAGTGCGGACACCAAAACCAGACCGCAAATCCGGGTCGCAAACAGACATCCTGGTGACAAGCCGCGCGCGCAACCCATGCGGTTTCTGCGAGCTAGGCAACAACACGGACTTGGCACATCATCGTGACCAAGTCCACAAACCCAGCAGACTCTGGTTGTAGACCGCGCAGACAGACCACATC
Source organism: Platanthera zijinensis (assembly GCA_039513925.1). Taxonomy (NCBI): domain Eukaryota; kingdom Viridiplantae; phylum Streptophyta; class Magnoliopsida; order Asparagales; family Orchidaceae; genus Platanthera; species Platanthera zijinensis. The sequence continues at coordinate 8,035,474 of CM077088.1, read as the reverse complement.
GAGCTCTGCGGTTAACCTCCACTAACCGTGCTAGCCGCGCGGCTTCCACACAAACCAGAGAACCCGCCAACTCAGCGGCTTCCGCCGTCTCTCGATCCAGACCGCATAAGCCACGGTTAGCTCAATTATAACCGACCGGTTACCTCCAAGATGCTTGCTGAGACAGACCACAGGAAGGAAACAATAGCCAGAAACCGGCTATCCGTCAACACATAATCGAGCTAACCGACAGTGGTTACTGCGGTATGTACGGTCTGTGCGGTCTGCTTTCCTCTGACCGTCCACATCCACTTCAACAATTTCAACATATATATTCATCCAACAACGTGATTTTTTCGCCTTTTCGGGGTATTTCCACGCAAAAAACTTTCTTGTTAGCCGTCTCACCATATATATTTTGACTGTTTGTGCACTCGACCGCTCCCGAGATAAAACGGTTCAATTCGACCGATCTACCAAAGCATTGAGTTGACCCACAATAAAAATAATGACCTGAGTGTTGTTGTACAAAAACACACACATTATTTTATGGGTTTTATGGCATTATCTAAAATCCCTTAATAATATTATATAGTATGATTTTGCATCCCATTTTTAATATGAAAAATGGACAGATGTATTTGCATTATGAGTAAATTAATGTTACTTATGGGACAGAAGAGATGGAGAGTATTCTAGAGCTAGTGTACCAGAAGAAAAATAAAGCTTGTCTGATTATTAAAACATTTTCAATATATATTGTTTTAATAATTATTCAACACAGCATGCATTATATTACCAGCTTTTACTTCAAAGTCAAGTTTCTCTTCACGCGTCATTATTCAACAAAGCATGCACTATGAGGTACGTGGGGATACACAAATTGACAACGGGGTGCATACTTTTTTTTTGAACACGTCATTGAGTTCTAAAATTTTTAGCATGAGGGTCAGACATCAACTTTCTTTTAAAAAAAATTTGAACGTATCCATCTTATCAGAGCAGTTTCTCCATCATCTGGCCACTGTTTTTGACGTATAAATAGTCAAAATTCATTGCCTCAACGACAGGAATCCAAATACACAGACCGTTTTGAAAAATAATGAGGGGGGGGGGGGGGGGGGCAGTGTCCCTCGAGCACCCTCTGGATCCGCCCCTGCGTGTGAGGATTGTATTTTTGGATCAAAATACAGTCATTTTAAAGAAATAAATCGCAGAATATTAATCTAACTATTTTTACATTCATTTTAAGAGATCATATGTATATGTTTCGGAAAAAAAGTAAAGTTACTATACAGTTGTAAATTTTTAAGGTCATTAATTCTTTAAAAGTTGCATTTGCAAATTGTTCCAATGCAAATTCTTAGGATCATTAATTTTTCACAAATTACAGTTGCAAATTATTATAACTGTAAATTAGCCTACAAAAAAGATCTCGCACCTACACTATGAGCCTAACTATGCGAAATAACCCGGAAAGAAAAAAAAACACATTGAGCCTAATTACACACATTGTCATTCAAACCACTATTCCTACTTCAAAAAGTTGAAGGATTCCTACATCATCTTTTTTTTGTAGATCATAAGTTAGTGGTGAGTTCAAATATGAGAGAAATCAAACACTTGAAGAGACAAATGACATAGAATTATCTACTAAGGATTTGGATCCTCCAAAAATCTTATGACTAATTAAGGATCAAAAGACACATGCAATATAGAGTCTGCAATATATATAGACCCTAATAGCTAGAGAGCATTCAGAAGATATTGAAAATGACCAACAGTGAAAATTTCAATCTTGTAGCCACTTCTGTAGCAGGTGACTTTGGGAGTCTCTCTAAAAGTAACGGTCCAAAATCTCAGAGCATGAGAGGCAAAATGATAGAGGTACCACATATGTGTCTGTAGTTGGAAGCCCATGTCATGATTTGCCCTAAACCTATGTCTAATCTAGGGCAAGAGCATTGGAATGAGGTAGATTATGAGATTTCTCGCAGGAACGAAGAATATGTTGTTGCGCTACTCGGGCACAAAATTTCCCTTGCAGTGATTTGTTGATTATGGCATTGTTGGGGCCTGGGGGAGGTTGATGATAGAAATAGTATCACTAGTTATACATTTACTCTTGGATTGGAAGTGTTGATATTATTTGGATGACAAAGTTACAAAAAATTATTACTCTTTTAACAAATGAAGCATAGTGTATTGTTGCATCCGAAGCTAGAAAGAAGTTGAAATAGTTGTAGGATTTATTGATGGAACTCGGTTCTGAGAAAGATATTTGGAGCATATTTTATGATACTTTGGATGTCATTTATGTTGCGGGTCACTCGAGACTCATGATAGACCGGATTAAATTGGACCGTCTTAGGCCGTGAAACGGTCAAGCGTGCAAACGGTCATAGAAATAATAGCTAGAGAGCATGCAAGTCAATTTTTTTAACGTTGAAAACCCGTGAATATAGTAAAAAACCACGTGGTCGGTTAAGTGTCAACCAACTTTACTATTTGTTGGCGGTTACAAGGTTTTAAAGAGAAGGCGAGAGCGAGAGATCGTTGCTCGTTACAATGGGGGGGGGGGGGAAGAGGCGTTCGGAAGGTGACAGGTCACCGATCACGAAGCTTTATGTTTGTCTTTGCCAGCAGTGGAGAACTCGTGTCCTATGGTCTGGCCGGATTTCTTCTCGCGCTTTGAGGCTGGAACTGTTAGTGTATTTTTATGTATGTCCGTGCGTGTCGAGACCGACTCGGAACGACCCAATGGGTTACGTGTCACTAGAGTGTAATGGCTCTACGCTGGAGATACTATATAAGGTCATTCCACATTTGATGAGCCTTAGTGGACTATCTTGAGCGTAGAGCCGTTACACTCTAGTGACACGTAACACATTGGATCGTTCCCAGTCGGTCTCGACACGCGCGGACATACATTAAAATACACTAACAGGAACAAGGTGTGCTTGCGGATGGTCGACGAATGATGATTGATGAGCTTGTTGCAAGCATTAAATGCGACGCGTGCAGGGTGTTGATGGTGGAGTCTGAGAAGCGCTTAGCACGGAAGAGAACGTGGTCTTCGAAGGTTCTTCGGGGTACTCAAAGATCTTTGAAGAAAGCGAAGGAGAGCTCTGGCGCATAGGTGGAGAAGACTGGGAGGAGAAAATGTGAGAATGAAAGGAGGTCTTGGATCCTATTTATAGACAACGATGGTGATTATGGTAGTTCTGTGGTTATCTGAAACCGTAATCACACAAATTACTAATTACAGACCATTTTAGTATAGTTTGCCACACACACTAGTTGAATAATTTTACTACGCGCAGAACGGTATTATTTTGGATACTTGTGCCCAACTATATTTGGTAGTTACGCTGGTGGTTGCTCGTATAACGGACGGTGAAGATCTTGTAAGGACGATCATACGACGACAGAATTGGTCGGCGGTGAATGGGGGCCGACTGGAGAGGAGCCCGGCCGGAGGGGGACGATTGGAGGGGAGCCCGACTGGAGGGGGATGAACGGAGGAGAGCCCGACCGGAGGGGGATGAACGGAGGGGAGCCCGACCGACGGGTGCCAACTGGGCGGTCGGGCATGAAGACCGACTGGGCGGGTGCCAGCCTCACAGAGGCCAGTCGCGCGGAGGCCAGCCGCCCGGGATTCGGCCTTGCGGAGGCCGGCAGGGCGGCGTCCTTGGCTGCGCGTGGGGAGCGTGGCTCCGAGGCGGTGTTTGTGGAGGCAGCGACCGGCTCAGGTGGTCGGCCGCAGGTGATTGCAATTGTGGGATGATAGCGCTCACGGCAGTTGGATCAAGGATCACACACAAGACGGTTTTCTCCATAACTCCCCACTTAAGTGGTGGGGAATATGAGAATTCCGACTATTCGCAGCCCATAATTCCTATAAGTTGAGGGAGGCCCATCAATTCATTTGGCCAAAAACTCATCTTATCACACAACAACTAAGCACATTAGACATCAATATCATCACTTGCGATCCTTAATTAAAGAAGGCGCGTTTAGATAACTGATGATTAAGATGGATTAACGCAACTTACATGTTTACAAAAACCGTGTCATGTGCAAAGTTGTAGTTTTTCTCAAACTCAATTGCGCAGATTTTTACTAGATAACTAGTGTTGGCACTATGATTTACAGTGCAAAGGTTTTTTTTTATGGGAGGAACAATTCTAAATGAGAGATTGTTGTGTAGACCTGACCTAGACCAGTTCAATTGAACCCGTCCAAGACTTCTTTTGTAACTCCCAATCCTAACTTTTATATGAAATCTGAGCAAAGATAAAACTCATTAATTTCTAATGATTTGATGTACGCCACTTAATATTGCTGGTAGATTGATGACCAATATCCTAACATTCGTCTTCGGTATGCAAAAATATTGTCGTGATCACGGTGCGAGGTATTCACATCCGCAAACCATTGACCAAATATGTCTATTTGTGGTGCTTTTCACAGCTAAGTTCAAGCAGCTCTCTCCAAAGAAATCCCACCAGACCAGTGGATTCTCTTGAAGAAGAAGTTTGTTAATTAACTCCGTTTGGCACGATGGTGGTGGTTGAGAACGCATAAGTTAAATCGTCATTCGTTAAGGATCATCTAACAAATATCATTCATTTGAACATAAAAGTGGATGGAGTTCCTTAAGTGGTATTAACGAATGACAGTTTAGCCCCCAAGTTCATGACTGTTGCCACCGTGCCAAATGGAGCACAAGGCTCCGTTTGAGGGGACTTATTTTCATCGGTCAAACGGTTATGACCCCATTAACTGAGCCTTACGGTTACGACCGCATGAATTGGACGTTAATTAAATTAAGGTTCAGTTCATGCGATCGCAACCGCTTAACTAGTGAAAATAAGTCCCTAGCCTAAGTAAGCTATAGTGCATTAGTTTAGGGTTTGGGACGCCCGCTTTTGACTTTTAAAGCATTGTTCACCGGAAGCAGCGGTCACGGAAAATGCCAGCACCTTCTAACGCCGGTCAACTTTCGTTCCAAGCCGTCACAAGTCGCAGGCTCTGACCGACGGCTGACCTTTAAGATACCTCCAAACCTCAACCTCTTCTTCCCCTTTCAACAAACCTAACTTTAATTGATAAATAAATAAATAATTCTCCACTATGAATAATAAAATATTATATTATTAGATATAAAGCTTCCTCGGCGTGTCCCTAATATTAATTCACTCACGGCTCGCAGCAGGTCTCAATTGTCAAAACCCAACAATCCTCTGCGTGGATTCATCTTCTCTCCCATCTTTCAATTCCCCGCAATGGCGGAAATCTCACGGGAATCTCGCATGGATTTATCCAGCAACCGATTCCGACGCTAATAAATCTGTTTTCGCTCATTTTCAGGGCACAAAAAAGATTCGATGCAAATGGAAAGCAGGGGATCGCTTTGGATGCAAGCATGGTGTTTGTGTTTGGTCCTCATTGTGATTCCTCCCCCACCGGCCGGAGCTCAAAGCCAGGTTTGCGATTCCGGCGACCAGGCTGCTCTGCGTGACTTTGCCGGCGGTCTCGACTCGCCGTTATTACTCTCTTCCTGGCTTGCGAACTCTTCCACTAGCTGCTGCAGCTGGGCCGGAGTCAAATGCGGGGATTTGTCGAATTCCGGCCGCCGGGTAATCGGCCTGGATCTCGTGAACAGGAGCCTCTCCGGCTCTTTATCAAACTCAATCGCAGCTTTGGATCAGCTGATATCGTTGAATCTTTCACAAAATTCTCTCAAGGGTTTCATCCCTTCCGGCATCTTCCTGCTCCAAAACCTGAAGATTCTTGACCTCAGCATGAACGATTTCTCAGGCCCAATCCCAGAAAATTCCAGCCTTTCCTCCATTGAGGTCTTCAATGTCTCCGGGAACATGTTTAACGGCACCCAACCCAGCCTCCCGACATCTACAAATCTCATCTTGTTCGATATCAGCTACAATTTGTTCTCCGGCAATATCGACGCAGAAATATGCAGGAACTCGCCCAAAGTTCAGTTGCTATATTTCTCCATGAATTTGATCGCCGGACAGCTTCCGGCGGGGTTGGGAAACTGCAGCTTCCTTCGAGAGCTGTCCCTCGGCTTGAATGCCATCTCCGGCGACTTGCCGGAGGATCTTTTCAAGCTGTCAACTTTGTCAAAATTGTACCTTGAGCAGAATAAACTGTCGGGGGGGTTAAGCGAAAGGATAAGTAATCTCTCCAACCTTACACAGTTGGATCTTTCCTTCAACAGTTTCACGGGAAACATCCCTAATGTTCTTGGGAATTTGAACAGACTGAAGTGCTTCTGCGCTCAGTCCAATCAGTTCTGGGGTGGGCTTCCTTCTTCCTTGTCAAATTTGTCAGGACTAGAAGTTCTAAATCTGAGAAACAATTCTTTGGGTGGGAAGATCAATCTCAACTTCAGCCAAATGAGTCGACTCAGCTCTCTTGATCTTGGTTCAAATTCCTTCTTCGGATCAATCCCTCCCGATCTCTCTGCCTGTTTAGAATTACAGTTACTGAATCTGGCTGGTAATTTACTCACCGGAGGAATCCCTGAAAGCTTCAAAAACCTTGTTTCATTGGCTTACTTGTCCCTCTCGAGGAACTTGCTCTCCAATCTGAATGAAGCTTTGGGAGTCCTGCAACATTGCCGGAGCCTCACCAATCTTGTTCTCACCAAAAACTTCAACGACGGCGAGCAGATTCCATTGCAGGAGATTCAAGGTTTTCCCAATATGGAAGTTCTCGCAATCCCAAACTGCGGCCTTTCGGGAACCATTCCACCGTGGCTGAAGAACTGCACCAAGTTGAAGGTGCTGGATCTGTCTTGGAACAATTTGTCGGGCTTCATTCCTCCATGGTTTGGAGATTTCGACAATCTCTTCTATTTGGATCTCTCTAACAACTCATTGAGCGGAGAAATGCCAGTTGGGTTGGGGCAAATGAAGGGCCTGATGTCTAAATCCAATTTGCATCAACCAAACTCATTCATTGATTTCCCATTCTTCATAAAGAAGAACACCACAGCCAAAGGGCTTCAGTATAATCAAATCAGCAGCTTCCCGCCTTCTCTGATTCTCAGCAAAAACATGCTCGTCGGATCAATCCCCAAAGAATTTGGAGACCTCAAAGCACTGCATCAGCTTGATCTGAGTCAAAATAAACTCTCCGGGATGATACCGGAGGAACTCTCGGGCATGTTAAGCTTAGAGCTACTTGATTTATCCCACAACCAGCTAACCGGAAACATCCCTTCGTCGCTGACGAAGCTCACCTTTCTCTCACGCTTCATCGTCGCCTTCAACAATTTGGTTGGTTCGGTTCCAACAGGAGGCCAGTTCTCCACCTTCTCTGCCGCCGACTTCGAGGGGAACCCCGGTCTTTGCTACTCACATTCTCCGTCATGCGATATTGCAGAACCCGCGCAGTCGATGAGCCGCAGAGGGAAGAACAAAGGCTTGATCATCGGAATGGCATTCGGAATTGGCCTGGGCACAGCTTTACTTCTCGCCTTTATCTACATGCTTGTGTTGAGAACTCATTCGAGAAGAAGGGAGGAGAGGTTCAACCAGGTGGCTGATTCCGACCATCTGGATACCACGGATTCAAAACTGGTGATTCTGTTTCAGAACAAGGATAAACAAGAGCTGACCATCAGTGATATCATGAAATCCACAGGCAATTTCGACCAGTCCAACATCATCGGTTGCGGCGGATTCGGTCTCGTGTACAAGGCAACGCTCCCCGACGGGAGCAAGGTTGCGATCAAACGGCTCTCCGGCGATTACGACCAGATGGACAGAGAGTTTCAGGCTGAAGTTGAAACGCTCTCAAGAGCCCAACATGAAAATCTCGTTCTTCTGCAAGGCTACTGCAAGATTAACAAGGATCGACTCTTAATCTACTCGTTCATGGAGAATGGAAGTTTAGACTACTGGCTCCACGAGAAATTCGACGGCGGGTCATCGACCATAGATTGGCGCACGAGGGTTCGGATTGCGCAGGGATCTGCGAGGGGATTGGCATACTTGCACCAATCTTGCCAGCCAAATATTCTGCACCGCGACATCAAATCCAGCAACATTCTTCTCGATGAGAACTTCAGAGCGCACCTTGCGGATTTTGGGCTGGCGAGGCTAATCCTTCCCTACGACACTCACGTCAGCACTGATCTGGTCGGAACTTTGGGCTACATTCCGCCGGAATACGGGCAGTCGTCGGTCGCCACTTACAAGGGGGATGTGTATAGTTTTGGCGTCGTTCTTCTGGAGCTGGTGACGGGGAAGCGGCCGGTGGACATGTCGAATCCTAAGAGCCGCAGGGATTTGATATCGTGGGTGATTCAGATGAGGAAGGCGGGAAGGGAAGTCGAGGTTTTGGATCCCTTCATCTACGGGAAGGAGAATGAAGGGCAGATGGGGAGGATGCTTGATATTGCATGCATTTGCTTGAGCGAGTCTCCTAAAATGAGGCCTGGAGCTCATCAGCTAGTCTCATGGCTGAATGAAATTAACTTTGGGGATCAATCTGTAGACAATAAATCTGGCTTATGAAGATCTAGATTTGCGCCCGCGCGTGTGTGTGTATACGTATGTATGTATATAATAACTGCAAATACCAGAGAAAGGAGTTGCTATATTTCTTTCTGAAGAAATAGCTTTCAGCAATACATATGGAGCTACAGATTCTTGATCCTGCGAAACATGTGCTGTGAAAGAATACTAATTTGGAAGAAGAGGAGTCTTTTAGCAATACATATGGAGTTATTTGTTTCCTGCTTCAATTCATTTTTGTTACTTTAAGAAGGATTAGCACGTTGGTTGGTCCGGCTCTCATGGTTAGAGCAGAGATAGCCCAGGTGCAAAACGTTTCTCGCATTGTAAGTATTGATGGCTGAATTTTCTAAGTCAAATCAGAAAGATTTCGATCAAGTACACGGAGGGGAAGCAACCCGAACAAACGAGCCGCGCTCACCCAGGAGCACCCCGGAAGGAGGGCAGGGCCAAGCACGCGTCCGCGTATAAGGCGCGCACGCGCAAAAGACGCGCCCACGCGCGAGCGACCGACCCGCGCCCGTGCTAGCGCATGCACACGACGGAGGTCACCGTTGCCGCCAGTCGTCTCCTCCGGCCGCGGCCGCCGGGCAACTTGCCCGGGCCGCCCAAGCCGTGCAAGGGGCGCGTCCATCATTTCATGAAAATTGGCGATCCAGGTGACCGGAACAGAGCGACGTCATTCGCCACCTTAAAACCCGTCTGAGCACAATTACCAGTATAACCCTCCAGAAAACTATAAAAGGGTCTTACAGGCCCTCATTTGAAGCCAAACAACTTCAAAGGCTAAAGAGAGCTCTGAAGTTTTCTGGCAAGGACGTGAGACTTAGATCTCTCCTTCGCTTGGAATTCGCTCCGCTCCCTCTTTAGGCCTCTTTGCGCTCAACGCCAACGCTTAGTGCTCACGTGGATGCACCTGTGAGCGCAGGAGAAGACGTCAGAGGAATACTTTCTTGGACACTCGCCTCCCAACTTCGCGCTCTCCAAAGCTTCAAGGAATTAGTGATTTTCTCCAGAAAGATGCTCTCACCCTAGCCCCGCGGACTTTAGCCAATTTCCTGCTTCGGAAGAAGGCACCGAGGAGCACTCAAGTGGACATTCGCGTCAAAGCTCTGTGGACATATTATTTTCGTGCTCTTCTTGTACTCAAAGCTTGTAATAGAGAGGTGGCCTGTTACCCTCCAAAGAGATTTGCAGTGCTTGTTGTTATGTCGCTCGAAGCATCCGGATGGGGATCTAAGTGGAATCCCCTACCCGTTGCCCCTAGGTGGGTATAAATAGGCAAACCCTTAGGAGTTACTACGGGTATGGGTTAACCGTGTACCCGACACGACCCGTTAAGCCTCCAAACACGTTAATTTGACCAAATATACACTAACAATCTCCTCCTATATTTGTGACAAATAACGTATACGTTTCGGAGTGCAGAAAGTGGAGAATATTAAAATAAATTTCCGACTTAACACATTTTCATAAGAGTTAGCACAATTTTTAAAGAAAACATAAACATGAATTTTTAAAACATCAACAGAGTATATCAAAAGAAACATGTGCTACTCAACAATAAATAAGTCTGGAAAAACAGTAAAATGACTACAGATACACGTGTAACAATTCTACTCTGAGAGTAGATCATCATCATCTATGTCAAAATCCACTTTCTCTCCTCCATCTTCACCAGTGCCTGCAAGGAATTTCATGAGTCAGACTCTATGAATTCATAAACATATGCAGTGACGTATCAAAGTAAGCTAGCTCTACCTAAATGAGCTTAGTACTTGTAGCAGTAGTGAAGTAACACTGTCAGCATCTCTATCCAGTCTAGCTAGGACCAGTCAAGTTTTGATTTTAATAAATCAAACGTTGTTATCTTACTCATTAGTGACCACTATGTGCCTTGTCATATGACTTGGCACACCGTTATTTGCAACATTATCAAATGTGGAATAATGTGCTATGATCACTAATGTTAGATTAACTCATGCAACGACTTTCTATTCCCAGTTGAATAATTCTCAAATCAACTTACAATGAGAAAGATGTTAAGTCATCAGGTGTGGAATGACTAGCATCTAACCATCTTGGGCTTTCATCAAGAAATTATTTGGGGTTTTCAGTCTGTTATTAGATGCTTGAATGTTGCGACTATAGGTTCTTACTATGAAAACATAAACATTGGAGGAAGTTTCATATTTCTATGAACTTTAATCCCATCTCCCCCGATGTTTTTATTGTGAGAACTCTATTTAAGCCCTTTGTCAAGGCGTCTACAACATTATCTTTTGACCTCACATCAACGAGGTTTACAATCCCTTGACTCGTAAGGGAGGTCAACCAGGCTTGTTTCATCCGTAGTTGCCTTCTTTTGCTATTGAACAAAGTGTTCGTAGCAATCGTTTTAGTAGCCTGATTATCGCAGTAAACTGCAACAGAACTCAACTTCAGGCTCGACAATGGAATGTCCATCACCAAATCTCTTATCCACTCTGCTTCTTCTCCCGCTGAAGCTAGAGCGTAGAGTTCGGATTCCATAGAAGATAGCGCAATACATGATTGCCTCTTGGACTTCCAGGCTACAGCTGCTCCTCCTAGTGTGAATATAAACCCACTAGTGGACTTGCTGTCGTTTAATTCTGAGCACCATGATGCATCAGAATATCCTTCCAAAACTGGAGGATGACCATGGTAACATAAAGCATACGTTTGGGTGTGCTTTAGGTATCGCATCAGCCTATCGAGGGCATCCCAATGGTCTTGGCTAGGATTACTAGTGAATCTGCTTAACATGCCGACCGTAAAGGCTATGTCAGGTCTTGTGCAGACCATAGCATACATGAGACTACCAATCAGTTTGGCATAATTTGACTGTCGAATCGCAGCTCCATCATTGGGCTTTAAGCGATTATTATAATCATAAGGTGTCTCCACTGCTCTACGTTCACTGTATCCCCACGTGTCCAACATGGACTTTATATAGTGGCTTTGACTTAGGAAAATGTCATTTTTCCCAAAGCTCACCTGCATACCTAGGATAGTCTCAGCTATACCTAGGTCTTTAATGCTAAACTCCTTTAGTAGTTCTGACTTAACGTCATCCACTACGGATTGATCAGAACCAAGTATCAGCATATCATCCACATACAAGCATATTATAGCGACTTTGTTCGATCTATGACGTATGTAAAGACATTTGTCCGAGAGACTCGACATGAATCCCATGTTCCTTACACTATAGTCAAACTTCTCATGCCATAATTTTGGTGCTTGTTTTAGTCCGTATAGCGACTTGATTAACTTACAGACCTTATTTTCATGACCGTCTACTATGAAGCCTTCAGGTTGGCTCATGTATATCTCTTCGGTCAGATCTCCGTTCAAGAACGCAGTCTTCACATCCATTTGATGAACAATAAAGTTCTCAATAGACGCAATAGCAAGTAGGATTCTAATGGTTGCTAAGTGACACACTGGTGAATATACGTCAAAATAATCCACCCCACTAACTTGTGTGAAACCTTTAGCCACCAGACGTGCTTTATACTTAGCTACGCTACCATCAGGATTGAGTTTCTTTTTCAGAACCCATTTACACCCTATAGTTTTAGACCCTCTTGGCTTATCAATCAAAGTCCAGGTGTTGTTCTGAAGCAAAGAGTTCATCTCTTCATCAATGGCTTCTTTCCAGAGTAGGGAATCCCTTGATCTCATCGCGTCCTTATAGGTGGATGGATCGGCCTCAACGTGGTAAGTGACAAAGTCACTACCAAAGGTTCTGGGAGTTCGCTCTCTCACCGAAGTCCTTCTAGACTCTAGGACACTATTGTCTACCGGAACTGAATAGGAGGTGCTCGGTACTGATTCAGGTTCTTCCTCAGTAATAGTTGCTTGCATACCAGGGATTGTCAGGTTCTTATCCTTAAGGAACTTATTCTCAAAGAACACAGCATCCCTAGATTCAATAATTATATTATTAGACAGGTCTAAGAATCTATCTGCAGCACTATCTTCAGCACAACCTAAGTAGACACACGTGTTAGTCCTAGGTCCAAGTTTAGACCGTCTAGGGTCAGAGACCCTGACATAGGCTATGCAGCCCCAGGTCTTAAGTCTAGTTATTGTCGGGGGTCTCTTAAACCAAAGCTCGTAGGGTGTGACATCTAACTTAGCATGAGGTACTTTGTTCAGAATGTTATTTGCAGTTAAGACTGCTTCTCCCCAATAGGCAGTAGGCATGCCAGCAGTGAGGAGCATAGAATTCAACATCTCTGTTAACGTTCTATTCTTTCTCTCGGCTATACCATTCGATTGGGGTGAGTAAGGAGCAGTGGTTTCTGCTATGATCCCTTGAGAGGCAAGGAAACCCCGGAACTCACTGGACATGTATTCTCCTCCTCTATCACTTCTAAACCTCTTAATTCTCATGTCTAGTTGGTTCTCTACCCTAGTTTTGAAAAAACAGAATTTTTCAAACGCTTCATCTTTAGTTTTAAGAAGATAGATGTGACAAAACCTAGAGCAGTCATCTATAAATATGATCATATATTTCCTTCCTCCTCTAGTGACAAAACTTTTAAAGTCACATATATCGGAATGTATAAGCTCTAGCGGTGTTGTGCTCCTAGTAACCGCACTAAAAGGTTTCCTAGTGATCTTAGTCTGAGCACACACGTCACATTTCTCAGGCGGTGACTTAGTGTCTAATGTGATCTGGTGAGTTCTAGCTATTTGGAACATCTTCCTATAGTTCACGTGTCCTAGTCTCTCATGTAGAGTCTTAGGGCTAACTAAGTTTGTTTGAACTTGTTGAACTAATTCGTTTGCTAGACTTAGTCGGTACATCCTATTTTGGACGTATGCACATCCAAAATAGTGTGAGTTAACTGTCAGTGTTACTCTACCGCTACAAAAAGTAAAAGACATACCAGCATCACATAATAAACTTATAGACACTAAGTTAGTTGCTAGAGAAGGAATAAATTTAACATTTATGAGAGTTAAAGTCTTACCTGAGGATAGCAGCAGAGTTGCATTCCCCACCTTCAAGACGTCAGCTGTCTCGCCATTTGCAACTGTAACAGACTCTTTTACAGCAGTGAGCCCTGTCATAAGACCAGCATTGTTGCAAACGTGGCACGTCGCCCCCGAATCCAAGTACCACTCCGTGTTGGCCTTAGCGTTTCCGACCATCCCAACAAAATCGGAAGACTCAGCTAGGCTAACCATATTGGCTTGGTTGCCATCCTGTGGTGCTTTGGTTCTTTCCCGTTTAGGGAGCCTGCAATCAGATGCGCTGTGCCCCCACTTGTTGCAGTTAAAACACTTGCCCTTGAACTTTTTGGTGCGTTTGCTAGGGCCTGCAACCTGGGAGCTACCATGAGAGGGTCTGGTCCTCTTAGGGTTCGGCACGCGTTTAGAACTGAGAACCATGTTAGCCGCAGCCTTCTGCTTGCTAACAGTTTCTAAAGCGTGTCGAGTCCTATTCTCATCCTCAATGCGAATAAATCGCTTGAGGTCATTGAGACCGACCTGCATCTTCTTGCGGTACATTTCAGTTTTAAAGTTGTACCACGTAGAGGGCAGCTTAAAAATAATCGTGCCAGCAACAAAGCTGTCTGGCAGGGTAATATTCTCACTATGTAAAGAATCTACTAAAGCTTCAAAATCCGATACCTGAGGGAGAATCGCCTTCTCCTCGTCGAACATGAAGGAATGGAATTTGTCCACCAGGTGCGCCTTGGACAGATCCTCCTCTTGCCTGAAGTGCTCCTCTAGTGCTTCCCAGATTTCCTTGGCGGTCTTCATCTTGATGTACGTCTTCGCCAGGCTAGAGGACAGGCAGTTCAGCAGGTAGTCGCGGCAGAAGTCCTCATCAGCTATCCACTGAGCCTCCTCGTCGGTCCCCATAACAGTAGCACGATCAGACTGAACTGTGTAGAACACGTTCAGGTACTTCATCCCAAACTGTGTATTCAGTTTCCAGTCGGTAAACTCGGTCGCCGTGAATTTTTCCAATTTTATCATGGGCACCGGAGACGAGAAATTATTTCCCTTCATCATTGTAGATCACACTCGGTCCAATGATATGCAGAAAAAACTCCTTCTCGGATCTCTTTGGATCAACAACAAGTTGGCTAAAGTTCTAATTGGGGCTGTCTTGAAGTTTCCCAAAATTGAAACTTAAACAAGAACTTGGATGGCCTTTTTTGAGGGAAAATTTTGCTGTTTTTTTTTTTTCAATCTGCTACAGCACCGGGAAATTCCTATCAACAACAATGGAGGCTCACTTTCCTAATCTCTGCAGCTTTAGATGGACTTACGGTAGCAGTAGTCTCCTTTCTTCACCGGCGCCGGATTACCAAAAAAAAATTGGGCTTGGTGTTCTTTTCCGGCAGCTCCCTCTTTTTATTTAGTTTTTGTGATCCCGATTGAAGGCAGCGGCAAACCAAAAAAGAACAGGAGCACGAATCCCTGTGCCGGGACTGGAAGAAGAACAGGAGCGCGAAGCGAGCTTCTTCTCTCGATCGTTTCAAGCGGCGATCAGACCCGTTTCTTTTTTTTTTCTTTTTCCGATCTGTGATCTTGAGCAGCGACGGCGGCCGAAATCTTCTGCAGGCGGCGAAAATCCAGACGGCGAATGAATCCCCTTCTTCCTGTGAAAAAACGCCAGACGACGTATCCTTCTTCTGTCGATCGGAAATACGGCGATGGCAGAGGCTTCTCCCCTTCTCGCGATAGAACACACCAGCGGCGGCCAAAGCAAATCGCGATTCAGAGGAGCGGCGGAGGGATCGATCTCTGCAGGCGGCAGGACCAAGCGGTTACGGGAGTAAAAGGACGAACGAGCGAGCGAGGGGCAGTTACTTCGAGTATGTTATGTCGCTCGAAGCATCCGGATGGGGATCTAAGTGGAATCCCCTACCCGTTGCCCCTAGGTGGGTATAAATAGGCAAACCCTTAGGAGTTACTACGGGTATGGGTTAACCGTGTACCCGACACGACCCGTTAAGCCTTCGAACACGTTAATTTGACCAAATATACACTAACACTTGTAACCTCAAACTGTATAGTGGATTTTGGCTCGACACAGATCCGGTCACGCGGTTTTTCACCTTTTTCGGATTTTTCATGGTAAAAAAAGCCTCCGGTCATTGCTGCTATTTTTCATTGACTGTTTGTGCGCCCGATTCAACTCCGAGGTAAAGCGGTCTGATTCTCTGAACCAGAGATAAACGGGTGACCCGCAACAAGTATGAACGTGTATGAAAAGTATTACTACTGAAAAAGGAGAAAACTAAGTGCGAGCGTCCCTTTTGACATTAGAACCTCATACGCAAAGTTACGAGGGCTACTACACCATACTAGCTGAATGGTGTGAGAATAGCGGTACTTTTGATTTTGACGAATTACGGGTTATACAGTTATAATCAAGAAAGCTGAAACGAAAATCTTGAAGTATACTTGAGATTTCATTTTTTTCTGACTGGTACTTTTAAAACAAGCCTGGGACGATCACCGCCGATAGAAAAACCGGCGACGGTTTACAATTGTGTTTAATATTGTTAGATTTGAAATGATGTTTTATAATAACATGGATATAGATGACATGAATATTCTCTCATCTCCTAAACTAAAAATTTTATTTTAATCATCGAACTTATAAATTCTGATACCTTTAAGAGGCCACGTATCCTCATGGCCTGTCTTTATCCACTCCTATTCGCAATATAATGTGGTGAAGGGCGGCTAATTATAATAAGAGTGGGAGCAATTCAGGCTGATATTTTATTAAAACCATATTTTCTTTTGCTGTCGCAACTATTTTCACTCAGTATTATAATGTTTCAAAACGCTAATCAAACAAACATTGTTCTAGTAATACTATAAACTAAACGCTCAATTTGACGCTGCTTTTGAAACCAGCGACCCAATAAAGAAGCTCTCTGGGGCAGACAACCTGATCATAGTTGCTAACCCAATAAAGAAGCTCTTCGGGGCAGATAATTTGGGCTCTGTTTGGGAGAGCTTATGCTGATAAATAAGCTATTTTCTAATCGCAAAAGCCATAAAATTATTGTTTGTTTTCACAGATTTTAAAAAAGTGCTTGCTTTGAAACAACTTATAAGCTGATTATTAATCCACGCCCAGGCCCCAGCTTTCGCTCTCGTATAATCGCTCAACCCTAATCGCGACTGAAAATGTTTTTCTCCCCGATCGCGTGCTCGACTGCCCCGGCCCTTGACGCTCGACTGTGAGATTCCTCCTCGATCCCTCTCGCCGCCGATCTCTCTCGCCGCTCGACAACGAAAGGGGTTCCATCGGCGGCGAGAACCTTGATCGGAAGACGACGACAAGCTCTGATCGGAAGAAACACCTATGTTTAGGAGTTCCATCGGCGACCAGCTTGGATTTAAAGACGCCGACACCTCTTCTTCGCTATATTCACCGACAGTTAACGGCCAGGCTTCCAGCTCTTCAGCATCGCAGCTTATATCCCGTCTTCTCGGGCTTCCGACAAGGCTTCCAGCTTCCGGCGACACTTCTGAAAGACGGCGCTTTGCTCGCCCAGCCGGATTTCTCTTCTTCCTGCTCATAATCTATCCCGCCAAGGATTTTCTTCATCGGCTCGGCCAAGGGAAACCCTAGCTCGTTGATCTGTGTTTAGTGCCTGTACAGGTGGCGGATCTGCAAGTTTATCTCCTTAGTGGTTTATGAATATTTTTTTGTTTGTTTATCAATTGCATTTCATTAGAAACATTAACCTTAAAATGTCCTGCATTATCCCCTTTACGTGAAGTTTTATAGTTGGCCCAGCATTCTTACAATAGAGCAGTAGATTCTTTGAAGATGAATCTGTTTAGTTAATTCGGTATCCAACACATTCAATGCTCATATTTCCCAGTTAATTTGATCTAATCTCCAAGGCTTGATTTATTGATTATTTTGATGTTCTTTCATGGATTTGCTTCAAAAACTTTTACCAAACAACATCTATTGTTCCTGTTAGATTTTTTGCAATTTTTGTTCCGATTTGATGTGGTTATGTGATTTTGATGACTGTTGTTGTAGTTCTTGTTGTTATGCACTTGAACTTGTGTATATATGTGATAGTCCAATATATGTTTTGCAGAAATAATTCACTCTTATTGTCTTGTATATATGTGGTAATCCAATATATATTTTACAAAAAAGTTTGGATATAAATTTAGCTTTTATATTGTGTGTTCATATTGTATATCCATGTGCTGCGTTTGAAAGTTATAATCATTGCAGCTTGAATTATATTTTGACATTCTGCGTAGCTTGAAACTATATTTTCATAAAAGATACTATATTACTCATCAAATCTTACAACTAATAAAGTTTATATAAACTTGCATTTATGTTGTTTTGGTGTTTTTGATTCTGCCTACTTCTTAGGGGGTATCATTCCTTTCAATTTAAATAGGTTATTGTGTAGGTCAACATTACTATAATGGTGATCAAAACAAAAGGACTTTCGGCACCGTGGGACTCAAACGACATCACAATTTTGAATAAACTTGTTTTCTCGCGTTTGATGAAACTTTGTATGGGGTGGTGCCTTGTGGGCACAATAATACTATCTTCTGTTAATATGCTCTGAGTGACCCATATGGCCGTTGTTAATCATTTACGTATTATTACATATTTAATTTTGCCCATGAAAAATATTTATTTCAATATTTTTTTTTAAAAAAAATCGCTTTCAAAAACCTGCTCTTCCAAACATCAACTAAAAAATCACGAATCGATCAGCACTTATGCACAAACTGTCCAAACACTCTAAAACTTATTCATAATTATTTTTATAAAATCTCTATTCAATCGTCACTTTTCAATCATCAGTTTATTCATCATCATAAGCTCTCCCAAACAGACCCTTGATCACGTGTATCACATCCAACTTTAACTCCATTTTAACAAACATATGGGATTAAGGTGAAATTTCTCTTTCGGCTTTCCTTAGAGAAATGGGGACCAATGAAATCTCACTGGGTCAGCCGCACAGCTTTTGACTTCGGAGCCCGAACCAAGTCCACCGAGCCCACATCTGATATATGTCTACCGCAATGACATCTCATATGTCGGAAATGACATCTCGTGCATTTGTTCACGGACAAACTCAGGACTACCACACAAACAAACTTTGACTTTGACAAATGGCGCAATGCGCTGGCATCTAATCAACAAAATAAATAAATAAAGAACCTACCACATTGAGATTTTTGTGAACACCGGATCGAGCCACTTCATTTTATTATAATCGACGGGCAGGTAAAATTCAATAAAAATATCATTTATCTTGTTCAAGGGTACACAATTTCACCAAATATTCTCCATTAATTCAGCAAGCTCATCCCAACCACCGTTTATATTTCAAGCATGACAAAAAAAAATATCAATGACATGTTCCAGTTTCAGCAGATATCAGGTAAAAAGACCAATAATAATAATTCTAAAAAGAAGAAGGTAAAGAAACTATATTCAGGAAATCAAGGGCTGCAGTCCAAGTCATCATCTTCGACCTCATGCACGGCCTGGAGATGTCCGCCTCCAGAATGTAAACCGCTTTCAGATGTGTTCGCTGGCCAGCTCCCGAACAAGCAGACCTGCGGTTCGATTCTATTAAGCCGATTCCAATCTTCGTCCGACAACGACCAATCAAAAATATCAATGTTCTCCGTGACTCGATCGGGTTTTAGGCTGCAAGGGAGAACACTGGTGCCTCTTTGTAATCCCCATCTCAATATCACCTGTGAGATGTATGTTCGGCATGAGAATGGTTATGACCGCCACCAAAAAAAGAAAACTAATTTTGAACATAAAAGTAGATGGAGTTTCAAACTAATTCACGAACGACATTTCATAACCACTGCATTCATGACCGCCGCCATGCCAAATGGAGCATAAAGCTTTAAAGTGTGTTGAGAAAACATTCGGAAACTCGTGTAGCAATATCATGCGCATGATATATATCTATAACATATTATAAACAAGTATCATGGCAAGGTAACTGGACTAGCTAAAAAAGACATTGGGGTAATCTCCACCGTTGGATTCCAAGCCCAGCCCATCATTATGATTAAACCATCTAACAGTCTCTCTCCTCATTCACAATCTCGCCGCAAGCGCTCTCCCCGATCTAAAATTTTATCTTCCTCCTCCCGCTGCAACATCTCATCCTAACTCGTACATCTCCTCACCAGTTTCTTTGTTGAAGGTCATCTCCTCTGCGGAATCCGACAAGTTTGACTGCTCGACCCCGGTGGCCTCGCCGAATCATATGTCAAACCTAATTGGTGTCGCTGCTCATCTTTCTCGCTTTCGTTGATTATTCCGCCGCTATTCTCGCTGCAGTAACCCACATGGGAAGGTACCGTAGTCGGAGCAGAAGCTACAGTCCCCTCTGTTATAAACCCCGGCGGCCTTGCCAGATCCGCCAGATCTGGCTTCTCCGCAGAATCCTGTAGCTTCGATCGCGGTTTTTTATAAAATATATATGCCAATCCTAATTGAGGCCACCACTCATCTTTCTATATTTCCAGATCTCTTCCCTAAATCACCCAGGTTCCGTTAAACTGTTTTGTAGACCCAAATTACTTTCCGGATATATATATATATACACACACACACACACACATATGGGGATGTATCCTGTGCGGGCGTACAGGCAAGGGTCAAGATGGCTTCAAATCGAAAAATGATCAGCATGAAAGTTGTAGATATCGTCGATACGAACAACTTTCATGTTGAACAATTTTTGATTTGGAGCTGTTTTGACCTGTAGCACTCCTGTAGCACTTTCGCCGCCCCAGATTTCGATCCCCAAATCGAAGGTCAAAACAGCTTCAAATCAAAAGGTGGTCAACATGAAAGTTGTTCGTATCGACGATATCTACAACTTTCATGCTGAT
The DNA here is from genome assembly GCA_039513925.1 of Platanthera zijinensis. Classification (NCBI taxonomy): domain Eukaryota; kingdom Viridiplantae; phylum Streptophyta; class Magnoliopsida; order Asparagales; family Orchidaceae; genus Platanthera; species Platanthera zijinensis. The sequence goes on along the minus strand of CM077088.1, from coordinate 8,015,012 downwards.
CATTTTTCGATTTGAAGTCATCTTGACCCCCAAATTGCCTTGTCCGTACGCCCGCACAGTAGTCTTGCCCGCATATTATATCTACTCATACATATATGTGTGTGTGTGTGTATAGATATATGTGTGTGTGTGTGTATAGATATATGTGTGTGTACATATATATACATACATATGTGTGTGTACATATATATACATATATATACATACATACATACATATATATACATACATACATACATACATATATATACATACATATATATACATACATATATATATATATATACATATACATACATATATATATATATATACATATACATACATATATATATATATATACATATACATACATATATATACATATATACATACGAGTGGGAGTGCATAGGGGGGCCCAGAGCCCCGCGCGACAGTACCCGGCCCGCGGCGGCGGGCTTCGCCCGCCCCCGACGGTTCTTAATATTTTTATTTCTTTTATTATAAAATTTTAAATATATATTTATATTTTTTTATTGTAAATTTTTAAAATTTTTATAAAGTTTTCCTTAAATAATTTTTTATAATTATTGAGAATTTGAATAACCGAAAAAAATAAAAAAAAAATCACACGGTTCAGGCTGCCGTCGGCGGCCTGACCAAAGCCCACCGCCGAGTTTGCCCTACCTGCTGCTTGCTGCCGGACAACCCTCAGCGGGTTCGCCGGACCCCGGCGAACTCGTCAGTGGGCTCTGATCAGGGCCGCTTGCGGCGTAGGGAAGCATGCGTTCGCACGGGGGGCGAAAGGGGGCATCGGAAATTGTGATGTAGCGAGGGAGGGGAGTTTTGGAGAAATGGATATTTGCAATCATGGTTGTCTTGATCGGAGGACTGAGATTGAATCTGTGGAAATAACTCTGCCTCAGTTTGGTCCAATAAGTTTTCGTTTATAGAATATATATATATATATATATATATATATATATAAAAAGATTAAACCAATATTTTCTATGGTTCAACAAGACATTACATAGAAACGTGGTCTTTCTTCAAAATATAAAGACACTTACATTGCGAAGAAAGATAAGGCTGATTATATCAACGCCCTGGCCGGGTGAACCCAAATACAAAATACACAAGATATGTTCTCATTTTATTTATGTGGGATTAGAAGAGTTGTGATGCCCTTGTCCATACTTAAAACACACAGTGAGTTTAGCATCATCGTTTATGTATGTGTCAACACGGAGAATAAACGAATAATAAGAAGGGAATACTACTCAAGGGAAGATGTTTAGAGCCACATGAAATCAATCCTATATATGACGAGGTTGCTTTGTTCGTTCTTATAACATGACAGCATCCATTGTTATAGTACTTGCAAACTACTTGTTCTTCTTGCAACTACATGAGACATCCGAAGTTCAAAACCCAACTTTGACGTATAGAAGAAGGAGAAAAAAATTTATGACTCTCTATTTGGGATGGCCGTGGCGTCAAGGAAAACAGTGGCGATAATTGTAGAGAAAGGCCTCAAAGCTTGTATATACTTATTGAAAATGAATAGTTACAAGTATGAATACACTTATATAGGAAAAGAAGGAGAAGAGAAAACCTAAATACAAGATGTGGGACTAATACAAGGAGAGAGAAAAGAGAGAAAACAAGGGCCCTTAATTGGGCTTTTCTAACACTCCCCCGCAAGCTGGAGCGTACAAGTCGTAGGCACCAAGCTTGGATAAAAACTGATAGTATAGAGGCCTGGAGAGAGCTTTAGTCAGGATATCCGCAATTTGGTCTTTAGCAGGAACATGCTCCAAATCTATCTTCTTTGACTGTACCTTTTCCCGGATAAAGTGACAATCAACTTCGATATGCTTTGTGCGTTCGTGAAACACCGGATTCTTGGCAATATGCATTGCTGTCTGACTGTCACAAAATAAGGTAGCCGGTGATGAGAGACGAACACCCAAGTCTCCCAAAAGGCTCTCAAGCCAGGTTAGCTCGGAAGCAACCGCAGCCATAGCCCGGTACTCGGCTTCAGCAGAAGAGCGTGCAACCACAGATTGTTTCTTGCTACGCCATGTTATGAGATGACCACCAAAGTAAGTGCAGAACCCCGTAGTGGAGCGCCTATCATCGATAGATCCTGCATACTCAGCGTCAGAGTAAGCGACGAGTGATAGAGATGTGGATGGCTTATACACAAGTCCTTGTCCGGGGACGATCTTGAGATATCGAAGGATGCGCTCGACCGCTTGAAGATGAGATGTCCGAGGAGCGTGCATGAACCGACTCACAACTCCTACAGCAAATGAGATGTCCGGTCGAGTCACCGTAAGGTAGATCAGTTTCCCAACCAAGCGTCTGTAATATTCCGAATTTGTAAGCAGCTTGTCAGAGTCAGAACTATGGGCCGAGAGCTTGTGATTGGCGTCCATAGGAGTCTCCACAGGTTTGCATCCAGAATAGCCTGCATCATGAAGGAGGTCCATACAGTACTTCCTTTGAGATAACACAAGACCATCAGAGCGTCGTGCGACCTCGAGCCCAAGAAAGTACCGAAGGTTGCCCAGATCTTTGGTCTGAAAGGCGGAGTTTAACTGTTCCTTGATCTGTTGTATTCCTGCCGTGTCGTTGTCAGTGATCAGGATATCGTCAACGTAGACCAGAAGGATCACAGTTCCGGTTGACCGGTGGCGGGTGAAGAGGGAAAAATCAGCCGAGCTCCGAGTGAAGCCACTAGCACAGACCACTTTACTGAATTTTTCAAACCACGCTCGTGGGGACTGTTTGAGACCATAAATGGAGTTCCGAAGGTGACATACCAAAGACTCCCCCGTGGTCTCAAACCCGGGAGGTTGCTGCATATAAACTGTCTCGTGCAGATCGCCGTTGAGGAAGGCATTCTTAATATCCAACTGATAGAGCGGCCAGTGACGATGAACTGCCAAGGAAAGAAGGACGCGGACCGTGTTCAATTTGGCCACTGGAGAGAAAGTTTCCTCATAATCAAGGCCATGTTGCTGAGTAAAGCCCCGGGCCACGAGGCGGGCCTTCAGGCGGTCAACAGTGCCATCCGCCGCATGCTTGACAACAAAGACCCATTTGCAGCTCACAGAGGTATGACCAGTAGGAAGAGGTACCAGATCCCAGGTCTGGTTCGCCCAAAGAGCCCGCATTTCATCTTCCATGGCTGCCCGCCACCCTGGATGTGTAAGCGCCTCCTGCACAGAGTTAGGAATAGAAATAGAGGAAAGAGAGGTGGCAAAGGCGTAGAGAGGTGGTGCCAGCCGATGGAGAGAGACGTAGTTGGCCAAGGGATGAGCTGTAGAGACGGGAGCCGGATCTGCCGGAGCCGAGGTATCGCTGGTAGCGGGGAGCTGGTGCACGGGAGTATCCTTGGATGGACGTCGAGAGTAGACCCGGATAAGAGGTGGAGGAACCCGAGGAAGAGCTGGTTGAGAGGAGGAAGAAGAGGGTAGAGACGATTGCGTGACTGGTACGGCAGGCCGGGGAAGAGGTGGAGAAGAAGACGAGGTGGGGCAAGGCAAGTGGAAGGGCTGGTGTTCGCAGAAGGTGACATCGGCAGAAACAACCAGCCGACCATCAGAAGGAGAGTAGCAGACATATCCCTTTTGAGTTCGGGAGTATCCAACAAACATATACTTTGCAGCCCGAGGAGCAAGCTTGTCGGAAGGAGGGCCAAGATGGTGGACATAGCACACACACCCGAAGACCCGTGGTGTGAGAGAGGTGGGGTTGGTGGAGGGAGAGAGAAGTTGGAGTGGTGAGGCAAAATTCAGCACAGAGGAGGGGAGGCGGTTAATAAGATGACAGGCTGTGGAGACGGCAAAATTCCAATATTCGACCAGAACATGCATTTGGAACATAAGGGAGCGGGCAACATCGAGAAGATAGCGATTTTTCCGTTCGGCGACCCCGTTTTGCTGAGGGGTATAGGCACATGAAGTTTGATGGATGATACCGAACTCGGTGCAAAGAGCAGAGAAGGCACGCCCGGTATATTCGCGAGCATTATCGGTGCGGATGACGCGGAGGGGGGTATCGAATTGCGTACGCATCTCAGTCAAAAAAGCACGAAATACAGAAGTAAGTTCAGTACGATCATGTAGTAAATAAAGCCATGTAGTACGCGAGTAGTCATCAATGAACGTGACAAAATAACGATAACCAAAAATACTGGGGACACGGTAAGGACCCCAGACATCAGAGTGTACTAAAGAGAGAGGAGTACTACTCCTGATACAAGTAGGGGGAAAGGAAGAGCGATGTTGTTTGCCGTAGATACAAGATTCACAAGAGAACTCCTGCAGAGATACATCAGGAAGAGCCCGCTTGAGAATCGGTAGAGGGGCATGCCCAAGGCGGCGATGCCAATCGACCGTGGAGATAGCAGATAGAGTAGTAGGTGGGATATCCAAGATATAGAGCCCGTTCAACAGCTGCCCCTTACCAATGGTACTCCGGGTGCGACGATCCTGCATAAGGAAAGAAGAAGGTGAAAAAGTTATGCAACAATCAAGGTCGTGGGTGAGACGACTAACAGAAAGTAAGTTGAAGGGGGAGCCCGGGACATGCAGAACCGAGGAAAGAGAGAGGGTCTGAGTAAGCTGAAGAGCAGCGGTGCCAGAGACAGGAAGGGTATCACCGTTGGCCACAGTGATGCAAAGGGGGTGAGGCGTCCGTTGTTACTTGGTGGGCTTCTGGGAAGTAATATGGTGAGTGGCCCCGGAATCAACGATCCAGCGGGGACTATGAGAGAGACAGGTTATACCTTCCGCAGAAAAGGATGCGACGGAGCCGGAGGAGCGGCTGAGAGCACCTTGAAGCTGTTGGAGTTGGGTGCGAAGCTCATCAATATCCTGGCGGGTAGTGGAAGCCAGATCGGGGGCAGACGGCCCTGTGGGAGGAGGAGCAGCAGTGGTAGTAGCAGTAAGATGAGGGGGCAGGCCGTGCTTGCGGTAACAAGTACGCCATGCGGTAACAGAAGCCGAGGCAGCCGCGCGGGCTGGCGGATCAGAAGTAGCAGCAGAGGTATCGGACGCCATGCGCGGCCAGCAGAAGAGGTCGGGCGGTTAGAAGAGGATTGACGTGCGGGTAGGCAAGAAAGGAAGAAGTCGACCGGTCTCGGCGGACACGCCAGCGACCAGGAGATCGCGACCAAAAAACGACAAGACAGCAGCAGAAAGGCGAGGCCGCAGCGAGAAGCGAGTAGGAAGCAGGTCGCTACAGGCCGCAGGCGAATAGCGAGTAGGAAGGACTGCAGCGGATAGAAAGAGATCGCGCGGCGAGCAGGAGAGGCAGGTCGCTGCGAGTAGCTATCAGCGAGCAGCGAGCAGGGAGACGTCGCAGCAGAGAGAGAAAGACCGCACGGCGAGCAGGAGAAACAGGTCGCTGCGGATAGAAAAGACCAAGTCGCAGGAGTCCGCGGGAAGGAGAGACCGCGCGGACAGCCGGTTAGGAGAAGAGACCGGTTGCGGTTAGGAGAAGAAAACGGGTAGGCCGGATACTACAGGAGGAGACCGGAACCTCCTCTGATACCATGTAGAGAAAGGCCTCAAAGCTTGTATATACTTATTGAAAATGAATAGTTACAAGTATGAATACACTTATATAGGAAAAGAAGGAGAAGAGAAAACCTAAATACAAGATGTGGGACTAATACAAGGAGAGAGAAAAGAGAGAAAACAAGGGCCCTTAATTGGACTTTTCTAACAATAATCAAGCAGTGGGAAATCATTGGTAGAAAAGTTACTTGTTTGTAAAAATCCCGTTTTCAATGTTGTTCAGAATGTTGTTGTAAATTATGTCTGAGAGAATATGAGTGTCCTGATTGTTTGGTTCTAACGTCCAAATTGTCCTTTATGCAGAGTTTTTTAAAGAGCAAATATATCGCGAAACTCAAGCAGTAGAAGAAAGCGTCCATTTTGCAAACCTGATAAAATTAAATAAACAAACTCCAAACAGTAATTGAACTCCGCAAAAAGTAGCCCCTTCTGCAGTTATTATTATAGACTTAATATTCTTCTACTGAATATATATGAAATATCTTTCTTACTTAATTATACATATTAATTAAACTATGAATTATAGTATTCCAAAACAACTATGAATTTAGATTTTTTTCCTATTTCTTATTTTCTGTTCTATCTTCTGTTAAAAAATCAAAAGAGCAAGTGAAATTGATCGAAAACGAAATAGGATGAAAGAATTTAGGCGATTTTGGAATTACATGTTGAGCTTGAAAATGTGGCAATAAAATGGTATCGGGTTTTTAAAATATATTATTTGAACGAATAGACACGAGTACAATACATGCAATCAGTTAGACTTGAAAACTTTTGTGGCTGGGTGGAGAAGTTGAACTACAGAGCAAGCCACTGATTCTTTAATTTAAAGATATTTTTGTAATTTCTGGTTCTAATATATACGGGCAAGAGTTATGTGAAATAAGAACCTGATTTTACTTCTCCACTTGGTATCAGAGCGAGAGTTCTGCCCGATCCCTCTCAAGTCTCGCCCACCGATCTACCATCGCACAACCACCCATCACCTTGTTATGAAAATTTCTGTGGCGATATCTCATCGCCAAGGAGTGCGCAACGGAATGACGACGACAAAATTAAAGCCACAAAAATAAACAGAACAAGGCAAAAAAACAAGCACATATAGACGACACAAATTTGGTTCGGAGAGAACTCCTACATCCACGGGGAGAGCGCCGTAGAAGATCCACTATAACCAGAGAGTTTAGCGTGCAAGAAGGTGGGCAATTAAAAAATATAACCTGGACTAGACGAAGATGTCCTTGAAAAACTCTTTGGAAAAACTGAACCGAACGAAGAACGTCCCCTTCCTCTTCTTCTTGACGGACTGGACGGAGATGAGTTCCCAGGCCGATGTCCACTCCCGTCCTCTGAATTAGCAGCCACCTGAACCCGAGAAGTCTCCCTCGCACATCCAGGCCGAGAGGTCTCCCTCACCTTGAACCACTGCTTGCTGAGAACAGCCGCCGCTATCGCGTCTGGAAGAAATCGTGGAGGGGGAGTGAACGCCGATTGCGTTGCTGCTCTACTCTCCTCACTGTCGTAAATCCTAATGAACCGAAACTCCTCTTATAAATAAAACCTAATATTATAGAAGGGGGGAGATCTGGCCATTGAACCGCCCGTTCAAAGAAAGTCAGGCAAAGGGCGGCATTCAATATAACAATCTTCACCTTGACGTCACTTTCTGAATCATGCTCCACCTCCACCTTGGTTCTTCTCTCAAATGAAAAAACACCTCTCCCTGGGGTCACCACGATCAGTAGGTACAAATGTGAGCCAAGTCAAAACAGTGTTTGAACTTGACTCCTGACGGGGTTTTGTCAACATATCTGCAACATTGTCCTCCGTGTGTACTTTCAGTAATTGAATGTCGCCTCCTCCAACGAACTCCCTCAGCTTGTGATAACGCACATCAATGTATTTTGTCCTTGCATGATAGCCTGGGTCCTTTGCAAGACAAATTGCACTCTGACTGTCACAATCCAGCTTCACTGACTTTTGAGAAATCCTGAGTTCCATGATGAGACCTCTGAGCCAAATAGCTTCTTTCGCGGCCTCCACCGTAGCAATATACTCTGCTTCAGTCGTGGACAGAGCTACTATGTCTTGAAGAGTGACTTTCCAACTGAAAGGACCTCCACCTAGAAGAAATATGTACCCTGAAGTAGATCTTCTCCTGTCGAGATCGTCTACGTAGTCAAAATTAACGAATCCCTCTAAAGCTCCAACATCTTCGCTCCTCTTGAAAAGTAAGTCGATATCTGGTGTTCCTTTCAAATATCGCAGAATCCACTTGACTGTTTCTCAGTGTTGTCGCCCTAGATTTGTCATGTATCTGCTAACAACGCTCACTGCCCGAGTGATATCTAGTTTTGTGCAAATCATTGCATGCATCAAGCATCCTACCGCATTAATGTACGACACTTTGCATCTTCTGGCGTTCCTCCTCTATGGCTGGACACTGCTATGATGACAATCTAAACTGTAGTCCCAAAGGAGTCGTAACAGCTTTAGATTTCACCATATTGATCTTTTTCAGTACCTTCTGAATGTAACCAATATAAGAAAGCCACAACATGTCTCGTTTTCTGTTTCGCTTGATCTTCATCCCAAGGATCTTCTGAGCATGACCAAGATCTTTCATCTTAAGTTCAGCATGCAATTTCTGTTTCAGTGCCTGAATCTCTCGGGCCGACTTGTAAGCGATCAACATGTCATCAACGTAGAGCATCAGAATCAGAATAGTGTCGTCTGGAAGGAATATGTAGTAGACGCAACTATTGTACTGGCTCATATTATAGTCGTGTGATGTCATTTAAGTGTCGAACCTCTTGTACCACATCCTCGGAGCCTGCTTCAGACCATAAAGAGACATTTTCAGCTTGCACACTTTTTTCTCATCACTGGGTCGAATGAACCCCTCAGTCTGCAGTATATAGATCTCCTCCTTTAAACTGTCGTGAAGAAAAGCATTTTTCACGTCCATCTGCTCTAGCTTTATGTCTCACATAACTACCATATCGAGTAACACCCGAATGGAACAGTGTTTTACCAGAGGTGAGAAGATTTCATCAAAGTCAGACTCCCTTCCTCTGTGCGAACCCCTTGGCTATGAATCTGGCTTTATATCTCCACTAATATTTTCTTGATGTGGACTTCTTTTTTATGAACACCCATTTGAAATTGATTGTCTTAGCCCCCTTTGACAGACTAACCAAGTCTCAAATCTTGTTCTTCTGAAGGTATTCCATCTATTCCATCATAGCAGCTTTCCATTGAGAACTGTCTCTGCTCTCTATAGTTTCTTGATAGGAACCGGGATCTGAAGAAATCACCTGAAAGGCAAATGTTGCAGTGTCTTGAAGCCTGAGAGGTAGTCTGACCTCTCTCCTAGCCTTTCCTCTAACAATCGAGTACGACTCCGCTTCGGCAGATTGCACAGTGTCTATCTCATCAGAGTCAGATGACTCATCGCGATCATCTACCTTGTTGTTTCCATCCAGCTCCATCTCCAATGGTGAGTCTAGAGTCTTCTCCACCTCTTTGGCTAGAGACTGAGACTTCTTCAACTTGGAAGCCTCATCAAAGACAACGTCATGCTTCAGCTCGACCTTCTTAGTTTCAAGGTTCCACAACTTGAACCCTTTAGTGTCGGCCTTCTGGCCCAGATAAATGCATTTCTTGGACTTAGCATCCAGCTTTGTCTTTTCTGAATCTTGTAGCAATGCGTAAACGGGACATCCAAAAATATGAATATTATAATAATCAACTGATTTACCTGACCATACTTCTTGTGGAGACTTCAGATCTAGTGACATGAATGGAGAACGATTCACTAGATAATAAACAGTATTGATGCCCTTCAGCCCAGAAAGACTTGGGTAGATCAACAAGCAGTCGCATGCACCGAGCTCTGTCCAACAACACTCTGTTCATCCTTTTTGCAACACCATTCTGATGCGGTATACCAGGAATGGTGAGATGTCGAGAGATACCTTCCTGACTGCAGTATGCCTGAAATTCCGTTGAGATGTATTCGTTGTCATTGTGAGATCTGAGATATTTCACCTTCTACCCGATCTGTTTTTCAACTGTGGTCTTCCAGATCTTGAATTTCTCGAATACTTCAAATTTGTGCTTGAGAAAGTAGATTAAGAACTTTCTTGAGAAATCATCAATGATGGTCACAAAATACCTGGCACCTCCAAATAATGGCTCTGGGGCTGGTCCCCAAACATCCGAGTGTATGTACTCAAGAATTTGTTTACTGCGCTGCTTGATGTCACAAACTTCGCTTTGCTTTGTTTCCCGAGGATGCACGTTTTGCAGAATTTAAGCTTGCACGTTTTGACTCCTTTCAGCAAACCATTCTTATGCAGCTCCAACAACCCTCTCTCGCTCATGTGATCAAGTCTGGCATGCCATAGCAAGGAGGAATCCTCATTTGTCGACGTAGAAACTGCAGCATCTTCAATTATAGTAGTGTTGATCATTCTATAGAGAATACCTGAATGCTCGTCTTTCATCACCACTAGAGCGCCTTTATTGACTTTCAAGTAGCCATCACACCAATATAGGAGTATCCGGCTGCCTCCAAAGTGCATAAAGAAATTAGGGTCTTTCTTAGATCATATACATATCTGGCATCCGTGAGCATTATGACGGTTCCATCAAACATCTTGATTCTGATACTTCTAATCCCAAGGGTTATGTACTCTGAGTTGTTTCTCATCAGAACACGACTGTCATCACGTGACCTGAAGCTGTAGAACCATTCTTTATTTGGATATATGTGATAGGAGCATCCAGTATCCATGATACATGCATCTGTAGTGTCGAGAGACATAAAGTACATCAACATCGCTCTCATTATTGGATGTCATTGTTGCCTATTGTGGCTCGTGTGTCCTCTCCTTGAGCTTCTTCTTCGAGCAATTATTTTTTCAATGTCTCTCTTCCTTGCAGTAATGACATGTTGTTTCGGCCCTTAGACTTAGACCTAGATCTGTTTCTTTTTTTGTCTCTGTCTCTAGATCTGCCTCCGACCGGCTCATTGCTCTTCACCAGTAGACCCTCACCGGTTCTAGAACCTGACTTGCTCCTTATTTCATTTGACAGAGGCACAGTCATCACCTCTTCCATCTTCAGAGTATCCTTTCCGTACAGGATCGTGGTGACTAGGTGATCAAAGGACTTCGACAACGAAGACAGAAGAAGAAGAGCTTGGTTTTCTTCTTCAACCTTCACATTCATACTACGCAACTGAGAACTTAGCTTATTGAACACATTCATGTGCTCCAGCAACTGAGGACTCACAGACATCCTCAAGCTATGTAATTGCATTTTGACGTAGAGTTTGTTTGTGAGTGACTTGGACATGTAGAGCTCATACAATTTTTTCCACAAATCTGTTGTAATCTCAGTGTCGACTACATTGTACATCACGTCGTCTGTTAAGCACAACTGAATTGTATTGATGAACTTCAGATCTAATTCCTCTCATTAGTCTCCATCTTTCTCGGACTTCTCCATGCCAAGAAGTTCCCTATGGAGATTTTGCTGGACGAGAACTGTCTTGATCCGTTTCTGTCATTGGCCTAAGTCGATCTTGTGGTCGAACTTAGGAATCTCGAACTTTGTCGTCATTGCTTTTGCTTAGGAATTTTCGAGGACCAGAACCTCACTCTGATACAAATTGTTATGAAATCTCCCGCGATCGCTCAACACCACGAAATACGCAGCAAAATAGCAATACATAATAATAACCACAAAACTAAGCAAAACAATGCAGAGAAATCAAGCACACACAGACGACACAAAATTATGTGGTTCGAAGAAAACTCCTACATTCACGGGGAGGGCGTCGGAGAAGATCCACTATAACCAGAGAGTTTAGCGTACAAGAAGGTGAGCAATTAAACAATATAACCTGGACTGGACGAAGATGTCCTTCAAAAAACTCTTTGGAAAAACTGAACCAAACGAAGAACTGAGTCCCCTTCCTCTTCTTCTTGACGGATTTGATGGAGATGAGTTCCCAGGCCGATGTCCTCTCCTGTCCTTCTCTGAATTAACAGCCACCTGAACCCGAGAAGTCACCATCGCACCTCCAGGCCAAGAGGTCTCCCTCGCCTGGAATTGCTGCTTGCTAAGAACAGTCGTCGTCGTTGCGTCTGGAAGAAATCGTGGAGGGGGGAGAGGACATCGATTGTGTCGCTTCTCTGCTCTCCTCATTGTTGTATATCCTAATGAACCGAAACTCTTATAAATAAAACCTAATATTATAGAGGGGGGAAGAACCTGCCATTGAACCGCCCGGTTCAAAGCAAGTATGGCAAAGGGCATAATTAAATATAACATCACCTTGCATCCTCATGCGGTCGTCTTCAATATCTAGCCCGCTCTCAATCTCTCGTTCTCGGCCTCACCTCTAGATCCAGCAACTCGGCGGTACCGGCTTTTCCCTATCAACGTGCCAATCTTTCCATTGTTGATCTCTTGCTCTCGCCAGACAGCGCCGACTTCATGATCAACATTGTCGACAGTGTTGGTGGTACCGATCTCTCGATCTCAGTCTCGCCTGAAAGTGCCGATACCAACACTTTGCCAGTACCAGCTCTTAATCACCTGATACCAGCACTCTAAATGACAATGGCGTTACTAGCTTCGCCGCCAGATCTTGTTGATCTTCGCCAACTTCTGATAACCGTCACTCTCTTCCAAATTCTGATCTAAGTAGGCTCCTCGGCTTATTTCCTCAACATTGATGGTCGTCAGAGCTGTCTCATAGCATACTCAACATGCTTCCCTATCTAATAACGAAGATTTAGGGCAGTAAGAGATTTTTAGGTGATTGTTTAATCTTATTGTTCTTCTTATTACCATCTGGTTTGTGTTTCTATGAGAGACTCTTTAGTTTCCTCATTTAGTGTTCAAATACCACAAATGAATGACCCTCAGATGACTCATGGCCACTCTGGCTCGTTGAAGATCGCTATCGTGCCACTAGATGGGGCAAACTATCTCGAAAGGTCATGTGTCGCACATGTTATCTGTAGCCACAAGCTATATGGTAAAGACTGATCCTCTTGGAAGAAATGAGATACCAATAATTTAATTTTTTTCTCGTGGATCCTTAATTATATGTCACCGGAGGTTTTTTGAAGCAATATCCTTATAGTTTAACCTTGTGATATTTGAACACGTGTTCGCGAAACATACTCCCAAGTTGGCAGCTCTACCTAGGTGTATGAACTCACTGTCAAATTCTTGAACTTGAACAGGGATCGACGAATGTCACCTCTTATTTCTCTGAATTTGAAAAATTATAAAGTAGATTACTTTGAGCATTTTCACCCCAACATGCACTGTTAATGTTGTTCAGCTGCAAAAGAAATAAGAGTGTTATAGAGTTCATGTATTCTTGATGGATCTAAACATGGAGTTTGATAATGTGTGTGCCCACATCCCCCATAGTTCTCCACTTCCTTCTCTCAGAGAGGCATCCAGCATGGCACGGGATGATGAAGACCGAAGGAAATCCCTAACTTCAAGCATGACTCAAGATCATTCTGCCCTGCCTACTTTTGGTCGTGGAACACTAGGCACTTCTGTTCCTTTGTGTGATTACTTGGTAAGAGAGGGCATGTTCATGAATTTTGTTTCCCTATTCATCCTCACTTTGCACCTCTGAGTCGGGGAACCGGTGGATGGGGTCAAGGGGGGGTTCAGGGGAGTTCATGGTACTTAAGGTCACGATCTTGTGATGAAGCTTATATTATTAAGCTTCATGAGGAGTCTACTATTACTTTGTCTACACTTGGGCTCTCATCTGCAACCCTCTAGGACTTTCATTGTTTATGAACTTGATGTCTTTAAACGTCTGATTCGATCCAAAAGTGGTTCAACTTCAGGTGTCTCCACGATTTTTGCTACTTCAGATATACTCAGTGTGCATGTTGCTTCCACCACCTCCTCTGAATAGATCATGCCTCAAATCAAAAAAATACAAGTGGTATTGCTCCCATCTCCAAGGACATTTGAAGACATTTGTTCTCTGACAAAGGTAGACATCTTACCTTTAACTATGAGTCAAATATGGATTGTGAGAATGTGCTTCCTTCTCCCTCATTTTTTGAAGATGAAGGTACAAATCCTATTATTGAACCAGCTCAAGACATTATTACCATGGATATAGGCTTAGTTATTAAAGGTGCAACACGCACCAAGGAGCAAATGGGTCTTTGAGCCTATGCTCAAGGCGCGGGCGTGTGTCTGACGAGAGCAAGGCATGTGCCTGATGAGGACAAGGCGCATGCGCGCGCCTAACGAGGGCAAGGCGCAACCACATTCATTTTAAATAATAAACATCAAACATCACTTCATCCTCTTGATCAGATTCTTCATCTATTCTACTCATTAATCATTCATTACTATCATTTATACCTCTTAAAAATAGAATCAATGTGGTCACTTGTATCATATCTAAGTCTTAACACTCATTTATGTTTCAAAAATATTAAATCAAGCAAAAAGTATTGAGTTTTTACATTATTTCTTTTTTTATTTTGAAAAAAAATACAACAGAAATCTTACTCGAGAGTGCCTTTTATGCTCCAAAGACGCAAAAAAGACATACAAAGGCACAAACTTTTGAGTCTGATAAGCATTCAAGCCTTAGGCGTGCCTTTAACTACATAAGATATATGTATTTTTGATACACATGTTACAACGAATAAATATTTCAAGATTATCAGTTGAAAAGGAGAAGACGAGCTTTAGGACCCCTCATCACGAATATCCTCGCTTCGAATACTGCTCTCCAAGTCCCCGCTCTTGATACTTCCTCAACTTTAAATCAGAACAGTGGCATTAACTATCCCATAGAGAAGCATGTGAGTTATCATTCCTCATCTCTATCTTTAGTGATACCTTACTGTTGTTTGCTTTGTCTCTCTCTAATAATTTTTCTGAAGTTGTACTTGAACTTAAATGGAAATTGATGTTGTGGTAGGTCGGCTGACTCGAGATGGACGCTCTAAATGCAGCCCTGAACATGACGTGATGTAATGCTAGTTTAAAAGTGGTCCAGTTCAAAAATTACAGCAAATAATTAATTATTATAAAATTAACAACAGAGGCACGTGCAGTCTCAAATAAACAATTAATAGGAGAACAAATATCAACTTTAAATTGATCGAGACGCAAGTACTATTAAGTGTGCACAGAATAAATCCCGCAAGTGGCACAATGAACAAACTAGTAGCAAATAAAATAAAAATCCAACATAGTTGAGTGCCAAAATAAACAACATGAGAGAACAAAACTACAAATCACAATTCACACATGCAGGCGGCGGCAAAGACGATTGTTGGCGGGCATCCAAGGTCTAAGCAAGGGGGAAAGGTGTTCAAAAAAGGATTTCTGGAGTGGTGGTGGTCTGGGTGGACTGTGACTTGGCTGTTAGGAGGAATGAGGGGTCACTGTGGAGGAGCGTGAGGTTGGCGACTGGGAAAGGCTTCAGGAAGTGACTGGGAGTTGGGTGATGACTTGGAGAAGTGGTGGAGGGCTGGAAGTGGGCAGACGGGACTGGGAACAGGAATGGAGTGGAGGTAAGAGATGAGGCAGTGGACTATAGGGACGGTGGAAGGCCAACGGAAGGAGGGGTGGCGGCGTGGGCGCAGAGGCGTTTCTGGAGGGGTCGTCGGGGAAGAACGAGTTTTAGGTGGTCCGACGGTGATAGAGGAAGTGGTGGGGAGTGACTTCCGACGGTGGAGGACAGAACGGGAAAGGGGAGGAAGGCGGCGACGGGTGGAGCTGGTTAGCGAAGGAGCGGGTGGGTTGTTGCGGCAGCGGGAAGAGGACTCAGTGGCTGGTGGAGGATTTACTGGATTTGGCGGTGGAGGAAGGAGGGGGGAGGCGGAGGGGGCAGAGGAGTTCCCAGGAGTCGTACCTAGACGGGCGTTCTCTTGGGTCGCACCAGGAACTGAAGACCGGCGGTTGCAGAGAAATTGCAAACCTTCGATAGCCCACACGATCCGCTGCCTGCACTACTTAAGACCTAGAAAATAATTGTTGTATTAGAAATCAAATAATCACTGCAATCAGATGGCTCATATGTGTCTAGACCGATCGGGCTACAAATACAACATACAATATAAAAATAATATATGGACTCGACTCGGATCGACAATCCGGACGCAACCACGGACTCGGATTGTGCGTCTGGGCAGCGTATCACCGCCTCCTGCGGGAATACATCTGTGTAAGTCGTGGCGCGCCATCAACTCCCCCCGGCTTGAAAGCACTCATCTCCGGTGAGTGAAGATGGTCGTACTCGTTGTATAGCTGCGGGGCGAGTCTCTCAAGTTCCTCTGAAGAAATCCATGTAGCATCGTGCAGAGGCCGACCGCTACAACGAACAAGATAGCGCACAATATCTAGCCTGCCTACAATGTAGAAGTCGTGGCCGATGATCTGAAGTACGCCGTCTGTAGAAGTAGGTGGCTCTGGCTGTAACGTATCTCCATCTAACAATAATGTATCTCCGTCTGTGTATCTCCGTCTGGCAATAATGTATCTCCGTTTGACTGCTGTGTCGGTGGAACCGTCAATGGTGCAATGGGATCCTCATGGCGGGACTCCGCTAGTGGCAAGAGAGAAGGACTGGTGGAGGCAATAGGAGGTTAAGGTTCATGCAAAGGGGCTATGCAACAGATGCAAATGACTGGTGACTGACACGACAGACTGACAAAATGCATACGTTATGTAGTAGTGAAGGTGATGTAGGGTAGGCTACGGGTGCACAAAACCTAGACTTCTAGGGGTGGGGTGCGGATGTGACACACTAATCCAACTCTAAATGCAATGAAAACCGTCGGTGACAACAACAAAATAATTAGAACAATGAAAAATTTCAACCCACGCAATTGATTACGACAAAAAACAAGCATTCAATTCAGCAATTTTTTAACGGTTTTCCTCCGCTCAGAGGGCCAAGGCTATGCGTGCGGCGAATAGATCTCACCAGCAAATTATAAGTGTATTGTAAATAAAATTCTACAAGTACGAATCACAAACAAAACACAGTAGCCAATCCAATAAATAATGTCAAATCAAATAGTCCAATACAACAGGAAACTCACCAAGATAGCGGGATGTCCGAGGCACTGAAGATTTCGGAGCCGGATGCGAGGGATGGCGATCAAATGCGGTACCGGTGGCGTGGAAATGAAGGCGGTAGCTGTCCTTGACGATGAATGTCGGGGACGGGCCGGAAATGGAGAGATCCGGCCACGTAGGTGCGGATACGGGCGGGGGTGGATGGATCCAATGTCTAGAGAACGGATCCGGGTTTGGGAATGATAAACGGGTGGGGGGAGAAATGGATCGGGGTTGGGCAGTCCGGATCGGGACTGTTTTGGACAGGGGCAGCAGCGGGGAAGTGGATCCACGGCAAGGATTTAGTAGGGGGTGCGGTCGGTGGCTTGGGAGGGGTTTAGTCTGTTGTAGAGGAGAGGGGGAGGATTGTAACGGCTATGGGAGGGGCGCCTGGGCTGTAGGAGCGGAGGTAGGGCCCGAACGGGGAGGGGGTGGGGAATCCAAGGAAGTGGTCGGGAGTTTGTAGGAGGTGGACTGGGCGGATGAAGGGGGTTTGCTGGACATAGGTCCGGCGGCCTGTAGAGGAGAAAGAAGATGGCGGAAAGGGGATTTAAGATGGAGGCAAGAAGGCTATGGGTGGGTAGTACCTTGGGGAGGAGTTTGAGCGCCTAGGAGTCGTCACTTAGGGCTCCACGACGTCGGCACCGTGGGGTGATCGCGGAGTTCACGGATAAATTTCTCCAAAACTTGCAACGAGTCTCAACCAGTCCACTACATGTCCTATTTATAATAAAACAAAGTTGGGGCATCCCACCTTCAACGGCTATGATTGGTCGGATGTGGGGTCACTCAAAATACAATAAAATGAACCAAAAATAATAATGTAGCATATGATTTTGACTCACGGCGCAGATCCAAACACATCCACGGAGTCGGATCGGCGATCCGATCAAGCCTTCCTGCGTGAATACAAGAACGTGGGTCCTGCCTTGCGGCGAACCTCTCCTGGTGCACGATCTGATGGATCCCCATCAACTCCCCCCGACTGAAAAACCTTCATCTACGATGAATGGAGATGATCGTACTGAAGTCAAAGTCCAGGGGCGAGTCGATCGAGCTCTGCTGGTAGTATCCAAGCGTCAACTGCATCTGGGCGGCCCTGCCAATGTACCAAGTAGCGACATCGCGGCCAGTCTGTGGTGGGAACAAACTGGTGGGATCTGACCTCTGTGATGCTCTCATCGCTCATCTCTCGAGTGGTGGATCCCGGTGCAATCAACGATGTCGTCGGTGAAACCAAAGTAGACGAATCCCCAGGTGGGTGGGTCTAAGCAATGGGCGTACTGTAGTTGTCATCAGGCGTAGGTGGACTATGAGGGTGTTAAGGTAACGGGAGTGGGGGTGGGGGCGGCTGGGCATCTCCACTGCTCAGATCCACATACTCGTGAGGCTCGTAGTATGACGTCATATCTCCAACATTAAATATTGGATGGATTCTCATATTTGTTGGGATATCGAGCCGGTAGGCGTTTGTCCCAATACGACTTATAATAGAGTAGGGGTTCATTCGCCTGGCGCTTAGTTTTTTGGCATGCCCTGAAGGGAGCCTCTCAGGACGGATTCGCACCATTACCTTGTTGCCTACTTGAAATACTTGTTCCAGCCTTCGCCTATCTGCATGGGGTTTATAATTATCATTGCTCGTTATTATCTGTCGGCGGACCGACTCATGCAACTCATGCAAATATCGTGCAAAAGACCCAGCAGACTCACTAGGGCGTGACTCTAGGAGCTAGGAATAAGGTCTACAGGCTTCCTAGGGTCATATCCTGACACTACATGAAATGGACTCAACTCAGTAAACCTATTGACTGAACTGTTGTACGCGAACTCTGCGACTGGAAGGTCAAGATCCCAACTACCTACATGTTCTCCTACTAAACACCTCAATAGGTTCCCTAAGCTACGGTTGACTACCTCAGTCTGCTCGTCCACCTGTGGGTGATATGCCGAGGAGAACCTAAGAGTGGTGTCAGTCTTGTGTCATAGGGTCTTCCAGAAATAACTCATAAATCTAACATTGCGGTCTGACACGATGGACTTAGGTAGGTCATGCAATCTACAAACGCCCCTCATAAAGATGGATGTCACGTGTGAAGCATCTGTCGTTTTGCGGCACGCAATAAAGTGGTCCATCTTCGAGAACCAATCGACCACCACGAGGAGGGAATCGTGTCTACAAAGGGTGAGGGGAAGCCCGAGCACAAAGGCATGTCGATGTCCTCTCAAGGGCGGTGGGGAATAGGTAAAGGTGTGTACAGACTCGTGTTCTGCTTTGTGCCCTTTGTCGTCTGGCAGATACGGCAGTGGCGGACAACGCGAGCGTAATGAAAATCTTGTAGGTACTCGACCCACTTGGCATGCGGTGCTCCAACTTGCGCTGTGAATCTAAATATTGTAACTCCCGGTGATACGAAAAGAGCACAGACTCCCTAGGATGGAAATAGTGCCTCCAGTAGCGCGGAGACTGGACAATCGCATAAAATTCCCGATCATAGTTCGAGTATTTTTGTTGGCCTCGTTCAGTTTCTCACTAAAGTAGGAAACTAGATGTCCCTCTTGGCTCAATACGCCACCAATACCTATGCCAAAAGCATTACACGCGACCTAGAACGCACGGCTAAAATCAGAAAGTTTCAGAACGGGAGTCGTCGTCAATCTCTCTTTGATATCTTCAAAAGCTCTAGTGGTTGCGGGGGTCCACTGAAATTCTCCCTTCTTGATACAGCTCATGCATGGGGCCATAATCATACTGAACCCCTGGAAAAACCTCCTATAAAAGGTGACAAGCCCGTGGAAGCTGCGAGTCTCGTGAATGTTCGCAAGCACGGGCCAGTCACGAATAGATTTGACCTTCTCAGGGTCAACAGACACTAGTAGATGATACAATGAATTCCAGAAAGTGAACAGACTCTGACAGGAAGGAGCACTTCTTCAAGTTCACATATAATTTCTCTCGGTGAATGGTATCAAGGAGAAGCATCAGGTGATCGAGGTGATCAGTATATCATCGAAATACACCAACAGAAACTTGCTCATATAGGGTCGTAACACCTGCGCCATGACTCTCATAAACGTGCTCGGGGCGTTAGATAACTCAAATGGCATGACTAGACACTCGTACAGACCGTCCTTGGTCTTAAAGGTCGTCTTCCATTCATCTCCCTCACGAACTCGTATCTGATGGTACCCACTACGGAGGTCGATCTTGGAAAAGAACTGGGCACCGAATATAGTATCAAGTAAGTCATCGAATCGTGGGATCGGGAAATGATATTTGACCGCAATTTTATTAATGACACGTCTATCGATGCACATATGCCAACTACCGTCCTTCTTAGGGGTAAGAAGGGAGGGAACCACACACGAACTCAAACTCTCGCGAATAAACTGCTTCTGAAGAAGCTCGTCAACCTACCTCTTGAGTTCAGCATGCTCATCAGGGTGCATACGATAATGAGGCGTGTTCGGGAGAGAAGCCCTCGAGACTAAGTCAATAGCATGTTGAATGTCCCGTGGAGGGGGCAGCTCATCGGGGAGCTCATCAGGCATAATATCCGCAAACTCATCCAAAAGCGGACGCATCGCTATGGGGTGATCCTCAGGGGGGTCCTCAGAAGCCATAGTGGCCGACACAACATAGATGGCATCTGACTCAATGTTATCTCGCAAAAACTCGTCACGCCTCAAGATATGTACGGGCCTTGAGGCACTCGTACGCACAGAAGGCTCAATCTGACCCTTGGATTTCTCCTTGGGTTGCGTAGGTATCAAGGTAATCTTCCGTCCCTTGTCATAAAAGACACGTGTTCGAGCGGCCGAAACACGTGACGTCACGATCAAATAGTCAAGGGAGGCCGAGCAGCTCATGGACAACGTCCATGGGAATGACGTCACACAAGACCCGATCCTGAAATGAGGTGATGTTAATCGGGACGAGACAGCGCTGAGTAACCTGAATCGTCATCTTGTCAACCCAGACGACACGATAAGGGTGGGGGTGAGGCGATGCCTTCACCTGCATGCGGTCAAGACCCTTCTAGGCCACGATATTCACACAACTCTCATTGTCGATAGCTAGCTTGCAGGGACCTCCGACACTAGGAAAGTACGTATAAAATATGGTAGTGTGGCGTCAGTCCTCATCTGCACGTGGGGTATGTTAGGAGGCGCATAATCACTTCCATTTTTAAGGATCGCTCAGCGTCACTCTCTCATCCTTCCTCGGCAGTGGCTGTAATCTCCTCAGTAACCTCCTCACCTTCTAAACTCTGCTACTCGTCCTCGACTAGCAGGCTCCATGTGGGGCATTGCGTTGCCACGTGTCCTCTGCCAGAACATCTATAACACAGAATACCCCCAGATCGCTGGCCATTAGTGGCGACGGCCTTGCCCTTCGTGTCCGTGGGAACACGTGAGGACGCGATCGCGGTGATCTGGGGCGGAGCGGGTTTCCTATAAGCCGAGTATTAGTTTGAGGGGGGAACTGTCACGTGCTAGATGAACGGAGGTACTGCACATACTCTAGGGTGAGCTGAAAAATCTGATCAACGGTCTCTAGTCGGTGGGGAATAAGCTCTCTATGAATCTCAGAACGTAGGCCCGCCCTAAAACGAGAGGCGATGGCAATAGGCTCCTCCGAGATACCATATACTCAGCGACAATGAGTGTCCCCTGACGTAAGTTCTGTAACTGCTCAAATAACTGGCCTCAGTAGGACGCAGGGAGGTACTTCTCTTTCAGTCTTTGCTTCATCTCAACCCATCGAGTGATAGGATAATCGTCATCTCGCTCAATAGCTCTCTCAACGCTAAATCCAAAATACTTTGGTCTGTCCGACCAGCTTCATTTTGGCGAAGCGAACGCAACGCTCGTCGCCCATGTCATACCACTCGAAGTAATGGTCCATGTCGAGGAGCCATTCACTAAAGGCTTTCGGGTCGAAGTGGCCATCGAATGAAGGGGCATCGATGCGAATACGATGAGTGATGTCGTAGTGGTAGTCACCTCTCCGTGGGTCAAGAATCCTCTGGGTAATCGTCATGGGCGTAATCATATCGAGCGGGTGGGGAATCACGCTCTCTCCGACCCGGGGGATAATACTCATCGCGGTGATGGTCACGACGACCGTGTGGGGGCACAAGATCTCTGGGGTCATACTGAGGCTGATGGGGCATATGATACTCATAACGTTGGTGTGGGGGGTCTTTCACGAGCCGGATCTTTTCTACGCTCAATCGCAAGATCGGGGTTCTGCCTGGCCGACGGTGCTGGGGCTCGAGGAGGAATATCACGATGGTAGCGGTCTACAGGAGGCTGACCATCCATCTGACATTGGACAAGATGAGAAAGAGCATCAGGGTCGTCCTCTAGCGAGTCGTCGTGCTGTGACGAAGTGTCCCTGACATTCTCTAAGTGGTCTAAGCGGAGATTCACCTCGGCAAGATCATGACGCACATCGTCGAACTGGGCACCTAAAGTGTCAAAACGATCTAGGATAAGACAATAAAACTCGGCAAAAGCGGCACCCGAATTCGAGCTCGCCGCTCGGTCGTCGGTGACCAGTGGATCTGACATGCTTGCTCTAAAATTCCTACCACTACAAAGCATGCAAATGGCCCAACCTGGTTCTAATACCAATTGATGTAGGGTAGGCTACGGGGGTGCACAAAACCTAGACTTCTAGGGGTGAGGTGCGGATGTGACACACTAATCCAACTCTAAATGCAATGGAAATCGTCGGTGACGGTGA
This sequence comes from Platanthera zijinensis, assembly GCA_039513925.1. Classification (NCBI taxonomy): domain Eukaryota; kingdom Viridiplantae; phylum Streptophyta; class Magnoliopsida; order Asparagales; family Orchidaceae; genus Platanthera; species Platanthera zijinensis. The sequence goes on along the minus strand of CM077088.1, from coordinate 7,992,548 downwards.
CAAAATAATTAGAGCAATGAAAAATTTCAACCCACACAATTGATTAGAAGGACAAAAAACAAGCATTCAATTCGGCAATTTTTAATGGCTTTCCTCCGCTCAGAGGACCAAGGCTAAGCGTGCAGCGAATAGATCCCACCTGCAAATTATAAGCGTATTGCAAACAAAATTCTATAAGTACAAATCCCAAACAAAACACAATAGTCAATCCAATAAATAATGTCAAATCAAAGAGTCCAATACAACAAGGAACTCACCAAAGTAACGGGTTGTCTGAGCCACTGAAGATTTCAGAGACGAATGCAAGGGACGGCGATCAAATACGGTACGGTGGCGTGGAAATGAAGGCTGTCATTGGCGATGAATGGCAGGGACGAGCCAGAAATGGAGAGATCAGGCCACGTAGGTGCGGATCCGGGCGGGGGAGGGGGGATGAATCTGATGTCTAGAGAACGGATTCGGGCTTGGGAATGATAAACGGGTAGGGGTAGAAATGGATCGGTGTTGGGCAGTCTGGATCGGGACTGTTTTGGGCAAGGGCGGCAGCGGGGAAGTGGATCCACAACAAGGATTGAGTGGGGGTACAGCCGGTGGTTGGGGAAGGGTTTAGCCGACTGTGGAGGAGAGGGGGAAGGGTTGTAACGGCTATGGGAGGGGCGTATGGGCTGTAGCAGCGGAGGTAGGGCCTGAACGGGAGGGGGAAGAGATCAGGGATCTGGTCGGGGGTTTGTAGGAGGTGGACTGGGTGGATGAAGGGGGTTTGCTAGACAGAGGTCTGGCGGCCTGTAGAGAAAGAAGATGGTGGAAAGGGGATTTACGGTGGAGGAAAGAAGGCTATGGGTGGGTAGTACCTTGGTGAGGAGTTTGAGCGTCTGGAGTCGTCACCTAGGGTTCCACGGCGTCGACACCGTGGGGTGATCACGGAGTTCCGGGATAAATTTCTCCAAAACCTGCAATGAATCTCAACCAGCCCACTACATGTCCTATTTATAATAAAACAAAGCTAGGACATCCCACCTTCAACGGCTATGATTGGTCGGAGGTGGGGCCATTCAAAATACAATAAAATGAACCGAAAATAATAAAGTAGCATATGATTTTGACTCGCGACGCGGATCTGGACACATCCGCGGAGTCAGATCGGCGATCTGATAAGGCCTTCCTACGCAAATACACGAACGTGGGTCCCGCCTTGCGGCGAACCTCTCATGGTGTACGATCTAATGGATCCCCATCAGAAGGTCCCTAAGGATGGGAGGTTTATCTGGTGGCTCTTGTAACAACTCGGATTTAGGTTATGATAATGATATAATAATATCAAGGGTTATATAATTAATTAATAAAAAAACCTAACCCTCTTAAATCCAAACTAGCAAGCCGCCCCGCATTTATTTCCCGATTCTGCTCTAGCCCCGTCTCCCGTTCCCGCATCCCGCAACCCACAACCCTGCCCCCGATTTCGCAGTCTTCTTTTGCTCCCGGCGACGCCTCCTCCTCTGGATCTTCCTCATGCTTTCGTCGACGTCTCCTGCTTCTCCTGTCGTGGCCGCCGACGGCTTCTCCTTCTCCGTCTGCAAAGGTCAACGCCTCCTCTCCCTTCTTCCAACGGCCTGCTGCTCCGTCAACTTCCTCCACCTCTTCTACCTTGGCCGACTATTTCATCTCCCTCTCCTCCTCCAACAGCCGCCTCTCCTCCCTCCAGCAACCCTAATCTTGGCTCTCATTCGATTTGGACGAGATCTGCAAGAGAGCAGTTAGGGTTTGCTGGGCGGGCTCAAATTTGGCTCCTTGAACCCGATTTTGACTTCCTAATGGCAAGAATCTTCCTCATCCATCCTTATTTCAGATTTTTCTTGATTTTCTAAATAATTTTTGTGCTCCAATTTGCATGAATGTTGTGATTCAGATTTTCCCCCAATCGTAATCATCTAACTACTGTGATATGTTCGTGTGTTCCGACACCGCTCCTCGATTCAGTTGGTGGGAATCATGTGAAGCCCTCTCCGATTTAGGGTTTTTCCATACCCAAGCGCCGTCAAGTCTCCGTATCCGCGTGGAATCTCTTCTCCCCTCACTCTTGAGGGAGGTAAATCTCTTAGCCACATCTGATTCAATTTTGTAGCGAATATTTGCCTGTGTTAGCATAGTGATAATTTGCTGTGTCGCTTTCATCGTTCTTGTACAGGTCTGATTAGGGTTTCTGATTTCGCTTGCGCCGCTTAGCCATCGCCGCCAATTTCAGCTTCTTTAAGGCAAGTAGAGATCTCTCTCTCTTGCAAGCATTGTGTTTAACTTATTGTATCTGTCCTTTGATTTCATGTCTGCATCACTGTATATAGTTGATATGCCAAATGATTTTAATTCATGAACGCCGAACTGGATAAATTAATAGTGTAGGGTTTAAACTATTGGAATTGACATGCAATAGTGTAAGGATGAAATTTTAAGTGTATTCTCACTTTGATGAATTTTGCCTCTTTTGATGAACAATTTTGAGAGCAGTAAGTTTGAGCACGAGCATTAATAGATTTGAATGATCATTGTTAAGGCTCCTGGCTAGTAATTTAAAGATTGTTGGGTTATGTCACGCTCGTACCGTACACACATTTGAATTGGAAGATCACACTTGTAACGAATTATGGATAACAAATATATGTTTGGTGATTCGATATCATGCTCGGTGGTGTGCATGTTTTTCTTGGAAGATAACTGTGCCCTAGAAATTGTTTAATCTAGGCGAGTTCTCGATATCTCCGATCCGACACCTGTCAACTTATCTCTATAATTTACTCGATAAATCTTCTTGATATTTTGACCTTGACCTCTCGAACCTGCGAGATTCAAAACTCACTGTTTGGTTGCTCCTGTGTCGTCGAGTCTTGTTTCGTATGTATGTCTGAGTAAAACCTATTCTTGGTCCGATCGCTCACTTCAAGTATTTTTTTTTTCCGTTAATCCGTTAAAAATCACCTAAGTATGAAGTTCGAAAACAAATCCGTAGTTGTAAGCAAATCTTTGAACTGTAGCTTCTAACTGGGCAAATGTCTGTCGTCATGGTCACGTCAAGAAGGATTACTTTTCTGACAAGACTTGCACGCAAATCTGATCGTGAACCATGTGCGCCCTCTATAGCACTTACACCCTTCATCGATCACGGCTTATAACATATTACATGAATAATTTTCGATTATACTCCGGAGTAGTCTAATAAACTAACTTGTTCTGTTTAGCTCTTTTATTTGTCTGTCTCGAATAGTTTTGCTTCATGAGAAACTGGTACGCTCTTACATTTCTGCTTCTATTACTGTCTTGTACTTTACTTTGTTCACTCTGCTTATTTCAATGTTCTGAGACTTTTCCTTTGTGTTTTGAAATTGCCTTAGCTTTCGTGTCAGCGCCGCCAGGTTCCTGAGCCCGATCTGCATCAAGCTTCTGCTTTCCAATGATTGATCTTCTAGCTGTGTCAGGTTTGATATTTTTGATTCATTTCTTTTACTGTCAGATGTTTTCTTTATGTGATAATTATGAACAGTAATACATGGACAACTGCTAGGCTATTGAATACTATGTACTAAAATTTAGTATTATATGCATGTGCACTCTTTGTTGAATAATAATTGCATGAAAACTATAATAGTGGCATGTAAACCATAATTTTTACAAAACACATGTGCATTTAAAATTCACACTATTCTAAACTCAAAAAACTTCCGCAAATAAAAAAACATGTTTTCCCCAAAAATAACTACTTTCAAACTATTTTCAGCATTTTCTGCATCCTCCTTAACAGTCATGGTTTCCTTCCGCCCATGCCTGTGACATCACGGCCCACCCGAAGCGCACTCTGACTTTTGTCGAGACAAGTCGTGACAGCTCTTTGGGCGGGGTGTAGAAAAACTCATTTAGCATACGGAGATCACCCCACTGACTGACTGAAACACCAGCAATGAGTTGTGGAATCAGTATATGCCCAATATCTCTTAAGGGATGCAAATCAACAGGAGGCTCAATGGGTGGTCGATAGATTGTGACAAAATAGTGCGACGAGCGGATGTGATGGGTCCCTCTCAAATGATAAAGCTAGTTAGGTGGCTCACTCTGGGGTGTATACCAAAATTCATCACGTGTGAGATGATAAATAGTGCGGATACACGACCAATCACTCAAGTGCAGGCAGGGAAGCTCGTCAAATGAGCCTCTCGGGGACTTAATCTCGGGGAGGTCAACAATAGCATGATGGTCGTCCAAGAGGAAAACACTAATAACGGTAGTATCCATGGGAACCGTATGTCACCTACAACAAAGTCAAAGATATCTTTATGAACCTCCTAAGGGAGTAGTGGCTCATCAGGAGGCTTATCCGAAGGTTCGACAATGACATCATTAATAGTGGGGGATGATCCTCCAGATGAGTATCATTGATAGAGGTAGTGTTCTCATAAGTGAGTGAGGCATTCACTGTGAAGTCAACACTATGATCTCAGCTCCAAGTAGTGATGTGGCTCGAGATAATACTAATGGAAGAGCGGGAGGAGCCCATACTCAAGTGTGGGTCAATCGGTACCGTGCCGAGTACTAGATCTCTAACCAAAAGGGACACTAAGTCTAAGTGAGTTGCAGTGGATGGATATACCATCAAAGTGTCACTGGTCCGCTCGTCAACACTCACGTGATCACGCTCACTAGTCATACTAGTATCGCTCTCCACCTGTATCATAAGATCATGACCAGATTCAACTACAAGATCACATGGGCACCGAGTCTTATCAAAAGAGGAAGTAGAAAAATCAGGTGTTAGGTCTCTCATATCAGTGGGAGCACAACTAGACACATCAGTGGCTTGACCTAAATCCCTAGGCTTTCTTCCTAATGTAGATCTTATGTGATCAAATTAAGCATCTAAGAGATCAAAGCGGTCAAGAACTAATCGCTGAAATTTGGCCTCAGATAACTTCATTTGCGGAACACTAGGAGGGTCTTAACATGTGTTGTGATCCTGGCGATGGTGACCTCTATAGGGTTCCTGAGGCTCATCTAGACGGTAGTTCCTAACATAATCAGATTGTGCTCGGGAGTAGGCATAGGCCCTACGAACAAGCAGTGGTGACCGCGCATATCCAAACTCAGATTCCTCAACTGGAGGAGACGTGTAGCGACGATGACCTGAAAAATATTAGACTTTATCATCATAAAGTCGCAGAGATTGATGATGATGTGAGGACCTCTCGTTGTGGTGATCATCTCGAGCATAATGGAGTTGCGTCGAGGGGTCGACACGATCTCTAGGATTGGTGTGCGAGGAGCGATAATAATCATCATGATAACATGAGGGTTTCTCTAAAGGGACTCTATGAGGTCGGATATAGATAGACTTGGGATTCCCAAATAGAGGAGACAAACGACGACGATAACTAGACATAAATGAACATAAAGACTCTAAAGAAACCTACCACTATGATTATAAATGTGGCAGAACCTTGGACTCTGATACCAATTTGATGTTGTGCTAGGTCGACTGACTCGAGGTGGACTCTCTAAATGCAGCCCTAAACGCAACGTGATGTAATGTTAGTACAAAAGTGGTCTGCTTCAAAAATTACAGAAAATAATTAAATATTTTAAAATTAACAACAGAGACACGTGCAATCTCAAATAAACAAATATCAACTTTAAATTGATCGAGGCGTAAGTACTATTAAGCGTGCACAGAATAAATCCCGCAAGTAGCACAACGAACGAACTTGAAGCAAATAAAATAAAAAATCCAACATAGTAGAGTGCCAAAATAAACAACATGAGAGAACAAAACTACAAACCACAATTAACACATGCAGGCGGCAGGGAAGATGATTATTGGCGAGGATCCAAGGTCTAAGCAAGAGGGGAAGGTGTCGAAAATAGATTTTTGGAGTGATGGTGGTCTGGGTGGACTGTGACTTGGTTGTTAGGAGGAATGAGGGGTTCATTGTGGAGGAGCGTGAGGTTGGCGGCTGGGAAAGGCTTCAGGAAGTGACTGGGAGGTGGGTGATGACTTGGAGGAGTGGTGGAGGGTTGGAAGTGGGCAGATGGGATTGGGAACAGGAATGGAGTGGAGGTAAGAAGTGAGGCAGTGGACTATTGGGACGGTGGAAGGCCGACAGAAGGCGGGGTAGTGACATGGGTCCAAAGGCGTTTCTGGAGGGCCATCGCGAAGGGATGGGTTTTAGGTGGTCTGGCGGTGACAGAGGAAGTGGCGGGGAGTGACTTCCGACGGTGGAGGGCAGAACGGGAAAGGGGAGAAAGGAGGCGACGGTATGGGGTGGCGTTGGTTAGAGAAGGAGCGGGTGGGTTGTTGCGGCAGCTGGAAGATGACTCAGTGGCTGGCGGAGGCTTTAATGGATTTGGCGGTGGAGGAAGGATGAGGGGGGAGGCGGAGGGGGAAGAGGAGTTCCCCGGAGTTGCACCTAGACGGGAGTTCTCTGGCGTCGCACCAGGAACTGAAGACCGGCGGTTGCAGAGAAATTTCAAACCTTGATAGACCGCGCGGTCCGCCGCCAGCACTATTTAAGGCCTAGAAAAATAAATATTGTATTAGAAATCAAATAATCACCGCAATCGGACGGCTCACATGCAATGTTTTAAATGTCGATCGACATGTCCGACATGTCGGCCGACATGTCCTGTTTGAACAGAAAACGACTTGCATAATGAAAATATAAAGGTTATGACGTTTTACAATATGTCAGCTGCGGCGATATTTTAAAAAATCGCCGACATTTTACAATGTCGCCTCATTGCCTATTATAAAAAAAAATTGTGTGAAATCAATGTCTATGTTTTGCGTCTTATATTTCAAGGTACTGACTCCGCTTTCCTTTCTTTTTCATTCATCTTCCATTTAAACATCTTCAATTTCTGTGTGAAATTAGTGTCTAAAGGACTCATTAATGTGATCTAACAACTCATGCATGTCATTTTATTGATGTTGAAGGGCTAGGAAGCACCGGTACGGCAGTACGCCAAAATTTAAAGAACAAGGATACGGGTACGACATGATACGTTATAACAAATATTATATGTATCACAAGTGCAATAAATAATTCTCAAAACATCGAAACATCAAACATATATCATAACTTGAAGTACAAGTCCACAAATCAATGCAACATAACATGAAGTTTTCAAACATTAAGCATTCGTAAATATTACAAAATTTAACATCTTATAGGTTTAAACTTAAGTCTACTCATCATTCTTTTTTTTCTTTTTCATTGTTGGAGATCAACTTCATTGTTGGAGATCAACATCTTCAATCTTCGGTTAGTTTAGAGACAAGTTAGTCATTTTATTAATAACTTGTGTCGTATCAACACGTACTTGTAACAGACACGTACTAGTACCAGAAACATACTCGGTACAGATACACAACTTAATTGGATGTACCAACACTTCCTATCATAGAGCCAACTTTTGTTTACTCTAGAAAAACATATTCTTATCACAATATGTAGAATGATGTGTTAAGTCCAAGTGTGCCCATATAAGTGTATCTGTCGAGTATCGGGTACATACCGGTACCGGGTACGTACCGGTACCGGATACGTAACCGGTACGGGTACGCTACCTTCGGGGAAGTATCTGTGCTTCATACTTGAAGGGTAACAGTGACTCTCTTTTACATCATGATTCTTAAGTTGAGTTTTTCTATTTGTGACAAAACATGAACAATGTTTGAAATTCATTATTTGGACCATCCACTGTCATAGAAACGATCCTTCCTCTATTTGTCTGCTTTTTCTCTTGATTGCACTCATTGGATTTAGTACAAAAAAATCAAAATATAACGTCGAAGCAGTTTTTGATAGGTTCGAGGAATATTTAGTACAAAAGGTTAGTATGTTAACAAAAATTCAGGATGTATTATGTTCAAATTTTATTAACTTATTCTTTGCATTTACTCAGAATATCTCATGATTTGGATTATCATTATATTTCAGGTTTTTGTTCACTTACCTTTATTTTTTCTTTACCTTTAATTAGTATTTAATAAATTTCAAGTTTTTGTATTATATTCGCATGCATTTAAAAGATATATACAACTATGATAAAAGATTTGTAAAAAAATTAAAGTAGATGATAGCGTTAAAATAACATCGTATAACTTAAAATACAAATATTTTTTAGGAATCCGACATTTTAAAATGTCCCCGACATGTCTCCGACATCCAACATCTGACATCTAAAATCTCAATCTGACATGTCTCCGACATCCGACATTTAAAACCTTGCTCACATATGTCTAGACCAATCGGGCTACAAATACAACATAAAATATAAAAATAATACATGGACTCGACTCGGATCGATCATCCATACGCAACCATGGACTCGGATCGTCCGTCTGGGCAGCGGATCACCGCCTCCTGCGGGAATACACCTGTGTCGGCCGTGGCACGCTATCAATAATAAGTCATAGATTGTGAAATGATGGCATTCAAGAGACAAAAAAACTAGGGATTATGTGAAACTCCCTTATGACAAACATGTTATCGGTCTTCATATGTTTACAGTTAAATATCATCAAAATGTGACAATTAAAAGATATAAGGAAAGATTGGTGATCAAAGGCTTCACTAAGGTTGAAATCAATTACCAAGAAATATATGCTTAGTTACAAAATTGAACTTTGTTCGTATTCTCACATCCAAAGATGCTTAACAATCATGGCTACTCCACCAATAGGATGTCTAAAATATATTCCTGTATGGGGATCTTTAAGAAGAGATCTTGAAGTAACCTGACTTGCGTCGCACCTTTGCATTGTTTATTTACATTTACTTGCACCTGTATCACGCATTTTTATTTTACCTTATTTCCCACATTTTTGTGTGTAATGAATGTCTTCGCGCACATTTATTTATTTATCGTTCATGTACGGTCCATTTTGTATTGTGCACATCGTTTGCGCCTGTTGTTACGGCTTATTGGGATGATTGTGTTAAATGCCTAGATGATGGTTTGTCTGATAACAACGGGAGTAGCGGATAGCAGCGGGATACAAGGGTTTTTTAACCCTATAAATGGCGGAGGAGATGAGAGAAGTTGAAACCCTACAAGGGAGGGGGTGAGAAGAGAAGAAACTTGAAGGAGAGAGAGAACTTGAGATATTTTCTTGTATAATGATTACATGACCCCAAGGGCCCTATATATAAACGCCGGTGGCATAACCGTAAATAACACAAACATACAACAAATAATGAAAACACTTAAACGCTACGACGACTATGACTCAATGGACCATGACTCAGTACAGTGACTCGACTCAATATATAAATAATAATAATAATAATACAAGACAACTGACGGAGGATCCGTAACACTCCATTCGTCCTTAACATCGAGTTTGTCGCAAGCTCGAACTCCACATGGACGGTCGAATCATCTGGCATTTTGATCTCCCGCCAGAACAAGGCATGATAGCGGGTAGCGGCGACGACGGTGTCAGTGAGTAGCGGCGTCGTTGGAAAGACGCGCGGCGGAAGTAATGGCTTCCGCAAGGTTGGTGTAGCGGTGGTGAGCAGCAGCAGCCAGAAGGTCAGAGAAGCGGCGGATGGCAGCAGGAACGGATCTGTCGGGGTCAGTGGAGCACGGGCCGACAGAAGAGGCAGTGATATGGTCGGTGGGAGCGGCATGGCATGAGCCGGCGGGGCAATAGACAGGAGAGGAGGCAGTAAAATGGTCGGAGGAGGCGGCAATGCAGGGGTCGGCAGAGTAAGAGCCGAGAGAGGCGGCGGTGAGATGATCGGAGGCGGCGGAGCGGGTGACTGGAGAGGAGGCGGAAGCGGTGGAAGGACGACCACGGTGGAGAGAGGTGGTACATCAACGGTCGGTGGCAACGGGGCAGACGAGGGAGGCGGAGTGATGGAATAGCCATCCGCGGGGCGTGGCGAGTCGCGGCGCTCAGCAAGAGGAGTTTGGAGCACGCGGTCGATTCGCGTTTCGAAACTATCAAACCGAGTGAGTATTTAAGTGATGAGATCTTTGTCGGCGGTGGAGAATTGAGCAGACATCTTAATAAATTAATCACTTAATTAATTCAAGATAAGAATTAATTAATCAAGAATGATTAATTAAGGAGGGAAATAGAAAAATGTTTTTTGAGAAAAAATTAAAAAGAAAGAGGCGTGTGGTTTGGGATAGGGAGTTTGAGAGACTTTTAGAAAAATTAAATTTCAAAAAAAAGGTATGATGTGTGCCGCCCGAGGAAATGATGGGGTCGGTGATTGGATGGGATGGGGCTCCGGGAGATGGGATAGGCAGCGTCCAGGAGGGGAGATTGGACTTTTAGAAGAAAAATAAAAATTAATAAAAAGAATACAGGAAAAAGGTGTGTTCGTGTGCTGCCCGAGGAAAAGATGGGGGCTCGATAAGAAGGGAGAGGATGGGGCTCGATGACGTATCAAGAAAGGCGGAGAGGAAGGCGTGTGTGGATCCCGCACAGGCTCGGAGGTTGGAGTTGTAGTCGACAGGATCAGCGCTGTTCCTGAATTTGAAGGAGGAGGTGTGCGGCTCTTAACGAGGTCAGCGGAAGGAAATGGATGGAGGGTGTCGAGCGGGGAAGACGAAGATGAAGAGGAGGGGGTGAGGTCGGTCGACCACGGGTGCTGCGAGAGCGGCGCGTGCGAGTGGAAGTTATTGCCGAGGTTTTCGAAGCAAGGTGAAGGATGTGTGGACGAGTCAATGGAGCACAAGCAAGGGAGCTGACACTGGGGAAGAAGCGTACGGGTCTGGAAGGGGCGAGCAGCGGGCTGACCATAGGAAATGCGTGGTGGTTGTTACCGTCGCGTGCGGGCAAGCTCGGTGGCACGAGGGGAGGAAGGACCATCTGATACCAAGTTTGTTACGTGCCTGGATGGTGGTTTGTGTGAGGGCAGCGGGAGGAGCGAATGACATTTTTAATCCTAGAAATGGTGGAGGAGATGAGAGAAGTTAAAACCCTAGAAGGGAGGGGGTGAGAAGAGAAGAAGCTTGAAGGAGAGAAGGAGAACTTGAGATATCTTCTTGCATAATGATTACAAGACCTCAAGAGCCTTATATATATAGGCACCGATGACATAACCGTAAATAACACAAACATACAACAAATATTGAAAACATTTAAATACTACAAGACTATAACTCAATGCAACACGACTCGATACAGTGACTCGACTCAACATATAAATAATAATAATACAAGACAACTGACGGAGGATTCGTAACAGATTGTCGGGTAAGTCCCTGAATAAAAAGATTCGTCAAATTAGGTGATATGTTAATTAAAGCAAGCTCGACCAAAAAGATCTACAATAAGCTGAATATTTTAAAATACAAACAAAATATATTCAAATTAGTTAAAACTAAAATGAGATTAATCAAATATTTAATTTCCCGTCATATTTGGAATTATTTTAAAAGTGAAAGTCAAAAGGAGAAGGTGCCTTAAAGTTAATTCCTTCTCTTAAAAAAAGCCAAATAAAGAGAATTTGATTCATAAAAACTGGCCTCCTTCATTCCCAAAGCAGCATGGAGAAATCGAAAAAGAAACAGAATTGTATCTGTTCTTTTTCAAAAAAGCCAGCCCTACCCCCTCTTTCTCACGCGCGACTGCAGCCGACGACCCCGCTTTCGTCTGGGCTCTAAATGCCAGTCTCCGCCTCCTTGGGTACCATCAAACCAGCCTTTACTGTCCTCCATCGTAAGCGGGCCCTATTCCTGCAACAGGAATCCACAAGCGGCCTTCTGCCGCTAAAACCCAGGTTTGATTCCGCCGCCCCTACCCGAGGGCTGGTCGACCTTCGCAATTATTTCCCGACCCTCCTCTGCTGACAAATCCAGCGGTTGAGTTCTCCCTACTCCAACACTTGCTCGACCGCTCCTTCCCGAAACCTGAAGTCACCTTTCTCATACTTCCATTGAAGTCCCCTCTGAGCCTTAATTGAATACCCCATTGCCATCAGTAGTTCTTATCGTTGTTTCCCCGAGGATCCCATTCTCGTTAACCCATAACCATGCGCCTTTGGCATACCACCTAAACTTATCCCCTCTCTCATTTTACGTTAGTCAAAGGATATGCCATCAATAAGAAATAACAACTTTATTTTATTATTTCTTGTCTATGGAGTGTTAAATCATGTTCATTATCCGCTTGTTAGCTCTTATGTGTGTTTGTGAATCCAATGTAAACTGTCACTTACAGTTAGTTGTGAAAAAACCTCTCTTGTACTACAAATTTGAAAAAGAACACGAGTTATTGATTTAAAATCAAATCGAGATTTCGGGATTACATCGGATTTATATGGCACCCCTCTTGATTATTCCTCTCCTAGGTCTGACTATGGCTCTGTTTGGGGGGCGTTTTCAGAGCAGCACACCACCACTTATTGAATCGCCCCGCCAAACACAAATATTAAGGATTGCAGTGGGATCAGTTGCCGCTCGAAATCATGCGATATTAGCGATTTTGGAGTCGTGAATTTTTTTCACGACTCTTGAATCGCGGAGAGGCGCAATTCGTGCTCTCCCTAGGAAAATCCTTCGCGAGAGAGCCTAGTTCGGCTCCAGTTTCGCCGTTGTTCGCCCTTTACCATCGACGCCGCTGCTCCAGTTTCGCCGCTGCTGCTCCAATTTTGCCACCGCTCCAGTTTCGATTTGTCATTCTCCATCGACCTCCTCCGGCCCTGTTTTCCCTGAGAAGCCCTCGACCCCCCTTCTCCACCATTCTATCAATGCCAGAAGAGCCCTCAACCGCCCATGACCGTGCCATCGATCTCTGCCGTTCCAGATCTCACACATTCACACTCCCAGAGGTAACTGCTTCGTAGTACTCTTACCTTCGTCTAATTACAGAGCTCAGCTTTGAGCCTAGAATTTGCAAGTGCAATTTGTCTTGGCAGATTTTTGAATATAGGGTCCAAGCACTAGGGTTTCAATCTTAATTGGTACGTTTGTTTTTCTAGGTGCTTGACTGGCATGTAATCTTTTGTCTGGAAACTTGGAGGTGCTTGATTTGTTTTTCTTGGTGTTTGATTTGATGCTTGACTGGAAGAAGCTAGATGACATGGTTGAATACAGATTTTATTGATTTTTGGATAATGGAACTATCTTTGAAAATAAATTGTAATCCAAATTTGTGTAATGCTTACTATTTGAGATTTGAGGTTCATAGCACTGCTGCAAGTGTAAATGAAAATCAGGCCTGAATAGTAAGTAATAGAGCTCATCAGGTTATATGTAAAATATTATTTTGTTTATTTCCAATTGTATGAGATGGCATTGAACTCATTTCACATTCTTTAATTGAGATGTTTACTTCAACATTGGATGAGGAGCTAGCAATTTTTTCGTTCATGTGCATGTGCCTCACTGTTTTTTCATTCTTGTGAGATGTATTTATTTATCTAATAGATGGGAAAATCAAAAGATGGTGGAATTTCAACAAATTGGAAAACATCAAGTTCTCTTATTTTGTGATCTTTGTATCTGAGAGATAGATTTAAAGAATAGACCAACAACTCATTTCAATAAAAAAGGTTGGGTCAATTTGATGAAAAACTTCAAGAAGCGCACCGGTTTGGACTACAGTCGTGCACAAATAAAAAACAAGTGAGATCAATTGAAGCGTGATTGGTCTTAGCTGGAACCCCACTAAACGGGTAATAGACGCTTTCGATGATTTGTGGAAGGAAAAAATTGAGGTTAGAATGTATGTTGATTTTCATTGCTATTAATTGCTTTTACTATATATCATGTCTAACACTTATTTCAATTTTATTGATGATCTCTGATGCAAAGAAATTTCGTTATGCTGGAAGCCTGGAATACCTCCAAAGCTTGAAGATAAATTAGAAAAAAATGTTCAGCTTAGTTGTTGCTACATGAGATAACGTATAGATGTCTTCTTCTAAAGAGTTGTCTTCTCTATTCTCACAGACTGAAAACTTATCTGAGGATGGTGAAGACCATATCATAGAAAATAATAACACACAAGCATTTACAAGTGATGATATTGGCTCAGTTGCACACGGTCAAAGTTCTCAAAGTGGAGTTGCTTCACAAAGAAACGCAAAAGGAAAAAAGCATGACATAGGGATAAAACAAGCTATGTTAGCACAAGTTGAAAAGTTATTTTCCTCTTCAAAAACGATTATTCAGCGTATTGCAGCACCAGTTGTTCCACCAAGTATATATCTACTGCGAGAGGCTATTCAAGAACTTGAGAAATGACCAGAGATCTTCGAGGACCGACAGTTGTATCATTTTGTCATAGTTCATTTCCAAACTTAAGCGAATCGAGCGACCTTCTTGAGTATCCCAAAGGATAGGAGTGTTAAGAAGGAGGAGAAGCCCCAACCTTCCGAACTGCATTTCTGATGTAACCACCCCAACCAGTTCTCCTAGTAGCGTGACGAACATAGGTAGGTTGTTGAGGGAGGGGGGATTGTCAATCCCCCGACCTCCTTTATGAGGGGTGTATGACCAAGCCTTATCCCCATCCGCGCTGCAATCTGGAATGCAGTTCGGAAGGCTGGGGCTTCCCCTCCCTCTTAACAAAAGGTGCAGCACAGTTAGGTATGAGGCTTGGTCATACACCCCTCATAAAAGAGGTCAGGGGATCGGCGCCCCCCCCCCCCAACAACCTATCCAGGTTCGTCACACGACTGGGAGAGCGGGTTGGGGGTGGTTACATCTGGAATGCAGTCTGGAAGGCTGGGGCTTCCCCTCCTTAACAAAAAGTGCACCTTTTGTTAAGAAGGAGAGAAAGCCCTAGCCTTCAGGATTGCAGTCCAAATATAACCACCTCCAACCAGATCACCCAGGGGCATGAGCATGCTGGAGAGTGGAATGACACAACTATCAATGCACATGCACCAGCTCTCATCCTTCGGAGTAAGAAGAGAAGGTAATGCACATGGACTCAAGCTCTCACGCATAAAACTCTTCCTAAGGAAGTCATCAGCTTTTCGCTTTATCTCGGCATGCTCAGTCAGGTTCATGCGATAGTGGAATGCCCACGGAACTAAATCAAACGCATGTTGGATATCCCTCAATGGGGGGAGCTCATCAGGGAGCTCCTCGAGGATGATATCTGAATAATCACCTAGCAAATGATGAACGTCTGGATCAGTAATCACAGTGTATGTAGATGCCTCAGAAGCTATGTGGCTACCACTACAAACATAACCTTATTGCCAAACACTCTCTCATAAAGTCACTCTTCCTCAAAATATGTAGAGGTCTCGATGATCCTGGCATCCTGCACAGATGGACAAATCAACTTTACCCTAGAGTGTCACTGGGTTGGATTAGAGTTAGATTAATCTTTTGACCCTTTTCAAAGAATACATATGTGTTAGGCTGACCATAACACGTGACATCACGATCATACAACCAAGATAGTCCATGTAATACATGTGCAACATCCATGGGTATAACAATGCACCAGACCTTGTCCTCCACGAATGCTAAGTGAACAATACAAGGATCTATGTCACCTGAATCGTAGACTTGTCCACCCAAAAGACACAGTAGGGATGTGGGAGTGCTTCAACTATGAGCTGCATACGCACTACGCCCTTCTTGAGACTATATTTATCAAGCTTTTGAAAACCGGACCGGACCGGCCGGTCCGACCGGTCCGACCGCAGATCGGGCCCCTGGCCGGTCCGGTCACGGTATGAGGACCGCCCCACCCAAGAACCGCCCGAAAACCGGGGAACCGGGCGGGTTAACCGGAAAACCGGGAACCGTGACCGGTTCCCCGTAACCGGGCGGGTCTGCTAAATAGCGGACCCACGCAAATTTTTTTAAATTTTGCTTTGGGTGGGATTCGATCCCAGACCACCTGGGTGGAGGCCTAAGGCTCACTCCACTAGACTAACTTAATTCTGTTGAATACTTTCAAAATATAATTTATATATTATATTTCTATTCATATTATTTAGTTTAAAAATATTATAACATGTATTTAATATTTAGGTAAAATTGAATCCAATATTTATGTATAAAAGTATACAATTTATTATTCTTATATAGTTATAAATATTTTTTTTATATGTTTTTATTATTTATTATTATATTACGGTTCAACCCCGGTTGAACCGGTCCAACCGGTCGGACCTTGAACCTTTGATCTCACCGGTTCAATCTCCGATCCGGTTCTTAAAACCTTGATATTTATGCAGCTACCATTATCGATAGTGAGTCTACAGGGCTCTCTTGCACTAGGAAAATACATATAAAAAATGGTGGTACAACACCAGTCATTTTTCACATGGGGTATGTAGAAGGCGTCTGATGACTCCAAGCTCTAGCGACCTATCAACATTGCTCTCTCAACCATCCTCCACAACAGTTGTAATCTCCTCAACGAGTTCATCCTCAACCTCAATGTTGGGCTCACCTTCTTCCTCAATCAAAAAATTTCTAGTAGGGCATTGCGCCTCCATGTATCCTCTACGGCTCTACCTGAGCATATATAACATTGGACACCCTCAGGTTTGGGGCCTTCCTAGATAATAGCTTTCCCCTTTACATCCGCGGAAATGCAAGGAGTTGGAGTAGTGATCGTGGTCTGGATATGTCTCCTAAGAGTAGAAGCATTTGGTCGTGTGGTGACCTGTCTCGGGCCAGTAAGGCGCAAATATTGTGCATACTCAAGTGCAAGCCGAAGCACCTGCTCGACTGTCTCGACTCTATAAGGAATCAGTTCCCTTCAAATATTAGATATGAGTCCGACCTGAAAGCGGGACGCAGTCGCAATGGGATCCTTCAAGATATCGCTCCTTACTACTAAATCATCAAAACGTGACATGTACTCGGAAACGGAAAGGGTCCCCTACCGAAGAGTGTAAAGCTAGTCTAAAAGTTGATCTCGATACGAGGCAGAAAGGTATATATCCTTCAGCCGATGTTTCATTTCAGTCCATCAGGTGATGGGGTAACATTTATCTTGCTCAAGAGATCTCTATAAAAAACTCTTCTAGTAAATCTTGGCCTACCCCAGTAAGTTCACTTTTGCGAAACCATACCTGTCTCTCGTCGTTCATATACAAGAGTCGATCGATAAATGCCTCCGGGTCTAGGTGGCCAACGAAGGATGGTGCGTCAATACGGATACGTCGCGTAATGTCATCCTCGGTCGCTCCACGACGTGGCTTTAGGTAGTCATCATAATGATCGTCATAACTGATTTTTTTTATTGCTCCAAAAACTTAGCATTACACAGATATGACCCCCTATTTATAGAAAGGAGAAGGTAGGGAGAGAATACAAAAAACGATGTGGGACTAAATTACAGACCGCGCGAGCTGTGCGGTTAGACAAGCTAACCGCCTGACAACATGACACCATAACAACAAAGTATCCGCCGGTCTCTTTCCAACAGCTTGCGGCAGAGCACCAGGAGCAACAGGGGCGGTTAGACAGACTCTCAACGCCAGACCGCAACTGCTTTAGCCTTTGCTGATCGGAGGACCACAACTGCGGTTACACAGAACAACCTCAAGACAGCTAGACCGCCATGAATAGACCACCAAACCAGACCACTAGAGCAGTCTGTCAAACCGCCAGAATCAGACCGCCAGATCAGTTTGCCAAAACGCCAGGAAAAGACCGCCAGTGCTGACCGCCAAACCGCAAGAATTTAGTGCTCCAGAGCAGACCGCCAAACCGCCAGGATTTAATCCGCCAGAGCAGACCGCCAAGACTTCAAATTTTTTAACACTCCCCCTGAAGCTGGTGCTTATATATCAATCGTATCCAGCTTGTCACAGATGTTTGAAAAAGAAGTGGATACTGGTTTGGTAAAGACATCCGCTAATTCTTGATCGGAGGTGACAAACATAGTGCAGATTTAATTCTTCGATATTTCTTCTCTGATAAAGTGGCAGTCAAGTTCAATATGCTTTGTCCTCTCATGAAAAACTGGATTTTTTTGATGTGTATATAGCGACTTTGTTGTCACAGAACATTGGCAGAGGATGATCATAGAATTCTTATAAATCAAGCATACTTACCCGTAACCATTTTAACTCACAAGTTGTCAAAGTCATGATTTTGTACTCAGCTTCGGCACTCGATCTGGACAAACGGATTGTTTCTTGTTTTTTCAGCTAACTAGATTTCTCCCTACAAAAGTGCAAAAAACATATATATATTTTATATCTTCTTTATCATCAGCATAGCTGGCATCAGAGTAGGCTTCAATCTTTAAATGATTATTCTTCTGAAATAGTAATCCCGTCCCCGGAGATCTTTTCACATATTCCAGAATTTTTAGAGTTGATTGAAGATGACACTCCATGGGAGTCTGCATAAACTGACTAACTATGTCTACCGCATAACAGATATCTGGTCTTGTGACTGTCAGATAGATGAGTTTTCTCATTAACCGTCTGTACCTGGTGTTATCTGAAAGAAGAGGTGAATCCTCACTCCAACACTTGTCATCACCAACGGTTATCGGACATCGAGCTGATTTAGCCCTAAGAAGATCATTCTCTTTTAAAAGGTCCAACGCATATTTTCAATGTGAGAACACTACTGAGTTGTGTTTACGTGAGATTTCTATTTCCAGAAAATACTTCGGAGATCTTATCTTTTGTAACGAAGTGTTGCAGAAGATGTTTCTTTGTTAGACCAATTCCCTCAAAATCATTACCTGTAAGGAAAATGTCATCCACATAGACAACAAGAACAACTAGCCCTTTAGAAATTTTGCGTATGAAGAGAGAGTGATCTACAGAACATCGAGCGAAGCCAATGACTGAGATAACTTTGTTGAACTTGTCAAACAAGGCATGCGGGCTTTGTTTGAGGTCATAGATTGTCTTCTGCAACCTGCACACCTGAGACTCCCCCTGAGCAACATACCAAGGAGGTTGCTTCATGTATATCACTTCCTGCAAATCGCCATAAAGGAAGACATTCTTGATATCTAACTGAGACATCTCCCAATCCTTGTTAATGACCACAGAAAATAGAATGCAAATCGTGTTAATGCGAGCAACTGGGGAGAAGGTGTCAAAGAAGTCCACGCCATATGTCTGAGTAAAACTTTTGGCAACCAGCCTAGCCTTATAGCGATCTATAGTACCATCAGGACAAAACTTGATGACAAAGACATATCGACAACCAACCACATCCGCCCTGGAGGGATAGGAACAAGAGTCCAAGTACCCATCTTAGTTAAGGTCTTTATCTCTTTGTCCATAGCAGCTTTCTAATGAAGAGTATTAAGAGCTTCTAGATAGGTGGCCGGGGTGACCGTGGCCGAGAGAACGAGAGCAAAACTTTTGCAAGAGGGAGAAAGACGAGCATATGAGACAACATCATGAATGGAATGCTTAGTGCACGTCTAAACTCCCTTCTGAAGATCAATGAGAAGATCAAGGTCCGACCAGTCCTCTGTATCAGATCCATTCGACGGAGAGAGTGCTAGCCGGGGAACTGTCAGCAACGCCGCCAGAGGTAGAGAAGCAATATCAGGAGAAAGAGATAGAGAGACAGATACAGGTGCGGAAAGAGGAGGAAGAACAAGCTCAGGTAGAGGTGTAGAAACAACAGGTAGAGAAGGAGGATCATTAGGTGGTGAGAGAGTAGAGGCTTGAGCAAAGTAAAGAGTATCTTCAAAGAAAGTGATGTTAACGGAGACATACTGTTTTCGGAGAAGAGGATCATAGCACTGATACCCCTTTTGAGTTGGAGAGTGGCCAAGAAAGATGCACTTAACGGAGCGAGAAGAGAGTTTATCACGACTAGGAGAAGGAGAGTGGACAAACGTCGTACAGCCAAAGACCCGCGGAGGTAAAGGAAATGGTGTGGCACCTGGGTACATAATGGAGAAGAGGGATTTGTCGTGGAGAACCAAAGAAGGAATACAGTTTATGAGATAACACGAGATAAGAACGGCATGGCCCCAATAAGATCAAGGGACATTCATTTGAGTGAGAATGGTGCGAGCAACATCCAGGAGATGACGATTCTTGTGTTCAGCAACTCCATTTTGTTGGGAGGTGTACGGACAACTGGTTTGATGGATAATGTCATGATGCATACAAAAAATCAAAATTTGATGACTAAGATACTCTTTATCATTATCAGTACGAAGAATTTTAACAGACAAACCAAACTGTGCGTATTTCATTATAAAAGGTAGTGAACACAGAAAAAAATTAAGAACGTTCTTTTAAAAGATATGTCTAAGTATATCTAGAAAAGACATCAATAAAGGTAACAAAATACATACTGCCTCTACCAACATATCTACTAGGAGGACCCCAAACGTCCGAATGAACAAGATCAAGGGGACGAGAAGAACTACGTCCTTGTCTTGCGGGATAGGAGGAGCGATGGTGTTTACCGAGTTGGCAGACTTCATAGTTGAGAGAGGAGTCTTTCTGAGGCAGGTCTGGTAGGAGTTAGTAGTGGAGGCGAGGAGGATGACAAAGACGAAGATATCACTGTAGAAGAGAAGTAGATGCGGAGAGAGCAGAGACATTGTCTAGGAAGAAAAGGTCATCGCTTTCAGTCTCAGTAGCAATCGTCTTCTTGGAGTGTGGATACTGAAAAGAGCAAGTAGTTGATGTAAAGATAACTGTGCAATTTAGTTGTTTGCATAGAGAGGTAACAGAGAACAAATTGCACGGAAAAGTTGAGACGTAGAGAGTGTGCTCAAGCCATAAAGCTGGAGTAACATGGTTTGTACCAGTTCCGCAAACAGGGGACGGAGAACCATCCGCAACAAAAATCGGAGGTGACTGGTTATGTTTGTCCAAATGAGAGAAAAGAAGAGGATTGTCCGTCATAGGATTAGTAGCCCCAGAGTCAATGAGGCATTTACCCTTAGTGACCATATGAGCGCTACCTGAAGAGGAGGCAAGGGAGGCCGACTTCTTTGTGGTAGAGAAAATGGCATCACCCGCCGGAGAGCAGAGATGATGATACTTGACCCAGCAACGATCGTCAAGATGTCCTGTCTTGCCACAATGAGAGCAGAGGTGTCGAGAAGGACCTCGCCCACAAGAGAGATCTTCACGGCCACAAGGGTTGTCACGACGGGCCGGATGAGCAATGGTGTCAGGATGTGGCAAGGAGGCAAACAGAGGACGCTGAAGAAGAGTGGTGACAGCGGAGATGCGAGCAGCAGTAACATCAAGTGTGGGAGACTCGACCTCTCCTAGAATTTATTGTCGGATCATATCATAAGACTCTGGAATGCGAAAAAGATAACAAACCATCAAAAGTTCCTGGAAGTGTTTGTGTTGTTCAGCAAGATCAGCGGAGAAAGGGCGATGCTGAAGAAGCTCAGCGCCAAGAGCTTGCACCTCCTGGTAAGCAACAACATGAGTCATTGTGGGGCAGACAAAAAGATCAGCAACCTAGATCTAAGTGATAAAAATGGAGCAGAGGTGGCGCAGGGTTGTAGTGCGGGTTGCGGGCGAGGCGGTGGCGGCGCTGGGTTGCGGGTGTTGGTCTTCTCTTTCGCAACCTAGATCTAAGTGATAAAAATGGAGCAGAGGCGGTGCTGGGTTGCGGCGCGGGATGTGGGCGAGGCGGTGGCGGCGCTAGGTTGCGGGTGGCGGCGCTGGGCGCTGGAATTCAATTTTAATTCTACTGTACCGCATCCTAGATCTAAGTATATTATTTTTACTATTATATTATTATTATTATTTTATATTATTATTATTTTATATTATTATTATTATTTTATATTATTCTACTGATCTGCAACATCTAAGCATATTATTTTTATCATATTATTATTATTTTATTATTATTACAATTATTATTACAATTATTGTATTGCGCACATGATTAAGCCACCGCCAACCTATAACTACCTATAAATACGAGCTTCTTCGTAAGCCACCGCCGACCTATAATTACCTATAAATACGAGCATCTTCACACGGGCTACGCCCGTGCTCGATGCTCTCGAGCGGCCTTTGGCTGCATCAGGCGGGCTTCGCCCGTGCTTGGTGCTTCAGGTGGTCTTCGACCGCATAAAAGCGGGCTCCGCCCCGGGGGGCCGCGAGTGACGGGTGCGACGCCGAGCTGTTGGATTGCGTGGAAGCGGGTGGAGCCCACTTCTATGCGGTCGAAGACCACCTGAAGCATCAAGCACAGGCGAAGCCCGTGCGCAGGCAGGCGAAGCCCGCCTGATGCGACCGAAGGACGCCCGAGAGCATCGAGCACGAGCGGAGCCCGGGCGAAAATGCTTGTATATATATATATAATTATTTATTTAAGTAACATATGAATTACATATATATATATATAATTCTTATAAAATATATATATATAAAGTTAGGTTAAGAAGAGCCCGGTTCAGCCTTCACTCCCAGCGGGCCTGATCACCCCTGTTTCTCTTCCCCGGTCCTTCCAGATTCCAGCAAAGCCGCCGAATTAGGGCTCCAGCCGCATTTTTCCCCACGATCCAGCACGCAATAGAAATCTGCCCCGACATTTCCAGAGATCGAGAGTTTGGCGCGAGTTGGAGTCGTGTTTCCACCGCAAGCGCCCGTGCCATGCCGCAACTTCCGGATCTCCAACCGTCCCACGACGCCATCTTCCTGAAGTTACCGCACCTAGTCGAGCGCGGCCATGGCCGGTTCCCTCTGTATTTTCAATTTTAATTTTCTGTTGGCTGAACCCTATATAAGGGAGTTTGTATTTTGTGGTTTTGGTGGTTGATATTAGAGATTTTGATTGCTTTTGTTCTTCCATTTGTGAGCCCTGTGGGGTCCAATGCTGATTAGTTTCCTGTGTGTCCTGTTGATGAAATATAGCTTTGCAGTTTTTTTTGACCCCGTTTGATGAAGAAGATGAACAGTTACATTTTATTTTGTGATATGGTTGTTCGAATTTGATTCCCTGTGAGAGGTAAGAGTTGGAAAAGATTGTTGCCTGCAATTTTTTTCCTGTAGAGAGTTGTAAGATTGAAGATTGCATTTTGATGTTACTGTTGCTATTGATGAGTGTTTTGAGAGCTGAATGCTGAAGCAATTTCCGTTGTTGTTTCCATCAGGTTGGGGAAGAAAGTGAGCAGAGAGTATAAAGAAATTAGTGTTTCTTGTAGCTACAGATTTTGAGTTAGGAATTGAAAATTGATTTCCTGCCTCTTTGTGAGATTTCGTGGATCCAGCGTGTGAGAGTGCGTGAATTTTATGTTGTTTAGTTTGTGGTTTGCTTACTATATTGAGTGATTGAGGTTTCGTGGAGCCACTTGTGTAAGGTAGAGTGAATGAAATTTCTCTTTGGTGCCCGTGTGCGATAGCGGCCGACCTTGGGGCAAGAGATCGAAGGTGACGAGGAATTCCTCACGTGATCACCGTCGACTTCGAATACGGAAAGACGCCTCTTTCCGTGGGTAATTTGCTTCTATCCTTCCTTTGCGAGTGTCTACTTTTCTCTTAGGATAATTAGATTCATTGTTGGGTTTTGCCCGAATTTTGTCAGCGAACGTCGCGCCGAAAACTCCAAACGGAAACGTATTTGGAGTTCACGATTTTCGTTTTGCTACAACAAGGAGAACTGAACGAAAGTTGCGAACTTCCTTCTCCGGACTTAGAATTGAATCATTTTATTAAGAAAATCCATTTTTAAACAAAATAGAGATTTGTGTTTTTTCAAATATCAAAGTTGTTTAATTTCAAAGTCTGCGCAGCGCCCGCTCTAATTTATTTGCAAAAATTAATTTAACCATCGCATGTATTTAGGGTTTCCTAGAAAAAGCTGACAGGCGCGCAAACCTTATGCATCGTCCTGCATCACTAAATGCAACATTAATAGGTATTATAATTTACTTCTAAAAAATAACCTAATCAAACCTAAGAATCTGTACAGGCCTAGAAGTACAATCATAATAAAAAAGAATCAGCTTACTAACGTTAATGTATTATTTGATCAGATATATTGCATTTCTACATGATTGACTAGTAGTGTGTCCTTCACTTCTCTATTAAAAGATAAAAGAAGCATATTTTTACCGTGCACAAATTGATGCAGCACGAATCTATAGGATGTGGATCTAAGATGTCCTAACACTAAATGCAACACACGTGAGCATGCGATGAATGTAATTGATTGACGATGAATCCTGAAATGAAGATGCAAATGAATACAAGTACACAACCCAATGGACTAACGAAGGATAACTCTAATGTGATGCACAAACGATGACTCAATCATGCAAGTATTTTCCGACGCACAAGTAATTAAGTAAATTAATCTTAAAAATCTCGTGCAAGCGTCGCAATTGATTACAAATAATGCAATGAAAGTAAACTGGAAACAATTACAAGTTAGTTGAGAGTGCACTGAAATTAAAATGCAAAGCGAATAAATCTTTTGCACGTCAGTAAGAAATTCAACGATCAAGTTAATTCAAACTCAGTAATACAAGATATACATACAATGTGAAGAAATAAACATTAAAAAATAAAAGCTCACCAAGTAATGGGTGTCAGTGGAGGTGGTGATTGTCCGAAAATGTAAACGCCGTTGTTTGGGGTTGGAAAAGAAGTTTGGAGGTTGGTAGAGATTACGAAAGGAGGGAGGAGGGCAGGACGGCACAGAGAAATCGGGAATCGGGTTGCTGGATGCGGCAAAATGCTGCTGGAATCTTATAGCAGCAGGGAAGGGGGTTGGTCAGAGGTATAGGTGGCAGGAGGGGCTGGGCGGTCGGAACTGGAGGGAAAAAGGGTTGGACGGGGGATTGGAAATGACTAGATGGTGGTTCCACGAGAGGGAAAGGGGCAGGAATACTTAAATTGGAGGGGGGAGGACAGGGCACTGAATTTGGAAGGGAGGGGTGGTGGCTTGGAAGCAACATATGGTAGAGGAGGCGGTTGGTGAATGGGATCTGGGGTTTGAAAAGGATCGGCGTCTGACTGTAGGGAAGGGGACGAGCGGGGGATGTCGGATCCGGAATGGAGCGGAGGGACTGGATGTAGGATCGGGAGTTGGAGGAGGGAGGCGGTGCGATTCTGGAGTATAGCGTTGGTTCGTGGCTGGAAAGAGACGGTGGCTGCAAAAGAAACAACAAGAGGGGTTGGAGGCAACCTGAGAAGCGGAGGAAGTGGTCGGCGGCGGAAAGACAAGCAGTGGAAGGGGGAGTTGGCACCCCCGGAGGCGGTAGAAGCTCTCGGCGTCGCACCGGGAGGGGAAGGCGTCGCATCTTCTGAAGACCAAGCGGTTCTCTCTGAAACCATCAATCTTTGATCCCCTATTCATTCGGCTTTTGGAAGGATATAAAGGGGGAATTAGGTTGAAATTATTCAACGGCTATGATCGCCCGACGAATAAATCAACTTATCTCTCAAAATACAAGTCAGAAAAATAAAATAAAAAACATGAATAAACGAGCCAGTCGCGATCACGGTCTCCAATTGTCTATTCAATGGCCCAAAATCATTGATCTCCATCAATTTATCCAGCTCAGAAGCATTCATCTCCGGTGGATAGAGACTATATGCTCCCAAGGCAAGCCAGGTAAGACTTTGTCGCTCCAGGCAGGAAGTGTCTCTGCATAAGGTCATCATACATTCATACCGCTAAAGTAGTCGTGGATCCCATGGGGTAAGCAAGCCGCAACAAGGGTGAAGGGTTAGGGATATAATGGTAGTGGGTAGAGCTGTAGTGGAGGTCGGTGTATAGGAAAAACTATAGTGATGGTGGAAACTATGGGAGCGGGTGTAAATGTACTCGGGACCCCCAAATAGAGGAGAGGAATAATGGTGATACCTAGTCATGAGAAAACCTATAGACTCTACAACTGCGTATTAATTTAAATCCCGAACCTGGGGTTCTGATAACAATCTGATGCAGCACGGATCTATAAGATGTGGACCTAAGATGCCCTAACCCTAAATGCAACACACATGAGCATGTGATAAATGAAAATGATTGACGACGAAACCTGAAATGAAGATGCAAATGAATACAAGCACACAACTCAATGGACTAACGAAGGATAACCCTAATGTGATGCACATACAATGACTCAACCATGCAAGTATTTTACAAAGCACAAGTAATTAAGTAAATTAATCTTAAAAATCTCGCGCAATCGTTGCAAATGATTAGAAATAATGCAATGAAAGTAAAATGACAACAATTACAAGTTAGTTGAGAGTGCACTGAAATTAAAATGCGAAGCGAATAAATCTTTTGCACGTCAATAAGAAATACAACAATCAAGTTAATTCAAAGTCAGTAATACAAGCAATACAAGATATTCATACAATGCGAAGAAATAAACATTAGAAAATACAAGCTCACCAAGTAATGGGTGTCGGTGGAGGTGGTGACTGTCCAGAAATGTAAACGTCATTGTTTGGGGTTGGAAAAAAAGTTTGGAGGTTGGTAGAGACTCTGGAAAGGGGGAGAAGGGTTGGACAACACAGAGAAATCAGAATCGGGCTGCTGGATGCAGCAAAATGTTGTTGGAATCTTGCAGCAGTAGGGAAGGGGGCTGGTCTGAGGTATAGGTGGCAGGGAGGGGGCTGGGCGGTCGGAACTGGAGGGAAAAAGGGCTGGACAGGGGACTGGAAATGACTAGATGGTGGTTCCACGAGAGGGAGAGGGGCAGGAATACTGAAATTGGAGGAGCGGACAGGGAACTGAATTTGGAAGGGAGGGGCGGTGGCTTGGAAGCAGTTAGGGCTGATATCGAGTCGAGTTCGAGCGATTTTGACTCAGCTCGAAATCGAAATTTTCGACTCGAACTCAGCTCGAAATCGATTTCGACTCGACTCGAAATGGCTCGATTCCGAGTCGGCTCGAAATCGAATCGAGTCGACTCAAAATTGAGCAATTTTTCTCCTTATTCCTATTTGACTCAAAATTATATTGGACAACGTAAAAATTTGACAAACAAAACACTTAAAGGCTCCATTCTTTTTATTTTAATTTAAATTTTATTATTTTTAATTTAAAATAAGAATATATCAATAAATAAATATTATATTTAATTAATTCGAGTTGATTCAAATCATATTTCGAGTGATTCAGGGCTAGCTCGAAATCGACTCGAAATCAGATTCGAGTCAAATTGAATTGACTCAAATTGAGTCGAATCAATTTTAATCGATTCCGATTCGACTCAATTTTCGAGTGAATTTCGAGCGACTTTCGAGTTTCGAATAATATGCTCAGCCCTAAAGCAGTATATGGTAAAGGAGGCGCCTGGTGAATGGGATCTGGGGTTTGGAAAGGATCGGTGGCTGACTGTAGGGCAGGGAACAAGCAGGGGATGTCGAATTCGGAAGGGAGCAGGGGGCTGGATGTAGGATCAGGAGGTGGAGGGAGGCGGTGTGATTCTAGAGTATAGTGTTGGTTCGTGGCTGGAAGGGGACGGCGGCTGCAAGAGAAACAGCGGAAGGGGTTGGCGGCAGCGTGAGAAGCGGCGGAAGTGATCGGCGACGGAAAGAAGCTATTTGAAACCGTCAATCTTCAAAAGGAGGAGTCGGCACCCCCGGAGGCGGTAGAAGCTCCCGGCATCGCACCGGGAGGGGAAGGCGTCGCACCTTCTGAAGACCAAGGGGTTCTCTCTGAAACCGTCAATCTTCGATCCCCTATTCATCGGCTGTTGGAAGGATATAAAGGAGGGAATTAGGTTGAAATTATGCGACGGCTATGATCGACCGACGAATAAATCAACATATCTCTCAAAATACAAGTCAAAAAATTAAAATAAAAAACATGAAAAATCAAGCCGATCGCGATCACAGTCTCTGATCGTCTATTCGACGGCCCAAAATTGTTAATCTCCATCACAAATGCACTCGTGTGTGTGTGTGTGCGCGCACGCACATAGATAGATAGATAGATAATAAAGATGGATATCCTCAAAAGATTTCACATAGTACTTTCGATTGAAAAAATAAAGATTGAAGAGACCTAGATTCCAATGGACAAATTTAAACTCAAAAAAGACCTTTCTAGTTCTTAAAGAACGAGAAGAAAAGGGGTTGACTGAGAAACAGATTTTGTTCTTATAATTAGATGATCGTCATTTTGATCGACATATTTTGTAACAAGAAGAATCTTCACTTTTGAGCATAAATGTAAAGTGTTTAAATGGAACATTAAAATATGAAATAATTGGATGAGTCACTCTTTGGGATCTGGTAGTGGGGAGGAGATTCTCGAACAAATAAAAGGATACAATTACTTTAACAGAATTGAAGGAGTAGCATGGGCTGAACAAAGTCTCATAGTTTAACTGACAATGGACCTGCTGCAGGGTAGGTTGTGAGTGTCGATGTTCTAAGGTGCAGCCCAAAAGTGAAATGCAATGCGACTACTAAAATCCCTAACGTAGATGGGGATGCAAAAGAAACAGTCCA
Organism: Platanthera zijinensis; assembly: GCA_039513925.1. Classification (NCBI taxonomy): domain Eukaryota; kingdom Viridiplantae; phylum Streptophyta; class Magnoliopsida; order Asparagales; family Orchidaceae; genus Platanthera; species Platanthera zijinensis. The sequence goes on along the minus strand of CM077088.1, from coordinate 7,964,178 downwards.
GTTAATAATTAGCATAAAGTACTCAATTAAAATAAAATCTAGTCAGGAGCACATTTGTAATTCGTTCGCTGGAATTTAAGTGGAAAAGAGAACACTAATTCATAAGTAATTGAGGCACAAAAAAATTGAGTGTGCGCTGAATAAGCGTTGTGAATCAAGCGATTTCACAAAAACACGGTATAAAATAATCGTATCCAACTAAATATAGTGCAAGTGCGCAATTGAAGAAGAATAGAACACCAAATATGACTTACGCAAGCAAGCAACGGAAGGATGTGGCAAAGCCAGAGATCTGAGGCCTACTGGTTCTAACTGGGGATGGTTGTAGCCGATGGGGAGAACAAGGATGGCTCGGGTGAGCTTGAGGCTGTGGGAAGAGAGGACGTGGTGTGGAAGGAAGATACATGGAGGCTTGCAAAACTGTGGTCGGAGGAGAGGAATAGGGTGGAAATGGCGGCAGGCGGTCGTAGATAAGGGAGGTGACTCGGAAAATGGTAACGAGGACTACAACAGGAGGAGAGGGAGTCGACTAGAGGAGAGAAGGCCCGTGGGGTGAAGTCCGACAATGGGATAGGGCAAGCATGGTTGTGGAAGACCCGCGAGGGGAGGGGAGAGAACGATAGGGCTCGTGATTGCTATGGTTGAGGAAAGGGGATCTGAGGGATGGGGAAGGGGCGTCGACGTGAGATGGCGGAAGGCTGGTCATGGTTGTTGGGGAAGGAGTGGGTCGGTCGATGTCAGGAATGGAGGAAGAGATGTCGCTTGGAGTTTGCAAGAAGAAGCAGTGTTGTATTTACCGAGACTTACGGGATTTAGGCTTGCGGGAATAGGTGTGGAAGAGATATAGTCATGCGGATGGGGAAGACGAACAAGGAGTGAACAAAAAAACCTCACAGCCACACCAAGGAGCTTCTCGGGGTCGCACCGGGAGGGAGACCGATAGTTTCATAATTTTGAACCAAAACTTCAATCCTCGGAGTAGAAACTTGCACGCGTATAAATAGACAAATACAACTAGGGCACCCGAATCGAATGGCTCATAGCGTCCAGACCAATTGAATGTTAATTAAATACAACTTGAAAATAATAAATAAATGCATGAAACAGACTATAAATGACCATCTGGACGCATTCGTATACTTGGATTATTCGAACGGGTAGCGGATCACCACCTCCTGCGGAATAAATGTATGTGGGTCGTCGGTCTCCATTAGGACCTTTTAACCCTTTTACAGGAGTTAAAGGAAAATTTGACACGTTTGATCATATTCATCATCACCACCTCATTCCAACAATCTGAGATTCAACTCCATATATCACTACTAGAACGTTAGCACACAACCTAAAATCAACTGATTGTAGTCGGGGGGTCCAAGATCTATTAAGTACACATTTTTTCGTCAGTTTTCAAAATATTCTCAGTACATCCTCTCACATGTAGGATCTTTGGCTTCTAGTATAAGAAATATTTTTTAACTAGGTTACGTGGAGTGGGTTAGTGGGTCTAACATGCTCCATTACACATGATCCAATACACATGATCCAATACACATGCTCCAATACACATGATCCAATACACATGCTCCAATACACATGCTCCAATACTGGTATAACTTAGCATTCAAACTAAATCAAGGATCTACTAACTACTAAGTCAACAAGACTACATTAATATTCGCAACAATCACGATAATATTCCATTCTAACATATTTGGAGCTGTCATAAAATTAATTTTAGATAAGCTAAATTTTATTCAACATTTTCCTTCAGTGTTTTGCTAATAAATTTTAAACTTTTCCTTTTGGAACCATTGTTTTTTCCCAATGAACATGCCCAAAGTCGCAACTACCATAAACAAACAACTACAAAAAATTAGAACGTGGTATAAATTGTCGGTATGAGGTCATGTATCCTAACAAAGCAAATATTAAGTCCACATTCAAAAGAATAAAAATAAATCCATTTATAAACTCAATTATCAATATACCAAATTCACATTCCTAATTCCTGATCAGTTTACAAAAATAAATTGAAGGATACTGGATAAGTCTAGAAGACTACACACGGGAAAAAAAATCTAAATTGTGCAGAACTTCATCCTTGAGCTACGTCTTGATGAACTTTTATAGGTTTATTGGCATGCAAGTAAGAAATGTCATAAGAAAATAGATAAGACTTTCATTTTCACAAATTTTCATGCATTCTCTTTAAGCAAACTATCTAGCAAATTACCAAATTCAAAATTTTGAAATCCTTCTTGAGTGGAGAAAAGAATATTAACCTGCTCATGCGTCTTCTTATGGTTCTCAGCAATGTCTGCAACAACAGAAAGCTTCAACATTGGTCCATGAACTGATCTAGACCTTCTGAACGTTATTCTAGGTGTTCCAGGTTCATCTTCTGAGCCACTGTCCGAGAAACCAGAACCCGTGCTCATGCTATTACTAGTTGTAGGAACTCCCAGGGGTGTATGCGCTGAAACATGAATGCCCCTCTGCTGGCAAAACTTTACAAGTTCATCTTGTCTCCAGAATGGATGCAGCTCCACCTAGCAATAACATGTCAATATTTAGATAAGCTACAAGCCTACAACTGAAGCAGTTTGTGTGAGGGCACATTAGAAGATGGTAGACTTCTCTAGCATAGCTGTAGTTGTAGAACACGTCATCTAATGACTAGCTTATAACACAAGATGATAATTAAAGCCTGCTTTATTACGTTTTCTCATTGCATGCTTCAACTTTTTGAATTACTGAATAAATTTTTTTGAGGCTGTTGGTTTAACTACTAAGAGAAAACAATCTAATATACAAAAACAAATAGGATTCTCATTTCTGGTGTGGCTTTTGAGATAGCAGAGAATTTTGTAAATAGCTTGTAAATATTCTTCTCTACGATAATGCATTGATTGACTCACTCGCTCAACAAATAGTCTACAGATATGATTTAGTGTATGAGGGATAGATTAGCCTCTCAACGGATATTTAAAATCTCCCGCTACCTATCAAGCTAATTTCTTCTATCATCACAACAATGTGATTCGAATTAATTGGAAAACTTGCTGTTTTGCAAGACAGATTACATTCTTTTATTGTAGTAATTCACTTTAATTTTGTTGAAGAATAAGTTTGCTCATTTATTGTATTTAATCCATGTATTATGGTTCATTGGGACCATTCTTCTCTTAGGCTCCTTTAGTCCCACAACTTGTATTGGCTCTTAACTTCTCCTCTTTCTCTCTATATTAGGAGAATCTTGTACATTTATTATGCAGAGAAATAATAATACATTTGTAAATCCTCTTTCTCTCACTTCGTCCATCGTATCAGAACGAGTGATCGATTAGCCTTTACGCGATTGAGCTCCTACTCACGCCAATTCACCTCGGGCGGCCTCCCTCTCTGAAACCGCACGGACCACCCTGTGCATCCTCCCTCCATGCAACCGCCCAAAGTGTCGTTGCTCCTTCCGAGCCTCCTGCTTGGACCCTCCTCGGCTTTATAGAACTCATGTGATGCTTGTTGGGACCCACCATCACTTTGTTTTTACCCCCACCCCCACCACCATTCGGACTCCTATTTCAGACCGCTCGAACCCCTCTGTCAATGAGGTCGCTTGGACCTCTCCTATCTATGATGCCTCCTTGGATTCCTCTTTGAGACTACTCGAACCCCATGCACGCGAGGTCACATGGACCTCTCCAACTCGTGTGGACTTCGTGCAGTCTTCCCTATCGTGCCAGCCCGGCCTCCATATTCCAGCCGTCCGAACTACCCTCAGTGTTTACACGGCCTCACTATTGCAACCGCTCGGCCTCTTCTGTGTGGCCTAGCCGGCATCTGCTTTGCAGCCGACCCGATCCCTCTGTGGTTCCCATTGATTACCCAAGGCGGAATCTTCTTCGAGGTCCCCCACTACTGTTGTCCCCTCGGACTCTTGTTTGCAGCTTGGGCAAACTATGCTTTAGGCCATGTCACCTCCTGTTGCAGGCCCGACTCCTCTGGACTCTTGAGATGATGAGAACGAGTGTTTCTCCCGCTTCATCGACTCTTCCAGCTCTTGCTCCAGCCCCTCTCCCTGATGTTCGGGATGAACTCCAGATTACTACTATCTTGATCGTCAACAAGAACTTTGTGGATTTGGTGCACTCGGTGCGTCGTGTTCTTCAAACCAAGGGTCTTCTTCATCATCTCACCGAGTAATGGTTTTGGGATGATGGTCACGTCCAATATTGGATCTTGAACTCCATGGACAGTGAACCATATCGGATGGCTATGTACCATGACACTGTCAAAGCTACGTGGGATGAGATCCACTCTCTCTAATCTGGGAAGGATAGTCTTCAGCACTTATTTGATATCTTCATGGCCCTTCAACACCTCAACCCGGGAGCGAATGGGGACCTCACGTCCTATGTTGCCTAATCCAAGACTCTTGTCGAGGCTTGGATTCAACACCGGCACCCAACGCTTGATTTAACCACTCAAGGGGCTCAGAAAGAAGTTGTTGGTATTGGCTTGATGATGGCTCAAGTCCATTCTCATCTCCACAGTGTCCGGGCACATATCATTTCCTCTTCTACTATTCCCTCATTGTCGGATGTTTGTTCTATGTTGTTAAAGGTGACACCGTCGCTTGATCTTTCGTTGTCCTCTCATATAGTTCTCCTGCATCGTGGCTCTGGCCACATGCCTCTACCCTCTCCTGCTCGTGAAGGTCATTCTAGTTCTCTGGGTGGTGAGCGAAATGGTCGCAACCGCTCTAAAGGCCAGCCCTCTCGTTTTTGTACTTATTGTGATCGGGACAATCATACTGAGGCAACTTGTTTTTTGAAACATGGTTTACCCCCGCCGCAAGCTCCCTCTCTACAGCATGCATCCCCTGTTGTTGATGGTTCTTTCACCTCTCGCACTGACATTGACACCTAACGCGAGAAACTCCAACTTCTTCAAGGGATGGTCAACCGCCTCTCTAGTTTTGTTGTCTCCGTCTTCAATGAAGGTATCTCATATTCTCATGTTTATCCCATAGTCCATCTTGGATTGTGGACTCGGGTGCCACAAACCACATCACTCCAC